>OW028690.1:18182500-18782500 GCA_932294315.1 Epinotia nisella
ATTTCAATAAAAAATATATATAGGTATTCTTACAGCAATGTGTTTAATAGGAATGTGGTATATTTTTATGCGAGAACCTTTCTTATGAACTTGCACTAATCACTTGCCAATGTGACAACAACGCAATAACAAATTGTAGGCACATACATTTGTCATGAAATGGTCACAACTCAGCGTAATAAATAGGGCCTAACTCGTGACAAATACGTACAAAACTACAATGAAATGTAATATAAAGTAACAACACGATCTCTTCCAGACACGTGCCCACTAGTGTCGGGCGCGCTGACCGCGTACCGCGCGGCCGGCGGGCTCGTGCTGGCGCCGACGGAGCCCCGCCCCGCGGGGGACCTGCTCCTGCTCGCGCTGCACGACCCGCAGACGGCGGGCCAGCACCACCGGTACGTCCACTAAAACATAATTAACACACACACACACTCACACATACACACCCCCACACATGTATTTAAATATACATACACACACGCGCACACACACACACACACGCGTTTTTCAAAATATGTAAGTGTACAGTATGAACTTTTTTTTCCAGAATTCGATATTTTTAGATTTTTCTTACTCAGAATTGTTGATACTATCGATCTTTATACAATAAAATGATTGTCCCAGATTTTACCATGTAAGTTTTTTCTTCCAGTGCGTCACAACCATATAAATAAAAAAAGACTGCATAATGGAATATTTTGAACACTTTTTCCTTGTATAAGGATCGATAATATCAACGACGCTGCGTAAGAAAAACCCAAAAAAAAAAGTTGAATTCTGAAAAAAAAAGTTCATGTACACTTTTTTTGAAAAACGTCATTTCGTACACCGGTTTCCGGTAGAATATGTTAGATACCTACTAAGCATTGTTTATATACCAGCTAATGTGACCATATTCAGCGAATAAATTATCATTCATTCATTCATTCATTCATTCAAAATCATCGTGTTAAACACGTTAGTTAGCACTATTATGTTTCCCCAGCACCCAACAGGTGCTAGACTGGGCTCGCGCCTCCCGCGGCGCCCTGGTGGTGCTGGAGCCCTGCGACGGCCCGGGCTGGGACGCCGCGCTGCTGGCGGCGCGCGCCGTGCTCGTGGCGCTGCTCCCCCCCGCACTGGCCGCGCCGGCGCCGCGCCTGCTGCTCGCCAACGTGGCGCCGCCCGCGCAGCTGTTCGCGGCCGCGGGGGTCACTTACAGACCGCCGTTCGGAGCTTCGTCGGTTCTAGCGCTACACTTAGCCGACGACGACGATTGACAAGAGTAACTACAACCGGGGATCGGATACCGGTATTTTGCTCCATACAAATCGAACCGGTATTATTTCGTTCTTTGGTCAGTCTAATAATACGAATATGTTACCTAAATACACGAAAGAGTCCTACATTAAGAGCCTAAAATAATTCAAAATATTAGACTACTTCGGGGATTTTCGAAAAAACCGGTTCCGATCCCCGACTACAACTTAGTTGAAAAACCGCCGATTTTTTTCATTTCAAAGTACAATATCTCAAAAACGGCTGAACCGATTTTGATGAGACATGGCTAAGAACACTCGGGTTAAAATTGTCTTTACACAAAAAAAAACCCATTCAAATCGGTCCGTCCGTTTGGGAGCTACGATACCACAGATAGATACACAGAAACACAGTCAATCTTTGAATCGAGGATAAAAAAATAAAATAAAAAAATATTTAGGCCAATCAACTATTTTTTGTTGCCCGTTGCCATGGTTACGTCCCCTGGGTCACTCTTTAAAACTATGATTGAATGGGGCTTAAATCAACTAAACACGCGTTTTTATTATATTGATGGCATTCTATGGCGGAGCGACTCCCTGCCGTGATAGGAGCCCAATTTGTAGTAATTTAAAAAAAAACACTGTCACTGTTGTCTCTTGGCTTACCGGAACAGAATAACAACAGGAAAAAGTTGATTGACCCATTTGTTTTTTAAGTACTAAAGATGTCTTGACTTTAAGAGGAAAGAATACTACGTACTCGTCCATACAAAGAGAGAAAATGTTTTTCTGATTATAAATATTTTTCAATCTACATGTTTCTTTAGTACTTTATTGTCACAATGAAAGAATAGGTTTACAAATTTTCAATAGATTCAAACTTATAACGCATCTCAAAAACTTAATTTTTGTGATTAAAACTTGGTTCATCATGCCGTTTTTTTATACAAAGACTAAATATTTATTTCTAAACATAGGTTCATAGATCTTACAAATATTTATATTAGTGTATCTCTGTCTTTTGCCATCAAACTATGTATTTTTTATAAAAAAGGTTAACCTAAAAACCTACATTATATTATGCTGAAGCGATCGACATCAAAATCAAAGTGATTTGTTAAGATTTAGTTAGTGGAAACCGTATTCTCCCGAAATGGAAATTTTATCAAAAAAGTACCTATGTCAATAACGACCTGCAACGCTCTATACTATGCCCTATTTTGTTAGGATCGCAAAGATATTCTTGCCTCTTAAAACCCCTAACGGTTCGCTTTCGATATCTTGTGTTGCAGATAAATTGGCAATATGCTATTCTAATTAAAAATATATATATTTTAAAATGTCCATATAGATTCGATGGTCAAGTAGTATTTTTATTTCCTGAAACTAATATATATATCAAAAGAAGTGTTTCTGTCAAAAAAAAAATATGGTACTTCTACTAAAATTCTTTTTAGTGCCTAAAATAGAGATGAAAACTTATAAACACTTATAAAAAATTGTAGATGTCTCGAAATATTTTCCTAGTAGTGTTACGTTAGGTTTATTATGAATTTTCCCACCACCCTGGGTTTTTTATTACAAAAGTCACATTTGTTACTTAAATTACCAAGTCCCCATGACCCCTCTAAAATAATGTCCACTGCGTTACCAAACATTTTTTTTTTTTTTTTTTGAGTTGAAATATTTTGATAATGGTCATCATTCGGGTATGCATATGTCATTGTGAATTTGAAAATAATAGTTTTTTGAAAATTATCCGGATAAGTAAAAAAATATGGGTCAAAATGTACAAGGGACGTTTTTATAGGCATCAAAAAGAAGTTTGGCTCACTGTAAGCTTTTATTGCCGACTGTACTTTTCTGTATACCGTCATCAAACTCATTGAAACGATTCTAACGAGCCCAAACGTTACGGACCCGCTAAGTGAATCCGCCCCCAGCGGTTTTGGCTCTACATTAGTAACAAATATGCAAAATTTCAGCCTCCAAACCTTTATAGTTTCTTGTAAAAAAATATCTTTCTTCAACACATTTTTTTCTAGCCAACCGATTTCGACGTGCTTCATCCTGGAATGGTCTTTGTTATTGACTGTACTTTGTACACGTAAATTAGGAATTTCAATATTTGGAAATGTGAGTATCTGAGAAATATGAACATTTTGGAATGTGAATACACATGGGACTAATTCATCTAGGCAGCATTAAAAAAATAGCAATTTTCATAGATTTTATAACTACAGTGGTTTTCAAATAGTTTGAATACAATTATAGGTACGGTCGACGCCAAAAATACGTTTACACTATTCGCCTTATTGCAATGGAATAAGGTGCAAAAGTGTAAACGTATTTTTGTCGTCGACTGTACCTGTCATTTAGCTGTCATCGCAAAACAAATTATACCCAGGCAGTTTTAAAAGCACTATAAATGGAAATATTAGTATTTTTATTAGTACGACTTTTGAATGCCGCCGTCAATTAAAAGTTAAGTTAAGAATACATTTTCTATTACTGAAATTTATTTTAGTTTGTCACTAACTGATGTTACACTAAAAAAACAATTCCTAAACTGGTGTTAGATTTGTAGCATTTATTTTTCATACGACTGAATAATGATTTGTTAAGAACACTATTATTTGTATAATTCGCATCCATATTGTTTTTAATAAAATTTCGACCCGAATCATAGTTTTTCAATACTTCGTCCGAGCAACCTATTTTATATCAGCCGAAAGACGTCCACTGCTGGACATAGGCCTCCCCCAAAGAGTGCCACAATGACCGGTCCTGCGCCACCCGCATCCAGCGGACTCCAGCGACCTTTACCAGGTCATCAGTCCACCTTGTGGGGGGCCTACCCACGCCGCGCCGCGCCGGTACGTGGTCGCCATTCGAGAACCTTTCCGCCCCAATGGCCATCGGTTCTATGTGTAATGTGCCCCGCCCACTGCCACTTAAGTTTAGCGATTCGGAGGGCTATATCGGTTACCTTGGTTCTGCTGCGGATAGCCTCATTTCTGATACGATCCCGCAGATACTCCCAGCATAGCTCTCTCCATTGCCCTTTGGGTGACTGAGCTTTCTTATGAGGTCCACAGTTGCTTAGCTTACGATCAAGTAAGGGCATTTTCGCTAGGAGAGATGACGTTAGTGACGTCACCGAGCAAAAGTTAAAAATATTCCATTTTGTAACCACAATTAACAATACTATTTGTAAGACAAATAAAAGTTACGAAATGGAACATTTTTAACTTTCACATGGCGACGGCACTAACGATGCATCTACTTCTCGCGAAAATCCAAAAACTTCACAAAAATAAAATGCATTCTCCAGTCCATCGATTTTATTTCAGAAATAAATACACGAGCAAAAGCGTACCAGCGCTTGCGCAGAACGCTACCGGCATTTTACTTGGCATTGGCAATCAAATGCCAATTTGGGTATGCCTCTGTGGCCAAGAGCCACAAGTTACAAGTCAATACTGGCAACAAAGGTCATATATACCAATCAAGCGTCTCAGTGCTGCCAATTAAGACTTGTAAAATTATAACTTGTAGCCAATGCAAGGGCGTAGCGAGGTACCCCCTAGAAGAAGCAGCTGTCCCATTGCTTGTGATAAGATATTATTGTTTTTTCTGGCCCCGTAGCATGGTTGGCCTTGTCACGCGATAGGTGATAGGATAGAGCGTGCGTCACTGGCTGACACCGTTCGATAGAACGAAACGACGCTCTTATCTTGTCACTTGTCGCGTGACAAGGCCAACCATGCTACGGCTCCTGATGTAGTGCATAATTGTTTGCCATCGTATTTTCTCGGAAACGTTCGTATTGTCATGCTACTTCAGTCGACCTCAGTACTTTTTGCACCGAGACTGACTGAAATAGCAAGACACGTTCGTACGTTTCCGTGAAAATACGATGGAAAATAATTATGCACTACACCTGTAAAATAAAGGACTCCGGCAACGAAACGAAAGCAACTCTCTTCCTATTTATTGCCACAGCCTAAGTCTGCGTCACGTAACGGCACGCCACCATACATTTGCATGAATTAATAACACAATGCATTTGTATACAAAATCATGACTAAAAAAAACGGCTCCTGTACCGACAAACGTTTCACCGAATGCATTGTTTCGCCGAATTTTCATTTTATTGATATGTCTTTTCTCGGTACCTAACCGTTTAATTGTGTGGAACCCTAATGGGTTACGTTTGTTTTATAACGATCCAGAAAAAAAAACTGTTTCGGAAAAAAATGTTTTCGATATGAAAATTTGGCAAAACATCACGGTATTTTTTATTCTTAGATAATTAGTTAGTGTAACGCACGCTGTGGATGCCTATTATTAAGGTTACAATTAGACATTATATAAATAATTGTTTTTTCATAAAATGTAACATTGTGAACTCCGTTGGCAATCCTTTTAAATGAATTAATTAAACGTTTGTCGGTAAAACAGGGGTAAACCGTTTGGTTTCATTCGATTTTAACACAAAACAAATTCTATTCTATTTCCTATGACAGTCGGTTCAAATTCCATTGCCAATTTTTTTTCTTGTAGGTGTATACTATTTAGTACTATTCGTAATAAATAAGTCAATAATATACACACTGACCCCGACTACCTACCCGCCTTTTCAGAAACGAGGCCTTATGTTATGAGCAATGAAAAATAGCGGATAACCAGCTTTTCTTAAGTTTGTTCCAAAAAGTTCGGGACTCCTGACTAAAATTGTGCGAATAATCGGATACTTTTTACTACACATCTGCTCTTCATGACATGGCGTAATCTGACAGCCTACCACTTACACTTAACATAAGGGCTTAGAGCATACATAACTGGAGTAGCCTTATGTCGTATTTGCGTACAAAAATGTCTGCCGAATTTTGCGGGGGCGGGGGCTTTTAATATATATTGAAACTCAATTATATATTAAAAGCTCGAAGTGGTTGAACGTTTATAATATCAAGTGCTTACAGCAACATGCGGGCATTTTTATGAACAGTGTTCTCTTGCGAGGCGATTTTGTGATCGATTGTGAAATTGTCTTTGTATGATTTTTTGCACATTGTGCAAGGTTTTTTACAGATGGGTAAAAAACCCATGGGTGGTGGGATGGAAAGGTTACTCCAGTTATGTATCCTCTAATAGGGTGTTTCAGTAAGAAAGCGTACTTTTAACTGGTTTTCGAAATTTCGACATTTCCTTCCCTAATTCACACACTTCCAATTATTTTGTCACAATTTTCCAAGTGACATACAAAAACAGACGAATTTTAAAGATATTTAGGTTTGATGAAAGTTTATGAATAACGGTTTTGATATTAAAGTAGGTAGATAAACAAGTCCCCTAAGTTTCCAAAATTATTTTAGGTTTCGTTTTGTGATCAGCCATTTAAATCACAAACAAAATCCCAATATCACTTGAAGAAATCCAAATAAAGAAAAAAAGTTTAAAGCGCACTTTCTTACGAATACGGCCATATAACCTAAAAAACTTGTGCGCGCCGGGACGCCCGCCCCGGCTGTTCGGAAGACTGGTTTGCATCAGGAAGCGGGGCGCGGGGGAATTAAATAGTTAAGTTTTAGTCTGGCAATATTGATGATCGAAATAGTACATTGTGTTACAAGTACGGTACCGTAAAATGGGGCTATTTGGCACAATTTTTTGACTAAAACATCAATAAATCCATGTTTTATGTGTTTATCAAACGTATAATATTTTTAATAGATAAAACGCATAATGCTCCGTCATTCTATGTACTGCACGTGTCTTAATTGTTAACACAGGATGAGTATTTTTTTTTTAAAGAGGTGTTCCAAATAACCTCGTGTTTGTGGCTTTTTGGGAATCGACGGGTTTCGAACTGGTTTTAGCTGAATTTTGAAGCCTGTGTTATTTAAAACATAACAAGTGCTATTTGGGACGCTTTAGGAACGACCGCCGAAGGTATTAAAAGCGGTGTAACCATATTTTCAACAAAAAAATCGGGACAAAAAAAATCACAAAGTTGTACTAACAAAGTCAAGTTTTATTAAAATCTTTTTTTACCTGTAACACACATTTAAGGAACCGTAGTTACATTTATATTAACCGAAATTGTGCTCTTTAATATAAACATAAAATAAACGTCCATGACAACAGTAAATCAACTACATATTATATATTTAAAAAATTATAACTTCTAAGTCAACTTCTAAGGCAAAAATTCTTAAGTCCAAAGTATCAAACGGAAAGCCCCAATCACCTTCACGTACTGAATGAAGGCTTTCTCCTCAGCAGGCGTGAATAGAGCTGGGTCTCCTGCTTTATCTTGTGTATTATTAAACCCCCTACATTTCCGCGATAGCGACTCTTGGGTAAATTATGTTTCTCGCCAGCTTCTGCCAAAGACATGGCCAGCTGTCACGTCAGCCATAGCATTAGCCAATGCTTCTTGAGTATATGACGTGTAATGTAGGGTTGAAATTCGCACCATTATCCTGTTGAAAAAAAAGATGGTCAACCTACCTTTACAGTAAGGGGGATATTTGGTACTAGTAACCAAATAACCCCAAAAGCCGTCTCAAATAGCCTCATTTAAAAAAACCGTTAAAATCTAATTCAAAATAAACAGCTAAAATTATGTGATATAGCTTAAAAAACTCCCGACAATATGTACTTTTAGGTATGTATACTAAAAAAAAGCTTACCCCACAGCCAGCCAACATTTGAATAGAAGTAGGACGGTGTTCAATTGCACTGATTTTCCAGCGACACAATCAAGATTTTTTTTAAGCACTCGTGCTAAGTCCTCAGCGACACTGCGACCACTAACCAACTTCACATAAGATTTACGGTTTCCAGACGAAGATCTACGTTTCTACCATTGCCATGACAAAAAATATATGGACTCAAAACTTATAATTTTTTTTTTCCAAATAGCCTCGCAGGTCTTAATTAGCCCCATTTTACGGTAATAAGTATATGAATTACGAACGAGAGTCTATTAGAAGCCCGACGCCGAAGTGGGCTTTGGTGACTCGAGTTTGTAACAATCTTACCGTACGGCATACAATGTTTTTCATCACATTTGCGAGGAAACTAATACATTTTTAACTAAATTGTTAGTTAGTTAGTTAGTAGTGAAGTGGCAGCCTCAGGGGCAAACTAAATTGTTACTAATCGTAATAAAAACTACCAAATGTCAGTCGTCCATTTTGTTGAATTTGACGTGAGGCGCTTAGAGCAAAGAGCCTTCGGCATACAGCCATGATTTAAAATCACAGTGAAAAATATTTTACATGGACACTAAATTGCTACATTTAAGTTTTTAAATCTTTAAATCATTATGTTAATCATATTTTATTCGTGTTTATACGTTTTAATAAATTTATTTCAAACATTTTGTTTGAGTTAAAACCTCATTGCTTTACAACTGACGTAAGAGTGACAGATACAATTTAAGAAAAAAACCATTACTTAATAAACAATAAAGGTTATTACAGCTCTGTATGCCTGCGCGTTATGAAGCCCTTTACGAGCAAGTGTGATGAAAAATATATTTTTATACAGCCACAAAAAACGATGCAATGAAGGCTGCCGCGATTGAATTCGCCGCTAGAGGCGATAGTGGCGCGTCGAGGCTTCAAAATGTCAAATGCCACAGTTTGTGAGTGGATTTTGCGGTTTTTTTCATAATTCGTAATAATGTAGTGAATATCATTGCTGAGATTAGTTATGGCAAGTATGTTTTACGGTTACGGGTAAAAACTCGTGCAAAGATAAATCGAAGGTAATAATAATAAGTATTAAGATTTTAAATTACCGTAAAATGGGGCTAATTAAGACCTGCGAGGCTATTTGGAAAAAAATATTTATAAGTTTTGAGTCCATATATTTTTTGTCATGGCAATGGTAGAAACGTAGATCTTCGTCTGGAAACCGTAAGTCTTATGTGAAGTTGGTTAGTGGTCGCAGTGTCGCTGAGGACTTAGCACGAGTGCTTAAAAAAAATCTTGATTGTGTCGCTGGAAAATCAGTGCAATTGAACACCGTCCTACTTCTATTCAAATCTTGGCTGGCTGTGGGGTAAGCTTTTTTTTAGTATACATACCTAAAAGTACATATTGTCGGGAGTTTTTTAAGCTATATCACATAATTTTAGCTGTTTATTTTGAATTAGATTTTAACGGTTTTTTTAAATGAGGCTATTTGAGACGGCTTTTGGGGTTATTTGGTTACTAGTACCAAATATCCCCCTTACTGTAAAGGTAGGTTGACCATCTTTTTTTTCAACGGGATAATGGTGCGAATTTCAACCCTACATTACACGTCATATACTCAAGAAGCATTGGCTAATGCTATGGCTGACGTAGCAGCTGGCCATGTCTTTGGCAGACGCTGGCGAGAAACATAATTTACCCAAGAGTCGCTATCGCGGAAATGTAGGGGGTTTAATAATACACAAGATAAAGCAGGAGACCCAGCTCTATTCACGCCTGCTGAGGAGAAAGCCTTCATTCAGTACGTGAAGGTGATTGGGGCTTTCCGTTTGATACTTTGGACTTAAGAATTTTTGCCTTAGAAGTTGACTTAGAAGTTATAATTTTTTAAATATATAATATGTAGTTGATTTACTGTTATCATGGACGTTTATTTTATGTTTATATTAAAGAGCACATTTTGGGTTAATATAAATGTAACTACGGTTCCTTAAATGTCTGTTACAGGTAAAAAAAGATTTTAATAAAACTTGACTTTGTTAGTACAACTTTGTGATTTTTTTTGTCCCGATTTTTTTGTTGAAAATATGGTTACACCGCTTTTAATACCTTCGGCGGTCGTTCCTAAAGCGTCCCAAATAGCACTTGTTATGTTTTAAATAACACAAGCTTCAAAATTCAGCTAAAACCAGTTCGAAACCCGTCGATTCCCAAAAAGCCACAAACACGAGGTTATTTGGAACACCTCTTTAAAAAAATAATACTCATCCTGTGTTAACAATTAAGACACGTGCAGTACATAGAATGACGGAGCATTATGCGTTTTATCTATTAAAAATATTATACGTTTGATAAACACATAAAACATGGATTTATTGATGTTTTAGTCAAAAAATTGTGCCAAATAGCCCCATTTTACGGTATTAAATTACTCTTTTAAGCATGATTTAAATGTAAATTTTGTTTTACGCCAGTAATAACAAAGTTTAATAGCTATATTTCTGAAACCGACACGCCAGTGGCGCCAACTGCAGGGCGCAAAAACGGTAGCCCTCATTTGTCACACGAAGTTGCTTTAGTTAGAATGAAAAGTATGAATTGCTATCTCATTCCAACTATAGCAAGTCGTTGTGACAAATTGATACGTGTGTAGTCTGTTAAGTCGGACCGGCCGGTGACACATAGCTTAGCAAGGGAAACGATCGTGAATGAATGGATTATCTACAAAAAACCCGACCCATCCGATAGATTAGTTGCCTACTTCGCCATACATATTGCCAGCACATAAAACTTGCCGCGCCATGGCAAACTAACTTAACAGACATACTTAAATTAGATCAACAACCAATAGCTATTAAAACATAGAATCTTAAATTATGTGCTAATATAACGACCTCCACCTGCGGGTCCAACAGAGTCTGTCCCTTTAGATATTAACCCTTTCAACGCCGTGGGCGAATATACCATCCGTTCAACGACGGATTATAAAGTAGACGTCAAAGAGATATACACATTTTTGGCCTTACTACAAAGCAATACGGTATACAATTGTAAACATATATTTGATGTCAACTGTACCTTACTCGTTGAAAGTCAAATTAGGCAAATAGGGAAATTTCAAAAATATGTGTACCCAATTAGCGTGACTTGTAAAATAAAAATTAACTTAGTGACAGTGTGACGACAATTAAGCATATAAATTAGGTGAAAATGAACACGTTTCAAATTTTTTATTAACGTGTTTATGAGGGTTGATAAAAATCATGATTATTATAAAAAAATCATAATAATCCGATTAATTTGATTTAAATCGGATTTATTTCATTAAAATCAGATTTTTTTGATTTTTTAATTTTCTTGTCTTTTTGAAAAGCGAAATGCGTCTCGTGTTTTATTTTCGGGGAATCCTAGAACCGTTTCGGTACCATGCGTCACGTACTATAGTTTCGGGGTTTCCCCGAAACTGTTACGCTATGACTCGCTTGCACATGTGTGCGTGCCGTAGTGGTCCGGGGAATTCCCTAAACAATTTTGGCCCGATTTGGTTGTAGTAAAAATTTAATGATTTAAATCAATGATTTTTTTGAAAAAATCCCTTGATTAAAATCACGATTTAAATCACTGATTTAAATCAAGTGATTTAAATCATATCAACCCTGGTGTTTATGCATATCATTTCTACATTGAAATGAGAATACTTAATTGTAGTCACAAAACGGACACTAAGTAAATTTTGGTACACATATTTATGAAAATAGCCAAATGCAACACGATTTTCTTTATTTACCTTTACCGTAATACTTAAAGGAACAGACTATAAAACCATGTCCCCATTTGAGCGCCAAATCATATCGAGTGCCTTTCAACGCGTGCCGAATGCTTAAATAGGAACATGCTTCAACCGTTAAGCCCCAGGTCTTTAATTTAAATAAGATTCAGACATATCCAATCGATATTTACATGATTTTATTTGAAAAACGTCGTAGAATACAATATACTATTAAAACGGTTCAATATAATTGGCTATAAAAGGTCTTTGGTGCAGACATTCAATATGGCGGCTGGTACAGTCGGCTGGAAATGTTGACAACATGTGCAAACTTGTCATGTTAACCCTGACGTACAAAAGCAGACTTACGTTAAAAAAAACGCAAATTTGAAACGAAAAAGATGGCGTGCGAGCGACTTTTATACCGGTATCAGTAGTGAAAGGGTTAAAATGACGTAAACGAAGTCAACATTTTCGCAGTTACTGTACATGACAAGACACTATATTATGGGTAAATTTTTGTAGAAAATAGTTTAAAAAAATGTTATACAAAATAGGTTACGCCTCGAATGAGGGCCGCTTGTATTCTCTAACTTTGCCAACATTTTCGACAGACACTCGAAAAACGAAGAGTATTTTTGTATGGAGACTTCAATAGAAATGCCATGTTGATATTTTGTATGATGCGTATTCGATATCATTAGCAGTGGCAATCAAATTGTATTATTTGACACTTATTTAGTATTATATTGGTTTGTTCACAACTTTGCCCACTTTGTTTAAAGGTACCGAATATAGCTGAAGTCAGCACTAAATCTTACAAAATTCCAAATTAATAAGGGCCTATATTGTTGTATGCTTCGTTGCGTGGTCTAGACTAGAATTTTAGCAGCCACCGTTAAACACCACACACGGATGACACGGATAAGAGACACCGATCACGACACAACACCACACCGTCGCTGGCGCTGTTCATGCTTATACCATCGAACATAGTACAACTTTGCCCAAGTTTGTTTTTAATTATCACATATTATAAATTCACCTACTAAGCGTCATTATTTATCATTATTTTTTGATTGTGTCATAAATTTAGAAGTATGTTTCCCATTTTACTGATTGCACTTTATTATTGCATTGTCTTATCAATATTTATATAAACACACAAAACTGCCCCCTTAATTTATTGAAACATTTAGGTAAAGTTGACACGGACAAAGTTACAAAGTTCAACAGTGAGACAGTTCCACGGATCACTGATTTAGCAGAACGAGTACAAATAACTTAACAATTCCTAATTAGTGTTAAGGAGAATTCGCTTAAATGAGTAGTTTAACTTCACAATCAGCAGCAGAAGTAACATTGTGCTCAAAATGATCTGCACATTTTAAGCTACAAAATGAAAATTTGCCAAAATTAACGCAGACCTCAAACGTTTTGGTCTAAAACGTTATTGGCCTTACTTCTGCCGCTGACTATACCGAAAGCACTTTATGATGGCAGCGCCAACGCCGTCCCACCTTACGGCACGTGCCGAGCGATTTCCTATCTAATTATACTTAACATAAGGCTTCTATTGCATCGCATCCGGCGGTCATTTAATAATATGTATAACATTACGAGCTATTATAAAATCATGTATAAAGAAAAGACTCATAGATACCATAAGTAAGCCTCAAGTAATATTAGAGTTCCCGGCCTTTGTAGCAATGAACTATAAATATAATAAATAACGTTGACAATAAACATAAGAGTGTATTTGTTAGTAAGTACTAAGGCTCGCTATAAAGGTCAAACTGCCTGCAACTTTGCCCATCCGTGGTGCCACCTCCGTCGCAATAACTACCATTATTATGCATCAAAATAATTAGCTTACTATTGAATACACTACCTATGCAAATTAAGCATTTTACAATCAGAATCGCTATGCATTTTTGGGGGATTTCCAACGAGATGGCAAAGTTGCCACATTTAATAACAGTCGTTAAGAAAATCTATCGCGTGCGTAGAATTAGTAGCGGAACATATACATATCATTAGACATACCACACACTAGTTATAAGTTAACAATGTAAAGTTTCGTACAAAATTCTCGCGCGATGTACAAAATTGATATGGTTAAATTATACTACTTCACGGGGCGTTTTGGAGGTTTCTTTGGACTTGACAGGATATCACCCCGTTATGACGTTCGGTGCTGTTTTTAGATATGATATTAGTAAGTAAAAGGCCGCCAAAGTTTCAACATTCTTTCCCATATTTGTGACACGTGACGGGTGATAAACTCGTTATTATTCCCCAATCAACCGCACACTTTACAGTATCACTTAACACTTAGCTAATGGTTTGAGATTTTATATCGTTACTCAATTCGTATTGGTTGATAAACTGTCAAAGTGCGGTTTGTTAATGGAAGGTAATGATGTGCTCATTTGACGCGCGAAGTTGTGTCAAACCGTCAACTTCACCCTTGAGTGTAGCTTTTACTGTGGGCAAAGTTGACGGCACTCAATTACCAAGGTATTAGTATAATAAAATAACATTGAACTGGTATTTGTTTAAAATAGCATAACGTAGTTTAAAGTAGTCAATAATCATTGGGCCATTGTTAAGTGATATTTAAGCCTCAAGGGTTAATAAAAAATTCCTTCACCAGTATAGAATGGGCTTTCAGGATGGATATCCATACTAATTGCTTTTCACTTTTCCTTGTACAAATTGTACCATTAACTATAATGTAAATAAAAAATAAATAAGATAGCACTGTATTAAACTGGATTAAACTAATTTTTTTTTCAACTGTATTACATACAATGATGTTACAGAATTCCGTACTTGTGGTTTTTCTTATTTTTTCGCAACTGTATTAAAAAACGTCGTTCGATTCACGTGCGAAAATGTCATTCTTCACTCGTCCCGAGTCTTCGAGATATCTCGGTACTCGTGACGTAATGACATACTTTCCGCATTAGCATCGAAATGTACTATTGTTTTCAAACAGGCAAGATTGTAATCGCTTTACCCCGCCACTGTTCCACAGAAGCCTCCACAGGATTTACACTTAAGGCCTCTCACAGCCTGGCGCGCCCTGGGCGCGGCGGACAGTAGTAAACTTGTCATTAGCTGTCAAATTTACTATGGACCGCCACCGCAGGCCGCGCCGGTGTGATGTAGGGCTAAGCTTATGGCATAATCTAGATGCCCTTGTCTTTCTCCTTGTCTTTACCGTTGGCGTGACTGTGCGCGAACTCGCTGTCGCCGTGCGTGTCTGTGGGCTGCGCCAGGATATCCGTCCTGCGGGCATTCAGATTTGTAAGCTATTTGTACCGTGAAAAGATCCTACTTTGCTCCAATGTTTAATAGTGGTTTATGCAACTGATACATAATGAGAGGCCTTAAAACACGAGTGTGGTTTTTCTTCTTCTTTATAGTTTCATAATAGGATCACATGAGTATTTAAGGCCTTATTATGTACAGTTGCATACACTATATATAACTACTACTATATATATAACCGCCATTGCACCGTCATGGCCGACTAGATTTCAAATCATGACCAACTAGATGTCCATAACAAAAATCTAGTTGGTCATGATTTGCTGCCACCTCTGGGCCACGCTTCGAAATTTCAAAGTTACTTTATCGGTTATTCTAATGGTTCCCGAACACATCATTCAGGATTTATTATATGTGTGTAGATAAAATAGTGTATGCTACTGTACATAATCAGGCCTTAAAACACGAGTGTGGTTTTATAAAACGAGCGTCAGCGAGTTTATGTGACTGTACTCTCATTATGTACAGTCACATAAACGACTATTTTTAAGGCGGGAGTCACATCCCTACATTACCTGCCGGCGAGCAGCGCGGGCGCGGCGCCGAGCGCGCGCTTGAGCGCGTCGTGCGTCCTCGCGCGCAGCCGCATCAGCTCGTTCTGCACGCGCTCCGTGATCGCGCGCCGCGTCTCCTCCTCGCTCGCGTTCGACTCAGGCTATTAAGGCGGGAGTCACATCCCTACATTACCTGCCGGCGAGCAGCGCGGGCGCGGCGCCGAGCGCGCGCTTGAGCGCGTCGTGCGTCCTCGCGCGCAGCCGCATCAGCTCGTTCTGCACGCGCTCCGTGATCGCGCGCCGCGTCTCCTCCTCGCTCGCGTTCGACTCAGGCTATTAAGGCGGGAGTCACATCCCTACATTACCTGCCGGCGAGCAGCGCGGGCGCGGCGCCGAGCGCGCGCTTGAGCGCGTCGTGCGTCCTCGCGCGCAGCCGCATCAGCTCGTTCTGCACGCGCTCCGTGATCGCGCGCCGCGTCTCCTCCTCGCTCGCGTTCGACTCAGGCTATTAAGGCGGGAGTCACATCCCTACATTACCTGCCGGCGAGCAGCGCGGGCGCGGCGCCGAGCGCGCGCTTGAGCGCGTCGTGCGTCCTCGCGCGCAGCCGCATCAGCTCGTTCTGCACGCGCTCCGTGATCGCGCGCCGCGTCTCCTCCTCGCTCGCGTTCGACTCAGGCTATTAAGGCGGGAGTCACATCCCTACATTACCTGCCGGCGAGCAGCGCGGGCGCGGCGCCGAGCGCGCGCTTGAGCGCGTCGTGCGTCCTCGCGCGCAGCCGCATCAGCTCGTTCTGCACGCGCTCCGTGATCGCGCGCCGCGTCTCCTCCTCGCTCGCGTTCGACTCAGGCTATTAAGGCGGGAGTCACATCCCTACATTACCTGCCGGCGAGCAGCGCGGGCGCGGCGCCGAGCGCGCGCTTGAGCGCGTCGTGCGTCCTCGCGCGCAGCCGCATCAGCTCGTTCTGCACGCGCTCCGTGATCGCGCGCCGCGTCTCCTCCTCGCTCGCGTTCGACTCAGGCTATTAAGGCGGGAGTCACATCCCTACATTACCTGCCGGCGAGCAGCGCGGGCGCGGCGCCGAGCGCGCGCTTGAGCGCGTCGTGCGTCCTCGCGCGCAGCCGCATCAGCTCGTTCTGCACGCGCTCCGTGATCGCGCGCCGCGTCTCCTCCTCGCTCGCGTTCGACTCTTTTAACCTGCAACAGGAGGCCGATGAACATACAATCACATGAATATGAAACATCTGAAATTTATGATTTGGGTGTCGGCAAACGGACCGCGGGTATCAGCGTAATTCGTCCCATTCGTTTTTCGTTCAATTCGTATTTCGTGTTACTACATTCGTCACACAATCTTTATTCGTCTTGTTCGCTATATGTCTCTATCTTCCTAAGTCTAATTCTGTAACTTGTCTCATTCTTAATAAATCTTAATCGTATTTCGTCACGGTCTTCCTAGGACTAAGTCTTTGTTTGTCTCTCTCGTTTTTAGTATCATTCGCATTTTATCTTTAGACCCATTCGTTATTGGTCTTTCTCTTTGTTTGTCGTTATTGGCAACTCGTCTCGTTCTTTTTCGGGCACGTTCGCTACTCGTCCCGTACGACGTATCGTCTATTCATAGTTTAATAAACAAATTAAATTTTAGTAATTTACGGCTTTTGATTATTTTGATATTTGCCTATTTACGAAGCGACGTTTCTTTGTGCAACTCCGGGGTACAGGACGGAAAAAAATTGGGGTGAAGTAAGGTTCCATATGGAGTGAAATAATATAGACGAATAAATAATATAGAAAAATAAACAGTGGCTGTGTGCGTGCACTGTGACGCGGGTTGCAGCTGTGTCAGTAAAAAGGATCATTAAATTATACATTAGATAAAGTGAATTAAGGTCAAGTGTTTACTCGTGCGTACACACAACGCAGGGGCCCTGAGGGGTAACCAAGTACCTTTACTATGTCGTCAGCAAACCGAAGGTGAGTGATGTACTCGCCGTTGATGTTGATGCCTATCCTTCTCCAGTCCAGAGTCTTGAAAACATCCTCCAGTGCAGCGGTGAACAGTTCTGGAGAAATAACATCTCCTTGCCTGACTCCCCGCTGCAGTGGAATATGTTTCGAGTTCCGGTCCTGGAGTCGGACTGACATAGTGGCGTTCTCGTACAAACACTTCAGTACTTCGATGTAGCGGTTGGCACCGCTGGAGAGACTGTAGGACAGCCCAGGCTTCGATCGAATCGAAGGCTTTCACGTAGTCCACGAACGCTAAGCAGAGGGACAGGTTATACTCCTCAGTCTTCTGTATAACCTGACGGAGCGTGTGGATGTGGTCTACGGTACTAAAGCCTTTTCGGAAAACGGCTTGTTCGGGAGGCTGGAAGTCATCTAGCCTGCGTACGAGACGATTTGTAATGACTCTCGAAAACAGCACAGGGCTCAGAAGTGAGATGGGTCGGTAGTTCTTCAGCAGGGTGTTGTCACCCTTTTTGAAGAACAGCACCACCACCCCAATGTTCCGTGCCTTTGCCAGAGCACATGAATTTTCAGTGCCACACAGTGAGAGAGTTGAGGATTTGACGACCGCTTTGGCCTAGTTGGTAGTGAGTGACCCTGCTTACGAAGCCGACGGTCTCGTGTTCGAATCCCGCGGAGGGCATTTATTTGTGTGTTGAGCACGAATATCAGTTCCTGAATCTTGGATGCTTGCCATGTACATATTTATTTATCGATATAAGCACACAAACGACTGCCGTGTTGGGTACTGCATTGTCCAAGCTATATAAGGGCACGGACTGCTCTTTTACCAGCTACACGAAGTTGCCGGCCCGCAAACGGTAAGGCTCCGTGTTGGGTAGCATGGTGCCCTCGTGTCACATTGGCAACACTAGCGGCTACATGTTGGGTACTATAATGTCCTACTATTGACCTGGTATGTAAGCTACACGGCACGGGCTGCCCCACCGCCAGCCACACGCGGTTGCCGGCCTGCAACCGGTAAAGCTCCGATGTCACGTTACGTGGACTTCCAAAGGATTGAAAGCCCACGGAACAGATATGAAAACTAACTACAAAGGAGAACAGAAGATTTAGGACGGGGTCATTTATTTCCCATTTTCGGTAGTAATGAGATTACCAGGGCACGCAGTAACAGAACAGATTATAACTAAACGGAACCGGGTGGGATCCCTCAGGAGGGCACGCAGTAGGGCGAGGACGCGCAGTTAGGGCGCGTTGTTAGTAGGTGCACAGCTCAAGGCAGCGGTCAGCGGGCGCGCGCTCAAGGCGCGTGGTAGCGCGCAGATAAGACGCGTGGTCTCGCGCAGACAGGGCGCGTGGCAAGCATGCGCGCAGTTAGGGCGCGTGGCAAGTAGGCGCGCAGATCAAAGCGCGTGGTGGTGCACAGATAGGGTGCGACGCAAGCAGGCGCGCAGATCAAGGCGCGAGGCAGCTGCGCAGATAGGGCGCGCAGATCAAGACGTGAGATGGCGCGCACATAGGTAAGCAGACGCGCAGTTAGGGCGCGTGGCATGTAAGCGCGCAGATCAAGGCGCGAGGTGGCGCGCAGGTAGAGCGCTCGGCGAGCAAGCGTGCAGTTTAGTAGGAAGGAGAGCTAGAGGTAGGGATCCTTCTTGAGTTGCGGGGCCAGCTGTGACCCCGCAACGGATCAATTTAGAAGAGTTCTTACTTCGGAAGACGAGAAAGATCCGCCGGGTCTGTCCGCCGTACAGGTTATATATCCCTGAGGATCCGCATGCCAGAATTTCTTATTCCTTATATTGACATAAAATTATTACAACATTAGACTAAAAGTATACAACCTTAACTGCATGGTGGCGCGGTTGACAAAGTTGACGTATCGTTGCTATGATAGTCTGTCAAATATAAACAAACAAATTTTCTATTTTTCAGCAAACAACTATTTACATACATAACGGTTAATTTAAGCCAAAATAGCAGAAAAAGAGATAAGCAAAGTGTGATGTGATGATGATATATTTATTATCTCTAAGCGCACGTCATGTGTGATGATACGGCGAAATTAGGTTTTGAAAACTTTTGCGTTACAGGAAACAAGGAAGTTCAGGATCATGTTTAGTAAAGCTCACGTTGCCGTCGACAAGAAAAACGGCATAAGAGCAAGACAAAGGTGCTATACACGCAAATACCTATTATCTTTTTGAAGAAGAACTTGCGAGTCTCGCGACTTGTGCGCGGACGACCGCAAACCATCAGTAGACAGGCAAACACTACACCGTGTTGGGTAACACGGTGTCCATGCCCTCGTGTCACACTGGCAACACTAGAGGCTACACGTTGGGTACTACAGTGTCCATGCTATTGCTACTGACCTGGTAAGTAAGCTATGTAGCGGCACGGGTTGCCCCACCGCCAGCCACACGCGGTTGCCGGCCCGCAACCGGTATGGCTCCGTGTTGGGTAGCACGGTGTCCATGCCTTCGTGCCACACTGGCAACACTAGAGGCGCGCGGCCCGCCGCCGCGCACTCCGCTATCATACGGCCCACGCCCCATTTGAATCTGATGTGTTCCTGGGGACAAAATTTTGGGGTGGATAGGATAATAAAAAGATTTATGTCAGTAAAGGTCAAAAACGGAAAGAACAGTGAATTGTAATAATATACATATATAGAATGTAAAACAAAAATAAACTGCTTGGAATCACAATTCCTGATCGGGGGAGGCAGTACGTTCCAGCATTTTGTAGCCTGAAACCGAAAGCTGCCACGGAATGCTGCGCATTTGTAGTTTAAGGGAAGCAGGTGGGAATCTTCTTGTATGGGCACTCCGGCACTGTAAAAACCGGCCAAGTGCGAGTCGGACTCGCGCACGAAGGGTTCCGTACCATTATCTATAAAAACAGTACCATTATCTACAAAATAAAAACAGGAAGATGGCGCTGCTGTCTATGTAAACATCTCATCCGCGAATTACTTGTGTTTTAAATATATGAAAGTGTATTTTGAAGTAAATAATGGCCGGAACGGCGAATTATGACTACGAACTATGTGTGGCAGTGAATTAAAGACTTAATACAGTGTTTTCGTGTGCTAAATTACTAAAACAAAGTGTTGACTGTTTGAACTGAACTAAACTTAGACCGTTAAAATATTCGATGACAAAAATAAGTGCATTTATTTTGCCTAAAGTATTATAGCCTACCAAATACATCGAGGATAATGAACTAATCTATATAATTACAATTATAAGTGTAAAATCCATATTTAAGGAAATAAGATCGATGTTGAAAACTGCTCCCTCTATTGGCAATCGGATGAACCACGCAGTTCTTGTCTTGCTTGCGCGCCAACCCGTAAGCGTAGAACAAAACGAGAAAACAATATTTTGACACCTCTGCTTCGATAAGAACTCATTCATCAGTCGTCTCCGCCCACTCCCATTGTTATCGGGAAGTGAACAATAAAATAGGCCTAGATTTTAGGATTGCAGTTTGATCGCTTATAAATCACAAAAATGAGTTGTTTAGCGTGTCAAAATCCAATTATTAGCAGTCTTGAGATGCTGAGATGCGTATTATGCAAAACCACATACCATTATATGTGTGTTGGTATGACAAAATCGCTTTACAACAAAAATATAGGGGATCTCGAATGCTCCTGGCGCTGTCCGTCGTGTACAAACACAGGAGGAACAATAAACCCGCTACAAATGGATAACTGCACGAAATGTAAACGAGATATTGTGGATAGAGTATTTCTTACATGCAGCCGATGCAGAAACCGGTTTCATGTAAAATGCACAAAAATATCTGAAAAACTATTTAACCTAATGCGTATAAAGGAAAACCATAAATGGACATGCGAAAATTGTACAAAGGCGCCCGATGACTCCAATTCATCATCGGCAACGACGAGAGCGACGACTGCATCTGCGTCATCTACTCCATCCAGGGTAAACGTACGTAACTTACACACACCTACTAATTACGTCACAGAACGTGTCAAATATAACATCAACATATCCACAGAAAATTCCTTTGACTCTCTGCTGTTGGACATTGACAGCGAGGAAAACTGCTCAACCATCCTCGATCGAAGCTGTCCGGCCGCTGGGCAAAGTCTTAAAGACGAGTTAGAAGAATTGAAACTCAAAAACACTTCACTAGAGACGAAGCTGGCAAACGCTGAAAATGAAATCGAAAACTTAATCATGGAAAATAGTTCACTTAAAAAACAAATCATGACATATGAAAAAAAAACCGAAGTACTCACCCGTATATGCAAATCAACACCAAAAAATAGTAGGGAAGGACGGAAAAGTATAAACAAGACAAAGTTGAATTTTACGAATATAGAACAAGAAGAAAGTGAGCTCAGGAATAACAAAAAGATTAATCATGTGAGCCTGGTAACAAAAGTGCCAGAAACTACTTATAGTCCTACACAAGATTTAAAAATTCAGGCACCGGCCAGTACTGAAGTTTTCCAGAATGAAAATACTGATCTATTAACTAGAAAATATTCAGAAACGAAGCGAGTGACTTCACAACGAAGAGTATTCATATTTAGCGACCAATGTGGCAAAGGAATTCGAAAGGTGCTTCAGGATTCATTAGGGAACGAATTTATTGTGACAGCAGTGATAAAACCCAATGCTCCGATCGAACAAGTTTTGATAACGTGTGATAAAATATGTAAAGACTTTACAAAGTTAGATTATGTTGTTATTTTGGGTGGATCCAATGACCAAAACCCAATGAGTTTTCAATGTTGTATCTACAATTACCTTTGTTTACTTGCTAATACAAACGTTTTAATTGGTGAATTACAGGATAGTAAGCATCTGAATGTACACAAACAAAATCATCTGTTACGCTTGGTTTGTTCCCAGTTCTCACATACCTCGTTTGTGCCATTTGATTGCAATCATCTCCATAAACACGTCTGTGGACTCTTATTGAGGGAAATATTACGTATTGGCTATCACAAAACACGCTTGGATCACATCTGTGCAAAAACCCAAAAATGTATAAGCGAGAATTACCAGTCCAAACCTAGTCAAAAACTCATCACACAATATTTTATGAGCAAAAGTGAAAATATTATTCCAGAGAATAACAACAACATAAAAATCAAGCGGCAAAACACCATTCCACACCTATTTGAAAAAATTAAATTGAAACAGGCCAAAGCCAAGGAAAATATCATACCTGCAACCGTAGAAACGAATGAACAGGAAACGGAGTCAGATTTTTTTCGTGACTAACAATCTAAACCGCGGAGTAGAAAATAACAACAATCTTGTTATAATGCACCTCAACACACAAAGTATTAAATCTAAAGCAGAACAAATAGAATTATTGATACATGATAAAAGTATAGACGTATGTTGCTTTAGTGAGACGTTTTTAAAAGACAATGAAGTAGAAGTGTTACAGTTAGAAGGCTACAAAAATGTTGCGTATTATTGTCGTAAACGGAAAAAACGAGGTGGTGTTGCTATATATCTAAGACAAACTATTAATAACTATCGGGATCTTAAATGGATAACCGAAATGTCTGTGGATAGTCATTTCGAATGCTGTGGGGTTGCTTTGTGTGGTTTGAGTTGTTTAATTATATGTGTGTACAGAGCACCAAATAGTAAGCTAGATATCTTTCTTGTCAACATGGAATATCTTCTTAGAAAAGTAGTAACAAGAACCAGAAACAGTTACAAAAATATTTTCATTTTAGGCGATTTTAATGTTAATATCCTAGAAAAGACAAAACATAGTGAACTATTTCTGAACACATTCCGATTGTATAAATTACACCACACAATAACAGAACCAACTAGGATAACTATACATTCCCAAACTTGCATTGATAATATTTTCACAAATGCAAAGCGCTACAATGTTGAGGTACTAGATCTCGGCATATCTGATCACACTTGTCAAATTATTTCGATTCCGACTGACCTGAGCTTTAAAGAACAATATTGGTATGTGTACAATAGAAATCCTGACAAGTATACGGAAATCTTTGTAAAATATATATCACAGATCACTTTTTCAGATATTTATTCTATGAACGATTCCAACTATGCCTACGACATTTTCATTGATACGTTTAGCCTCATTTACGACCTTTGCATACCGAGCAGGAAAATTAAGGTAACGCATAAAAGACAGCCAAATTGGAAAACCAAGGGAATGGTTATAGCTAGTAAGCGCAAAAGGCAGTTGTATTTGCAGTCTTTGAAATCAACCAATGCACATATAAAAAACAAGTACAAGAAATACTGCCAGGTCATGAAGACAGTCACAAAGCAACTAAAACGTAATGCAAATATAAGCTTTATTCAACAGAGTTCCAATAAGAGCAAAGCGACATGGCAAATTATAAAACAAAATACAACACAAATAAGTACCATAAAAGAAACGGTAGAATCTATAAAAAAGGACAATGTAATATTAAATAACCCTATTGACATTGCAAATACATTTAATAATTATTTTATAAATCTGAATAGTGATATTAATTTAGATTATAATTATAAACCTGTTACCCAACCCAATTTGACTAGCATTTTTATGACCCCAGTGACCGTTCAAGAAGTAGCAAGTATTATAAAAACATTAAAGAATAAAAAAAGTACTGGATATGATGAAATACCCATGAAGTTAATAAAAGAGAGTGTTAAGCACATTGCCGGCCCGTTGGCTCATATTATCAACTTAGCATTGGAAAATGGGATTTTTCCTGATGGCCTTAAAAAAGCTTTAATAAAACCCTTACATAAGAAAGGCCCCAAACAAGACATAAACAATTATAGGCCAATTGCGCTGCTGCCAAATTTTTCTAAGGTCTTTGAAAAAGTAATTTTAAATCGAATACAGTCGTTCTTTAAGAAAAATAACATAATTAATAAAAATCTTAAATTAATATAATTTTTTCAGCAGTACGTATATATCGAATGGGCTTTCAGAATGAAAGTAGGCTATATTTTACCCCGCGGGTTTGCCTGCGTTCTATGCAATACGCGGGCGGCTAGTATTATAGGCTACCTAGTTATAAAAGTAATATCTCTCATTTACGAGTATTCTCTTTAAGGCGTTTTAAAAAAAATGCACATGAACTTTTTTTCTTCAGAATTTGTTTTTTTTTGGGTTTTTTTTTACTCAGAATCGTTGATACTACTGATAAAATATTCCATTCTAGATCGTCACATTTTTGTACCTATGCAGTCTTTTTTTATTTATATGGTCGTGAGTCGTGACGCACTGGAAGAACAAACTTACATAGTAAAATCTGGGACAATGTTTTTCTTGTATAAGGTTCGATAGTATCAACCATTCTGAGTAAGAAAGACCCAAAAAAATTCACGTACATGTACAGTCGAGTTCTCCAATATCTATACAGCCGACCTTTCAAAAATTTCTACACATGCACCTTATGTCAGTAACAACAAAGGCTGTGTATAGATATTTTTGAAAGGTTGTCTGTATATATATTGAAGAACTCGACTGTACACTTTTTTTGAAATACGCCCCTTTTCCAAATAAATACTGTGGCATCAATTCCCAAATCTTATGTAAGTGCTAACACGAAAGTTCCGGTGACCAGTCATAAGACGCTCCCACGTCAATTTACGTCGTTAGTGCTAAAATCGACCTTAATGCATATAGCAATAAGGCTCATTTCCCCCACTATATCCGAAGGCGCAAGATCCCTTATCCCTGATATTTGACCAATCGATGTTTCCGCCATCCAACTGTACACACATTACATGCATGCAACTTTGTAGGTAATGGTTTATTTCAATAGAGTAACTGTCGAGTTTCTAAAGCTGGACACTACCGGGCAGTCATCTCAAAGGCGCGCCGAGTCGATTGTGTCTGCTACAATTGGATTGTGTCCTTTTTAGGGTTCCGATACCTCAAAAGGAAAAAACGGAACCCTTAAGGTGATTTTCCACCGGCGTGGATTGACGAGGCGCGGCGCGGCGTGAATTGAAATTTGTATGGCAAATTTTCAATTCACTCCCGGCGCATCTTCGGTGGAAATAGTACGGATTGACGAGAATTTGCGCGACGTGAATTGAAATATTTGTTTGTATAAAAATAAACCGTATTGTTTCTGAAATAGAGATTAAATTAACTCTGCAACAGAAACAATTTTCAATTCACTCCCGGCGCATCTTCGGTGGAACTAGTACGGATTGACGAGAATTTGCGCGACGTGAATTGAAATATTTGTTTGTATAAAAATAAACCGTATTGTTTCTGAAATAGAGATTAAATTAACTCTGCAACAGAAACAAACATCTCGCTACAGGTGTTTAGTTGTTAATTCGTCGAGACTGCCGTAGGTGATTTTCCACCGGCGTGGATTGACGAGGCGCGGCGCGGCGTGAATTGAAATATTTTTAGTGGAAAAGGGTCAGCGCGATTTCAATTCACGCCACGCCTCGTCTCGTCAATCCACGCCGGTGGAAAATCACCTTTATAGGATCACTCGGTTGTCTGTCTGTCCGTCTGTCACAGCCGAATTGTTCCGAAACTACTGGACCGATTGATTTGAAATTTGGTACACATATGTAAATTGGTGACCCAAAGATGGACGCGTAAAGTAAATTAATGAATTCTGAACAAGGGGGCCAGTTTTGGGGGGTAAACTGGAAAATTAAAAAAAAAGTTTCGCAAACTGTATTGTGTGATATATCAAAAGATATTTTTTTTTAATAATTTTAGTAACAACAGATTTGAAGTAATTCAGGAAAAAAGATGAAAATTGACCATCCCCCCCTTATCTCCGAAACTACTAGGATTAAAATCCTGAAAAAAATATGGAAAATAGTTCCTTGCCTAAAGATTACAGGAAAACCTATAAGAAGTTTGAGCATTCAAAAACACTTATGAAATTTAGATTATATACGGAACCCTCACCACGCGAGTTCAACTCGCACTTTTCCGGTTTTTTTTTTACGATGCCTTTCGAACCAGTTTTTGGAGAGGAACAAATGTTTGTATGGGAGCAACTACAATTAAAAAAACATAAATAACCAAAAAAATTGAGTTAAAGACGAACCTCGCTGGCGGCAGCCGAAAACGTTTTATACTGATTAACATTGAATCGTGACGTCACAGTGTAATATTAGTACTAATCGTTGTATCGAAAATCAAGTAAATTGCCGTTTCCGTCGTGAAATACTGCGTTTAGGACCATAGTCATCATATAATTTTGTTTCTATAAAAGCGTAAGGATTCTATTGGTAGCTTTAAATTTAATTTTGGACAGTAAAAAATGCATATTTTTCTAAATTTTCAAGGTCCATAGCTTTTTATGATTTTAATTATATTTCTTAATTACATTTATTTGATCATTTACTATCAATTTAGCAACACTGCGTTATCAATTTTAACATGTTACCCAATTGGATGCATCCAAATGGATGGACGTAATATTGGCCATACATTCACGGGTATCTATTAAATATAACATCATCTAGTGCCCGTAAGACAAGTCTTATTGACCTTGGGTACCTACTATGGATATATGGGTCAAGCTGCCTAGGGGTAAGCCAGTCCTGTCAACAATTTTTACTTCATATTTTTTTTATTTTTTATGTTTAATAAATTACTCCAAAAAATTTACTGACGATTTGAAAGTGCTTGTTACTAGGCCTACTTGAATAAAGATCATTTGAGATTTCATTTGATTTGATTTGCTGGTCTAATATGACAGTCATTCAGATGTACAGTCGAGTTCTCCAATATCTATACAGACGACCTTTCAAAAATATCTGTACACAGGCTTTATTATTACTTGCATAAGACACATGTGTAGATATTTTTGAAAGGTTGTCTGTATAGATATTGGAGAACTCGACTGTACTCTATGAGTAATAGTCCAGGCAATGAACTGACAGCTTGTATGGAAAAAATGTCAAATTCGTAAATAATTTATAATAGCTCATTTTTTTAATGTAACGGATATATTTTCAATTAAATAGTTACGTAGAGGCAAAATCCAACAAAAAATCAGACATCAAAAAAAACATTATTTAATTAGGTCATGAAGTCCGGATATTTTTTTTTTTATCTTTATTTAAGTTCATTTACATTTGCTTTAAAATATTTAATATAAATAAAATAAAAAAGACAATGAATGTTTAATTTAAATCTATTTAATTACTTCCGGGTGGAAAGTTTGTTGGATTCTTGAATAAAGCATCTTAGAATAACGTTTTAGAATGAAATAAACAAAAAAAACGCTATTATAAATTAATGTTTTTCGAAACCGTATTTTGCCTGGAGTATAATGATTGCAAAGATAATATACGGGGTGGGCTTCAAAATGTCAAATGTCATAGTTTGTGAGTGGATTTTGCGGGTTAATTCATATTATCTTCTGAATATTTTTTATAACGCAACCAAGAAACTGAAAACGGAAAGTAAAAAACCGGCCAAGTGCAAGTCGGACTCGCGCACCGAGGGTTCCGTACAAACCTATAGGTATATA
The DNA here is from genome assembly GCA_932294315.1 of Epinotia nisella. Classification (NCBI taxonomy): domain Eukaryota; kingdom Metazoa; phylum Arthropoda; class Insecta; order Lepidoptera; family Tortricidae; genus Epinotia; species Epinotia nisella. The sequence goes on from OW028690.1 coordinate 18,210,544, forward strand.
AGTAAATTATCAAAAATATTTTTATTATATGATGTAACTAAAAATTTACGGTTTTCGCAATTTTTCCTGTATCTGTGCTATAAGACGTTGCTTCGTACTAAATTTCAAGATTCTGAGTTTACGGGAAGTACCCTGTAGGTTTTGATTCCCTTGCGAGTTTCGAAAATTTGCGGCATAAACGGCTGTATCTTTTGATTGCGTTGGCTTAGAAGTTTGATTTTTTCACAGCTCCAAGGGACAGTAGACCTGAGTATTTGATATAAATTTTAGCTTGATACCTCCACGCGTTCCTGAGAAAAAGGGTCTTGACAGACGACGGACGGACAACAAAGAGATCCTATAAGGGTTCCGTTTTTTCCTTTCGAGGTACGGAACCCTAAAAATACCGAACGAAATTTGACCGTACTAACTGACGGATCGTGACGTACGTAGGTACTTTGACGACCTCCTTCGCTAATGGCAGTGTCACAAAGCGCATATTTTAATATTCTGAGACGCAGTCAGCGTACGGAAGCCAACAAAAGATTAACGCTTCTAATACTTTTGTCCCTGTATGTAACTGCAAATCGTTAATATTTGTAGAAATGAAGACATAGTGACCAATACTAAATTATCATCATCATTAGCCTAGATATTGGATGAAAATATCAAAAGTGCGTGATTATTTTTTTGGTGATATGAATAACCTTCTTTAGCACCAGAAAAATGTTGCAAATTTTTCATCTGCGTCAATTATGTTTGAAAAATATAAACAGTTTCCTCAATTACGTTTTGGATCAAGAACGGCACTTTCCTTGATCCGTCTCATATTATATAAAAAATATCTGATACATCCGTGGTAAACTGACACTGGCAATTATATTGACAGCTGCAGCAGCTATATTTGTCATTGCCAGTGTTAGTTTACCACAGATATTTAAGATATTTTTTAAGTGTAATATTGCAAACAAAAATATTGCTATCAGACTGATAGACTCGAGTTTGCAATATTCTTACGTCCGTGTCACATTTGCGAGGAAATAAATAAATACAAAAGACAGAAAAATCAAGTTTCATACAACCGCACCAATCAAAAAATGACGAAATTGACAACTTCACTTCCAGATCAGTTCTAGTGGAGCGCGCAGCTTCAATATTTCAACCAATCACAGAGCAGCATTCTTGCGGCGCTTGGCCAACTAGTTTTTTTTTTTCAACCAATCACAGAGCAAGTAGATTTGCTTAAGCCAATCATACAAGCTCATTACTCCTTAGGGAATACAAATTCGCCATAACTCCACACAATTTAGGCCATTGTCCCTTGTATACAGTCATGGAATAACACCATTTACGAGCAAGTGTGATGAAAACAATACTTCTGGCCAGCATCGTCAATATTGACCCAGTAATGTACAGTAAGGGAAATGTATTAACGTACCACCGTAGAACCCTATCGCAATAAGGTGACATACCACTCGAGTTTGAGTGACGGCGGCCTGTCAATTGCGACAGGGTTCTACGGTGGTACGTGAATACATTTCCCTTACTGTACATCGAATAGGCTTGTGTCCTAATTTTTTTTTACGATGCCATTCGAACCAGTTTTTGGTGTGGAACAAATGTTTGTATGGGAGTAAGTACAATTAAAGAACATAAATACCCAAAAAATTGAGTTAAAGACGGACCTCGCTGGCGGTAGCCGAAAACGTTCCATACTGATTAACATTGAATCATGACGTCACAGGGTATTTATTATTGCTGTTTCGGTTGCGAAATACTGCGTTTAGGACCATAGTTGTCATACAATGTTGTTTCTATAAAAGCATAAGGATTCTATTGGTAGCTTTAAATTTACTTTTGGACAATAAAAAAAATGCATATTTTTTGTTAACTTTCAAGGGCCATATCCATATCCATACTAATATTATAAATGGGAAAGTGTATGTGTTTGTGTGTTTGTTTGTTTGTTTGTTTGTTTGTCCGTCTTTCACGGCAAAACGGGGCGTCGAATTGACGTGATTTTTTAAGTGGAGATAGTTGAAGGGATGGAGAGTGACATAGGCTACTTTTTGTCTCTTTCTAACCCCCCACTTCCCCAAAATGGGGGGTGGAAGTTTGTATGGAGCATTCCGCAATTTTCAAGGTAGAAAGCTAAAAATTGGTATGCGGACTATTTGTGACTAACAAAAAATCGTGGGTCTCTATTGGTTCCCATAAAATTTAAGTTCCGATTTTTTCAGTCCATACCGTTACCCAACATAATTGTTATAAGTCATATTGTCGAAAGTCATAAAATTATACAATATAAATTGGAGTTCCGGTTTTTGCAAGTCATCATTATTGTTAGTCATAAAATTGGTTAGTCATAACATTCAATTTTCAGATGGTATGCCATTTCATATTATTGAAGGCAATAAACTTGCTTATTATAATTGTTGTAAAGTCTTTTTTCGCAGGTCATAATGATGGGTAGTCACGTGGTTAGTTAGTCATAACATTTAATGTCATTGTGGTGTCAGACTTCATAATATTACAGTCAATAAAAACTCGCAATAATTATAAGAAGGTATAAAATTCTTGTTCTAAATAAATTGTTGTTCTTGAACTAAAATAATAAATAAATAAAAGTGTTTCCGCTCTTTTATAAAAAAAAAACCTCGAAGACGAAAGCGGGAGCAAAGCGATATGTAGAGTTGATATATAGATTCGATATTTATAGTCGTTATGTAGAGTCGATATATAGAGTCGATATGTAGATTCGTTATGTAGAGTCTATGTTCGATATGCAGAGTATATGTAGAGTCGATCTAAATATATAAAAGACTGGAACTGAGATGCACCTTTTTTGTAGACGGTTAACATTACTCTTAGTACGCGGGCGAAGCCGCGGGCAAAAGCTAGTCTTTTTATGATTTTAATTATATTTCTTAATTTATACTTAATTACATTTATTTGATAGTTTACGATCAATTTAGCAACACTGCGTTATCAATTTTAACATGAGGACACAACCCAATTGTAGTAGTCGTTGGTGAAATAAGGGCTGGTAACGAAATTGGATGCTTACCTTATTGACGTTGACACGCCCTTCGGGGAAGATGTGCACCCACTCGCCGCGGGTTAGCCGCTCGATGCAGAAGTCGATCGCGGGCTGGAAAGAAAAGTAATCATACATAGAATAGAATAGAATAGAAAAATATTTATTTGGTGTGATAAAGAAATTACACAAGTGTAAAGTTACATCTGAAATGCACCAAAATGGATGCCACTCAGCATATGCCAGCAGCAATATATGCTAAAGGCGCTGGTTTTCAGGGCACCCAGAGAGAGAGAGATACATCAACTACAGATATAGAGAATAGTACATTACTATAGAGGCCGAGAAACGAAGGGTTGCAGGACAAGTGCGAGGCCGGATAGGGGTACGCGGCCGGCAACCCCGTTTCTCGCCGAGTATTTGTAAAGTGCTTTTCTCACTTGCAATGAAATAAAAATAAAAAAGTAGCCAATTTGTTTTATTCGTAGGTTAACACTTGATAATACGTTTCTGAACAAAACATTAGTCAACAACAAGTGTCAATCAAGCAGGGAATGACAGCTGTCAGTGCTGTCACATCACATAACCAACCTATAATTTTTTTGATGGTTGGAAGCCAAGACGTTGTGTCACAATTTGACGTTTAAAAACAAAAGAAGGTTGCTAGGTGTGTTAGGCGGGTGCGTAACGATGGCTATAAATATTTTTGATATAATATTACTAGCAATAACGCTCATCTGATATAATTCTCGAGTTGTATAACAACACTTAATATATTTGCATATGGTATAATTATCATTTTATATAACGATCATTTGATATAATAATATTTTGTATAACATACATTAAGTATAATGCATATTTGCTATATTGAACATTGGATATAATGCTCATTCCGTCTAATGTACAGTTGATATAGGTAGACAGGGTAGCCAGAAAAAGGGGGGACGGGGGGCGAAGCCCCCCAAAAAGGGGCTCGGGGGGCAAAGCCCCCCGCAGTAAAAATACCACTCGCAACAATTGTACTATTGGGTGGGTTAGGTTAGGGTTCACTTGTGTCCCTTAGAGCGGAAATAGGCACCCCGCGAAGCGGGGTGACGTCGACACGCTGGCGGTTGGGTTAGGTTTACTTTAGGTTAGTACGGAAAAAAAGTAGTTTCAGGCGTTATAGTTTTAATACAATTATACCGCTTGATCATTATACAATATGAGATGTATATCAAATAAGAATTATACTCTATGATGGTTATAAGAAATAAGCGTTATACCGAATGATAGTTATACTAAATAACAATATATATTTTGATATTATACCAAACGTTTATTATGTACAATGAATGATTCTACCCTTTGAAATTATATCAAAAATGGTTATATCCAATGAAATTATATTATTTGTTTTTATACCGATCATTACACACCCGTGTTAGGCTGTATGAAATTCCTTTACAAAACTTTTTCTTTTTTTACTTTTTTTTTAATATTAACGATAATGATGCATGTACTTTAAATAATAAAGAGTAAAAAAAAGCAATAAAGAGTATTTGTATTGTATTGTATTGTACTTTATATGGACTAATATTCCGGAATAAATTTTTATTTTATTTTTCATTTCATGTTTTCCATATCATCTTCACTCACCGCATTGGATACGTAGCATTTCCGGACCTAATTTGAAGTAAGTCATGTCAACATTTCATTGCAAGTTTGAGAAAAATGTTTTTTTATATATTAACAAGCTTACGGCCTTCCTGATGGTAAGCAGTAACCGTAGCCTATGGAGGCTTGATTCAAAATTATTATTTTTTATTTGCAAGAACAAAAGTGATATTTTAATCTTACATTTAGATGCTTAAATGTTCTGCCATGTAGGCATGCTAAAATTGATATAAACAATAGAATTCCTTACAAGTTAAAATGTCAATATGTTTCACTACATTACATTCAAAATTAAATTAAATTCATGCATCCACTTAAAATAAAAAAAATATATAATATGTTTATTATCTTGCGACTCTATAAAAATCACAAGCCGTTGCTGATCGGTTATTGATTTGAGGATTCGCCAACTTGCCAGCGAGAGACAAATGCTGGTCCCTCACTCAACAAAAAAACTTAAGAATATGGTAGAATTGCCTCATGTTACAATTGATAACGTTGTGTTGCTAAATGGATAGTAAACCATCAAATAATTGTAATAAAGTATATAATACAAGATGAAGACATGGACCTTAAAAGTTTAAAAAAAAATGCATGCATTTTTTTATAGTCAAAGAGGAAATTTAAAGCTACCAGTAGAATCCTTACGCTTTTATAGAAACAAAATTGTATGACAACTATGGACCTAAACGCAGTATTTCGCGACCGAAACAGCAATTTACTTGATTTTCCATACGATTAGTACAAACTATAACGACTCCCAGACGCCCTCGCCATGATAATGTGGTACGGAACCATTGATATTTAACACGCGTGCCATGTCGCGTAAATTGGAGCAAGTGGGTCATTTGCATCGTGTCATCTAGACTACCTAGATGGTCTATAATGGTCTGGGGTAGTTGAAGATACTCTTTATAGCTGAGATGCATTGTTAAAGGTTTAGATCAAATCAAATGCAGTGCTCTTGGAGCTACGGTTGATTTTTAGATGAGAAAAGTGGACAGATTATGTCTGAATGCTTGCTCGTATGGCTTATATACTGTGTATTTATTTAAAGAAGGCTAATATTTACCTAGGACAGACTGTCCAGTTAGGTAAGTCTAACTTCGAGAAAGAGGTCAATCGTCGAATCCGACTCGGCTGGGCAGCATTCGGGAAGCTACGGCACATCTTTTCGTGTCCAATATTCCGCAGTGTCTCAAGACGAGAGTCTGACCAGTGTGTGTTGCCAGTGATGACGTATGGCACGGAAACATGGTCGCTTACTATATGGGCCTCATAAGAAGGCTCAAAGACACCCAAAGGGCAACGGAGAGGGCTATGCTGGGAGTATCTCTGCGTGATCGCATCAGAAATGAGGCTATCCGCAGAAAAACCAAGGTAACCGATTATAGCCCTCCGAATCGCTAAACTTAAGTGGCAGTGGGCGGGGCACAGTTGCACGTAGAACCGATGGCCATTGGGGCGGAAAGGTTCTCGAGTGGCGCCCACGTACCGGAAGGCGCACCGTGGGTAGGCCCCCCACAAGGTGGACTGATGACCTGGTAAAGGTCGCTGGAGTCCGCTGGAAGCGGGTGGCGCATAATCAGTCATTGTGGCACTCTTTGGGGGAGGCCTATGTCCAGCAGTGGACGTCCATCGGCTGATATGATGAAGATGATGATGATGATGAATATTATACTTCGGTTGTGTGAGGCAACTGACCGCGGAAACGCCGGAGCTTGATTCCCTTAGACCAAAATTCTTCCTTGGTGGATAGATGGTCTATTGGAACTGTCACCACAAAGAAATAAAAATCATATTACAGCTGTGGCATTATGGCACAGTATGGCAAGACTTCAACTAGACTACCCTCAAGGCATCTCAGGATAAATCCGGTCTTCACGTGCACATAACACAAGCCTTATTGAGATCTTACTATGGGACTAGGTCGATTTGTGTAACATTGTCGCGTTACACAAATCGACCTTTGTGAAGCAGATGTCGTGCGCGGCGAGCGACCAGCGCATGCGGCGACCCATCGAGCCCGCGAGCGCGTCTGTGTCTAAGACGCCTGTGCGATAGAGTCGGCTACAGTACCTGGTAGACCCCGGCGCCCCGTTCCACCGGCACGCACTTGCCGAGCGCGAAGAACGCCGCGTGGAGCGCGTTCGTGAAGCAGATGTCGTGCGCGGCGAGCGACCAGCGCATGCGGCGGCCCATCGAGCCCGCGAGCGTGTCTGTGTCTAGGATGCCTGTGCGATAGAGTCGGCTACAGTACCTGGTAGACCCCGGCGCCCCGATCCACCGGCACGCACTTGCCGAGCGCGAAGAACGCCGCGTGGAGCGCGTTCGTGAAGCAGATGTCGTGCGCGGCGAGCGACCAGCGCATGCGGCGGCCCATCGAGCCCGCGAGCGTGCCTGTGTCTAGGACGCCTGTGCGGTGTCGGCTACAGTACCTGGTAGACCCCGGCGCCCCGCTCCACCGGCACGCACTTGCCGAGCGCGAAGAACGCCGCGTGGAGCGCGTTCGTGAAGCAGATGTCGTGCGCGGCGAGCGACCAGCGCATGCGGCGGCCCATCGAGCCCGCGAGCGTGCCTGTGTCTAGGACGCCTGTGCGGTGTCGGCTACAGTACCTGGTAGACCCCGGCGCCCCGCTCCACCGGCACGCACTTGCCGAGCGCGAAGAACGCCGCGTGGAGCGCGTTCGTGAAGCAGATGTCGTGCGCGGCGAGCGACCAGCGCATGCGGCGGCCCATCGAGCCCGCGAGCGTGCCTGTGTCTAGGACGCCTGTGCGGTGTCGGCTACAGTACCTGGTAGACCCCAGCGCCCCGCTCCACCGGCACGCACTTGCCGAGCGCGAAGAACGCCGCGTGGAGCGCGTTCGTGAAGCAGATGTCGTGCGCGGCGAGCGACCAGCGCATGCGGCGGCCCATCGAGCCCGCGAGCGTGTCTGTGTCTAGGATGCCTGTGCGATAGAGTCGGCTACAGTACCTGGTAGACCCCGGCGCCCCGCTCCACCGGCACGCACTTGCCGAGCGCGAAGAACGCCGCGTGGAGCGCGTTTGTGAAGCAGATGTCGTGCGCGGCGAGCGACCAGCGCATGCGGCGGCCCATCGAGCCCGCGAGCGTGCCTGTGTCTAGGACGCCTGTGTAGAAAAAGAGTTATATGAATATACATGTAGGTTTTGATGCTAAGTAGTAATAGTTATTGCGCTACAGCAAATCGGGCTGAATGGAAGACGATTGGAGAGGCTTATGCCCAACAGTGGCCGCATAATACACGCTGATGAAGAAAAAAAGAAGAGTAGTAGTTTTACTTTTGCGTAGCAGGGAAAGAGTGGGATGGATTAATGTCTGAGAGAGTGGGGAGATTTTCCACTTAGGGGTGTTAGTGGGGCGCCATGTAGCCCGGGCATTAGAATACGGCTACGGTATCCCCTGCCTGTCGTACAAGGCGACTAAAAGGGGTCCTCGTGGTGGAACACGGTTGCAGTTGGGGGCTGCAATCGGAAAAAAAGGTGATACCACTGAGGCATGACGATAGGGCGGCACTGGTGCGTTCCGTAGGAGATCCCAGAGCCGTCTGAAATGCGTCGAGGACCATCGGGGGGTTTTTAGTCGGTGCGAGTCCGACATAACCTCCGCGCTATCCCCGTGGCGTGGAGGTATCCATAACAGACTTCCTCCCATTTAAAAAAAAGGGTGTTAGTGGGATGCAAATCCCATGACTTTGTCCGGGACTCAATATATCTTCATTCCAAGTTTTAACAGAATCGTGAAGAAGTGATAGAAGTTCTATCAATTAAAGATAACATAGTTCAGTTTTTTATGCAAAAAGCTTCTTCCTTCTTCTGGATTTCGAGTAGGTCATTTCAGAGATTACCCCCTACACCAACTTACAAAGCTAGAACTTTACACTTCACATACTTTTCCTCTTTATAGATTAGATTAGATTAATTTATTGCTTATTTAAAATTGACATTATATTTTACTGCTTTGTAGCTAAAATAAAATGAATTCGCAGTAAGCTCGTCAGGTAAATACAATATTTATTTATAATCATAATTTATAACAATAATAATTAACAAGGACCGAAAAAATAGTTACCAATTTAAAACGATATCGATCGTAATAATGTCAAAAATATAATGTTAGAATCGTTAAGACACGTCAAACTGACCACCCACTTTAGCAAAGGAATTAGGTTAATTATATCCGTACTATTCTAGTTCATCACACCCAAATTAGCCGGCTTCGAACCTGCGACCCAGAAAACAGCACCTCCCCATCAAATATTATCAGTGCCAAGACATTGACCCCATTCGTGACGTCATGTCTATTAACGCGGTTTTACCAATAGAACAAGACACGAGCGATGTTTCCTGTTATTTTTTTGTTTTTGGTCTAATTTTTTAAAATATATTTTAAAACGTTCGTATAGATTCGATAGTCAACTGGTATTTTTTATTTCCTCAAAATAATATCGCTTTATGCAAATAATGAATACCTACTCAAAGATCGTAATCTTTAGGCAAGGAACTATTTTCCATATTTTTTTCAGAATTTTATGCCTAGTAGTTTCGGAGATAAGGGGGGGAATGGTCATTTTTCGTTTTTTTTCCTAGATTACTTCAAATCTGTTTTTGCTAAAATTATAAAAAAAAAAACTGAAATGCTTACAACAACCCCTTTCATTTGATATGTCACACAATACGGTTTGCGAAACTTTTTTTTTTTAATTTTCCAGTTTAACCCCCAAAAGTGGCCCCCTTGTTCAGAATTCATTAATTTACTTTACTCGTCCATCTTTGGGTCATCAATTTACACATGTTTACCAAATTTCAACTCAATCGGTCCAGCACGCCCATCACAAGACGGCGCGAGAGCTCTCTCGATTTTTCTCGCACTATACCTCTCTTTCTAAGTTTTCTAATAAGAGAGAGACGGATAGTGCGATAACAATCGAGAGAGCTCGCGCGCCGTCTTGTGATAGCCGTGCTGTAGTTTCGGAGCAAATCGGCTGTGACAGACGGACAGACAGACGCACGAGTGATCCTATAAGGGTTCCGTTTTTTTCCTTTTGAGTACGGAACCCTAAAAATTATTTGTCATGGGCAGCAATTGAACCATCGACCTTTGCATTCCGTGTTTAACTGGGAAAACATGTCGTGTTCGACAGGGACCGTAAACTGGTATTCTTTTGATACAATAATTCCGGTATTCAATTTCGGTATGCCGATGCCGCCTACTATTTTATATGTTTGTAATAATATTATGAGTATGAGTATCCCAACGAACTCATCTCATATTTCAGCCATTGTACCATTACAATTTTAAATAGGAATATCGGAAAATATCACAAATTGAGGAAGATCTTTTTTTTCGAGACAAATAACGCTCCACGCCGTATCATAAGGTTTTTTCTAACACCATTATGTAATTTAATTTTTTTAATATTTTTTGATGTGTATTTTAATTTAATTTGATTTTATTTTTAATTTTATGTGAATTGTGGACCGATGCTGTCGGGAAATAAATGAATTTATTTATTATTATAATAACGGATTTCTCAGATATAACAGGACAGGTCAATAACTCAATACCTAATAATTAATTACTAATGTTGTGTCGATAAACTTGTTTGTGTTTTAATTTTGCGCACAGGTTTCAGGTCATTGCGTTGTATGTCTCAACGTTTTACGTAACGTAAACGATAGATAATCACACGAGTAGACTATGCTTTAAATATTACGGTCATAGTCAAAAGTCTGAGCTGAGAGATGACTAATCGAAAGAAACCAGCGTTCAAAAAATGTACTCGGTAAAAGCCTTTTTTTACGAGGGCGAAATGCATGTTTTTACTTTTATTTATTCAAATATAAACTTATTCTTATATCATCCGCTGCTGGACATAATAGGCCTCCCGCAAAGAGTGCCACAATGACCGGTCCTGCGCCACCCGCATCCAGCTAGGGTTGCCATATGGAAGAATTAAATGTCCTGACAAAAATCCGGACATCACCCTAAAAATCCTGACATTTCTTGTAACAGAGATTTGGCGTAGCTTGAACGACGCACCGGCGGCGCGCTGCGCTCTGCGGTGATCTCTTTAGCTGTAATTTTTCCTATTTTAAATAATTTTGAAAGAAATATTATTGTTTTTGTTGACTACTTTTATGTATTCTTTCATTCATTCAAACTGTGTAAACTTTGTAATAAATATATCCCGTAAACTGTTTTTTTATGAGGTCATTCCTAAAAATCCGGACACTTGCCAAGTCCGGCCGCAATCCGGACAAAGGGTCAAAAAATCCTGACATGTCCGGACAAATCCGGACGTATGGCAACCCTACATCCAGCGGACTCCCGCGACCTTTACCAGGTCATCAGTCTACCTTGTGGGGGGCCTACCCACGCTGCGCCTTCCGGTACGTGGTCGCCACTCGAGACTCACGAAACTTATTCTACTACATTTGCGCATCTCGCCTGGCTCAATCAGGACGGGTATGATGGACTCCCGGAAACCGCCCGGACTACCGTCTCGAACCCCACGGTGCTCTAAGCCTAGTTCATATTGTATCAATAGCCTATTCTACGATTTTTAAAATATATTTTAAAATGTTCGTATAGATTCGATAGTCAACTGGTATTTTGATTTCCTCAAAATAATATCGCTTTATGCAAATAAATAATGGTTGAAATTGAAAATGAAGATTTTTTTTGTTTATTCGTCAATTTTGAATTCATTGAATAAGACGATAGAGTTCATTATTGAATGAACATTTTATGTGGCGGTAACCTCTTTTTTGCAAAGTTTGGCACACGCCAAACACACAATCGCATTGTTTAACTTGAATGCTATTGTTTTGAAGATAAGTACATCGGCTCAGTTCAAAAAATTTCAACTATAACTGCAATTCGTGTATTTAAACATCTGCCGTCCGATTTATAAGCTCTGGAAGGTAATCTGTTCAAAGTTAATTTAAAAAAGTGGCTTATAAATAAATCATTTTATAGCCTCAACGAGTTGTTTGGATCAGAAAATAGAAGTGAAAGTTTTTAGAATTTAGTTCAGTAATACATGTATTTTTAATTTTGAAATGTTAGCTATAAGCTATGAATGTATCTAAATATCGCCCGTAAGGGCACCTGTTGAAACTATTTGTAATTATACATAAATATCCATATTATCCATATACACAGTTATGCAATAAATAATTCTTATTCATATTCTTAAACGCTTAAAAAATCAACATTTTACAAACATTTTTTTTTAATATTTTTTTTATCTACTCGCCTGACAAATGGAACGACCCTGCAGTATTCTACGTTTAAATCTACGTTAAAACATCGCTTATTGAATAACCGCAAGCGGAACCGGTCGTCAGAGTGCATAACCTACTAACAATACTGATAATATGTTATTGTCCAGTGCGTAATCGGCGGAGAGGAATTTAACATTGCAAGCGTGACACGATAGTTCTGCGTGTGGCGTGATAACTGAATAACTATTATAGTTAACTAGGGGCTAGTCTAGGCAGTTATATTAAGTTTATTGTGTTAGTTGATAATCCGCACCGTGATTCACATGAATACTAATGAGTGGTATACAGACATGCAATTCATAAATGAAAGCCAACTTGTTTATAGGTACAGTAAGGGAAATGTATTCACGTACCACCGTAGAACCCTGTTGCAATTGACAGGCCGCCGTCACTCAAACTCGAGTGGTATGTCACCTTATTGCGATAGGGTTCTACAGTGGTACGTTAATATATTTCTCTTACTTTACATACATTCGCGAGCAGTACTGCATCACTTCGATTTTTTTCATGTGCACCAAATATATTTGTAAACCGGTTTATGTTTCCTTGAAATCTTAGCTTCATAAAAAGTCACCAAACATGGAAATCGGCCCAGTATCTTTCAGAATGTGGGCATTGTCCCGATTTGCGAGTATATGCGCGCTACCCTAAGAGCATACATAACTGGAGATGTCGTATTTGCGTACAAAATGTCTGGGGGGGGGGGGGGGGATATATGTTGATTTCCTTACAATGTTTTCCTTCACCGAAAAGCTAATGGTAAATGTCAAATGATATTCCGTATAGTTCGGAAAATATTAATGAATGTGGCGCAGAGAGCCATGTTAGGAATCTCCCTTGTAGATCTTAGGGACACGATCTACACTGAAATTTGGCGCCGAACGAAAGTAGTGAACGTCGGCATACGGATTACACACTTAAAGTGGGGGTGGGCGGGACACTTGGCGAGGAGAAACGATGGGAGATGGACAAAACGGGTTACTGAATGGTGGCCAAGGCCATCGAAACGGTCTGCGGGCAGACCACCAGCGTGATGGACAGATGATATCTGCCGAACAGGAAGCAAGCAGTGGATGAGATTAGCACAGGACCGAGGAGTGGCGTAATAAAGAAGAGGCCTATACTCAACAGTGGGTGCATACGGGCTGAATAGATAGATATATATTATATATATACCAGGTCATCAGTCCACCTTGTGGGGGGCCTACCCACGCCGCGCCTTCCGGTACGTGGTCGCCACCCGAGAACCGCACCGCCCCAACGGCCATCGGTTCTACGTGCAATGTGCCCCGCCCACTGCCACTTAAGTTTAGCAATTCGGAGTTTAGGATTTCGGGTCGCGGGAGTCCGCTGGATGCGGGTGGCGCAGGACCGGTCAATTTGGAACTCTCTAGGGGAGGCCTATGTCCAGCAGTGGACGTCTTTCGGCTGATATGATGATGATGATGATGATATTATATATACCTATATTCTCTCTAACGATTTCGATGAAATTTGGAATGTAGGCGTTTACGGGGGCGAGAAATCGATCTAGCTAGGTCTCATGTCTGATGGGAAAACTCGTTATCTCCGTATTTTCATCCGAGCAGAGCTCGATCGCCCAGGGACTAAGACTTGAAATTGATAAGAAAAAGTGTTGACAAACACTATACCTACGCCAATGATCGATACCGATTTAATAAGATTGCGTCACGACTTAATATCAATATCTGAACATAAACAGAAAACTTACTGTCCGGCTGTCACAGGACGGCCCGCAAGCCTGTCTCGCGGACTATCCGTCTCTTTCGTGCTCGAGTCTTGCGACTCGCGGCTTTTGTCTTGCGATACGCTAATCTGTGATTGATAGTGTATCGTGTATCCTATCGCTATCACCGGTTTAGTATTAATTTGAAATCATTGTCCACTTTTTACAGCAGCTTCGGTGCATATTGAGAACTCATAATCATCATCATCATATCAGCCGAAAGACGTCCACTGCTGGACATAGGCCTCCCCCGAAGAATGCAAAAGTGACCCGTCCTCCCGCGACCTTTACTAGGTCATCAGTTCACCTTGTGGGGGACCTGCCCACGCCGCGCCTTCCGGTACGTGGTCGACACTCGAGAACCTTTCCGCCCCAACGGCCATCCGTTCTACGTGCAATGTGCCCCGCCCACTGCCACTTAAGTTTAGCGATTCGGAGGGCTATATCGGTTACTTTGGTTCTGCTGCGGATAGACTCATTTCTGATGCGATCACGCAGATAAACATAAATATTGACAATTAGTTAGTAGTAATTCGGAGCTTGAACTAACGAAACTGTTCTACTGGATGTCTTTATTCATAAACGACCATCAAATCTATTTCAGTTCAAATGCCGTTAAAATTCGTTTGTCCTCATCTGTCACTGTGACAAGTCTGTTTGTGACAATATGGGACTAAATATATTTTTCACGCCACTGCTCGGAAATGTGGCAAAAGATGGTCAGAATTCAGGCTTCAAAGCTGGGGTTAGTTGGACGTCGCACGAACAGGCCATCTATGACTTCAAACTGGCCAACAATGTTATTGTTGGACAGTTTGAACAGCAATCGACCAATCACAGGGCACCGCGCGCGGTCGGCCGGCGTGCGTACGCCCGTTCCCCCTCCTCCGCGCCGGGCGCGAGGCAAGCGAGCCTGTTTAGTATTATGATCTTCAATTAGATACTTAATTTTGATTTTAAATTATAATTATTTGCAATTTCCTCGCAGTAGGCGTGAAAAGCACTATGTTAAGCCTCGGCCGAAAGGGCAATAGCTGGACTCGTACTTTCGAGGGCCTCCGCTACGCGTCGGCCCTCGAACTAACTCGTCCATCTATTGCTTACTTTCTAGCCTCTTCAACAATGTACTATAGTTGACAGAGGTTTTATAAATAGGTAAGGGGGTAAAATTTTAGACCATGTAACGTATAATGTTGGTGCCAAAGAGGTCTCAAAAAATTTACTTTAATATAAATAAGCCGAATTTCATTAACTACTACTAGCAAGTAATAGCACTGTTAATATATCTACTTATCAGCAGCAGAAAGCACTGTTAATATATCTATACTTATCGGCAGCAGAACGGATGTGCTTTTACGCAACATCTCAAACGTCATTAATGAATTGTCGGAAAAAATAATCTTTTGATTTCACTTGTGATAGGTTCGATTTGAAAACAAAACAAATGCTAATCTATTTATAGAAATAGATTATTAGAGATTTATGGAAAACAGCGTCACGCTACCCCTTTTTAGGGTTCCGCAGTCGACTAGGAACCCTTATAGTTTCGCTTGTCTGTCCGTCCGTCCGCGGATAATATTAATCTCAGTAACCGTTAGCACTAGAAAGCTGAAATTTGGTACTAATATGTATATCAACCACGCCGACAAAGTGGTAAAATAAACGGTGTTTTTAGGGTTCCGTAGCCAAAATGGCAAAAACGGAACCCTTATAGTTTCGTCATGTCCGTCTGTCCGTATGTCACAGGCATTTTACTCGAAAACTATAAGGTGTATTTGAATAAAATTTTGAGGATAGGTGTATTTTGTTAGCCGCTACATAGTTTTGTAATTAATATGACAAAAAAAAATTTTTTTAGCGGTGCACTTTATACATAAAACTAAAAGTCAAAAATTTTTTTTTCATAGTGACCCCCCGTGTGGCACATCAATCGATAGGCCTTTCAAAATAAATATAAGGTTTCTTAGCATTTTTTTTGATTAAGTGAATAGGGTCGGAGATAATCGCCCCGAAAGTCACTAAAATTCTGTCCCCCCCCCCTCTAATTTTTGAACGGTGTATTTTAAAAATATGGAAAAATTCATGGACATAGAGCTTATTAATTTCATTCACCGAAAATTGTTTTGAACAAGATCGGTTCATAGGTTTTTGAGATATTGCTGAAAAACTGCCTTCCTCAAAGAAAAGGACGTAAGTGCCGTAAGATTTCTGTGACGATACGACCTTTTTAATAGGCACGGAACCCTTCGTTTTGCGTGGTCCGACACGCACTTGGCCGGTTTTTTTATTTTATTAGGGTACCTCCCCTATACTTAACGTGGGGAGTGTTTTTTTTTTTCATTTCAACCCTAACGTGTGATATATTGTTAGATAGGTATTTAAAAATGAATAGGGGTTTGCTAAGATCATTTTATGATAATGTTAATATTTTCGGAGATAATCGCTCCAAAAGTAAAAAAAAATGTGTCCCCCCCCTCTAACTTTTGAACCATAAGTTTTAAAAATATGAAAAAAATCTCAAAAGTAGAACTTTATAAAAACTTTCTACGAAAATTATTTTGAACTTGATAGGTTGAATAGTTATTGAAAAAAATTACAAAATAATTTCTGAACTAAGTTTGTAATGTAACCGTATAAGGGGGTGTTTATTGTACCTGTAATTTCTACAAAATCACAATGAATGTAAAAAATAGCCCATTTTTTTAACGCTTAAGTGGGGACACTTACTGTGAAGGACGAAAAACTACGGAACCCTACACTGAGCGTGACCCGACACGCTCTTGGCCGGTTTTTTTACGGTATACTCGTGGTAGGTAGATTAATTTATCCATGAAGCAATCGCACGAGAGTTCAAGTTTCTAAAACTGCATACGTAGTTGTTTCGCCGAACAAGTTTCGACAGCAAATTTTATGTACACGACGACTTTTAGTCGTCCGCGTGTCGTAATACTGGTGAATAACCTTTGCATCGGCATTTTACAACAATCGCGAAAAATATATATATATTTCAAACTAGCTTCTGCCCGCGACTTCGTACGCGTATAAATTATGGATGACATGATATTCTTATGTGTCACCATACGATACCTACTACACTGATAAATTAGATTATTACGATTTCATTTCTATAAATTATGCGTGTAACAGTTCAAATCCTCATAAACTTAGTCGTCAATAATATTTAATTATATTGATTTACTTAATCTTTATTGCAAACGAAGTACCTAAGTACTTATAGTAGAAGAAAAATTACCAAAACCGGAATTTAAATATAAGATTTCATATTTGAAACAAATGGCCCGAGGGCGAGACCCCAAAGATACTCTATATCTCCGGGTGTCTTGTCAAACTACCCCTGAGAGCCAAAGTCCCGAAGGTAAACGGGGAGGCAAGCGAGGACAAAGGCTGAGCTTTTCGTAGGAATGAAAAGCCCAACGTACCCTTATAGATAGCGCTCCATATGCGAGCCAGAGCATCGAAGGCCCGAGGGTGAGACTCCATGGATACTTACTTTCCACAGGTGTCTTGCAAGCGAAACATGAGCCTTAAGTCCCAAAGGTGAGGGGTGAGGCAAGCGAGCCCGAAGGCCGAGCTTTTCGTATGAATGAAAGGCCCAAACCAACCCTTCAGAGAGCGCTCTCTATGCGAGTCCGAGGGCCAAAGGCCCGAGAGCGAGCTTTTCGTAGGAATGAAAGGCCCAAACCAACCCTTCAGAGAGTGCTCTCAATGCGAGCCCGAGGGCCGAAGGCCCGAGGGCGAGCCTGCACGGACACTAACTAACCCCAGGTGTCTTGCAAGCGAAACCGGAGACCAAAGTCCCGAGCAAGAGAAGTCAGAAGTAGAGCGGCAAGGCAAGCGAGACTTTGGTCTCGCTTGCCTTGCCGCTCTACTTCTGACTTGGCCGAGCTTTTTTTTCGGAATGATAGGCCCTAAGAACCGTTTTAGAGAGCGCTTCCTATGCGAGCCCGAGGACTGACGCACACTATCTCCAAGTGTCTTGAAAGCGAAATCTGAGTTCAAAAGTCCCTAAGGTGAGTGGCGAGGCAAGCGAGCCCGAAGGCCAAGCTTTTCGTATGAATGAAAGGCCCAATACATCGCTTCAGAGAGCGCTCTCATGCGGACGCTCACTATACCCGAGTATTCATAACAATATTTCTGAATGTCACGCACGTTGAAGTTTTATACATAAAAAAATTGGTACCTACTTAATTCTCCGCGGAATGCCGTTGTGTCCAAATTTTATACCCAGATCTCTTGTCGTTGGTGAACTATGCTAATTCGACGTAAGTATTAAACTTAACCTATCATACATCTTTAGATGACCTCTGAATGCATAGCAATTATATAGGAAGACGGAGATCAAGGTTTCTGGATTTCAATATCAAAACCAACAGCGGCGTTGTCAGCGACTGAGTTTCCAAAATAATTAGGTCTCTTATATCTAACAGCTACTATCGGTTGAGATATCAACCATTTTTGGTTATTATATATTAGTCTTTAGCCATCTAGCACTCTTTTTCATCCCGTGTTTTTTCACATTTTATCTATATTTTTTGTAATGTTTGAATGGAGTTCTTTTTACTTTCTAGTCAAGTGTATGCTCATCAATTTTCAAGTCTTTAGCTCATGGATTTGAGGAGTTCCCATACAAAGTATAGCCCCATTTTTTACCCCCTTTGAACTAATATTTATCATTTTTACAGCCTATGACCTGGCCGGGGATGTTTTCGACCGATTAAGTAAAAGTTGCATCAAAATCCTCTATTCACTAAGCTTCTCTGCGTTTCTGAAAATGTATCACAAAAAATTAAAACTACAAAAAGTGCATTCCAGTCGCTGGGTTTGAACTCGGGGACACCGACTCCGTAATCTATGGGTCAAACCACTGGACTCACTATCAGTTCTAAGAACACAATGAATTTTCGAATATCTTGACGACATGTTACCATGGTAATGATACTGTTATACCCCGCTCTTGCAACATTATATAGTTTCTAGTCGCCTCAGAACCTATTTTCATCCCATATTTTTCACGTTTTATCTATACATTGCGAAAAATTTGAATGGGGTCGTCTTTACTTTCCAGTCAAGTTTATGGTTACCAATTTTCAAGTCTGTAGCTCGTGCATTCAAGGAGTTCTCATACAAAGTTCAACCCCATTTTCTACCCCCTTTGAACCCTAATCTTTAAGATTTTTATAACTTTAAACCTGGCCGGGGATTCTCTCGACAGATTAGTAAAGTTTGGATCAAAATCCGTTTAGCCGTTTTCACGTGATGCTCTGTCAAATAAACAGACAAACAGATAAACAGACAAAAATTCTAAAAACTGTTGGAACGTGTTCTGTTATCAATTCTAAGTATCCTCAGCCAACTTTTTTTCGTTTATCTTCCATGTACAGACTTTCGACCCTCTTCAGCTTTATTATATGTATAGATAGAAGATAGATTACCTATGTACAGTGGACGCCAAAAATACGTTTACACTTTTGCACCTTATTCCATTGCAATAAGGCGAATAGCACGTAGGTACCGGCGCGGCGCGGCGTGGGTAGGCCCCCCACAAGGTGGACTGATCACCTGGTAAAGGTCGCGGGAGACCGCTGGATGCGGGTGGCGCAGGACCGGTCAATTTGGCACTCTCTGGGGGAGGCCTATGTCCAGCAGTGGACGTCTTTCGGCTCATAATATGATGATGATGATGAAGGCGAATAGTATAAACGTATTTTTGGCGTCGACCGTACACACAAATACAGAAAAACCAAAAAAGGGTACAACAAAATCCAAGTTCATCATTTCTGGCCAGTTTTCTGACCTTTTGTCTCATGGTACCCATTGGACAGCGATTTTGTCAAAAGTTCGGGCCACCTTGTACCTTGTGTCTGTCTGTCGCATCGTAGCGCTGAAATTTTTATGCGGTTTTTTTGTTTAAAAGTTGACGTGATCGAGATGGTTCTTTAGCTCTGTTTCAACAAAATCGGTTCAGCCGTTTTTGAGATATTGAACTTTGAAATGAAAATGTCGGGGGTTTTTCAACTTTCCTAAGTTGTAGTTATTAATCGAAATAGTGCACTTTTATTGAAACACCCGTTATTTGGAAAGGAATTGATTTTTTACCGACTGTTTTCCGAACAGCCATCGTTATTTTCTTCAAACTGTTTCATGTACACTTTTTACACTTTACAAAGTGGTCAATTTATGAGAACAAAAACGTGAACTGTGCAGAATGTCTATGAAAAAGTTGTTTTCTATTCCAATTTTTTTATTATCTAGACTGAATTTTAGGCCGATGTCATGCAGTATAATGAATGATTAATGAAACTGGGTATATCGCTGCACGAATATTAGCGCCAGTTTATACCAATTAGAAACAGTGGTGAGACATGACGAGACAATTGGGAATGGCTGAAAATTTTAGAAGTGTCTGATTATTTTTTTGGCGATAGGAAGAACTTAACACCAGAAAAAAGTTTCAGACTTTTCAGCTTAGTCATTTTTTAAAAAAGTAAAAACAGTTTCCTCACTTACGTTTTGGGTTTATGACGGCGAATAAGACACTATCCTTGATGCGTCCCATATTACAAAAAATATTTTAAATATCTGACCCCGGCAATGACAAATACCTATAGCTGCTGCAGCTGTCAATATCATTGCCAGTGTCAGTTTACCACGGATATTTAAAATAGTTTTTGTAATATGAGACAGATCAAGGAAAAATTCTTATTCGCCGTCCTAAATCCAAAACGTAAGTGAGGAAACTGTTTATATTTTTCGAAACTAATTGACGCAGCTGAAACACCTGAAACTTTTTTCTGGTGCTAAGGAAGGTTCCCAATTGGGAATGGATATAAATTTTAGAAATGCCTGATTATTTTTTTTGGTAATAGGAAGAACCTTCCTTAGCACCAGAAAAAAGTTCCAGACTTTTCAGCTGCGTCAATCAGTTTTGAAAAATATAAACAGTTTCCTCGCTTACGTTTTGGGTCAGGGACGGCAATTTTGACGATATATTTTTTGGAATATGAGACGGATCAAGGAAAGTGCCTATTGACCCGATCCTTGACCCAAAACGTAAGTGAGGAAACTGTTTATATTTTTCAAAAATAGTTGACTCAGCTGAAATATCTGAAACTTTTTTCTGGTGCTAAGGAAGGTTAACGCGGCTGATACAGTCATGGACAGTGAGCACTTGCTACGCGGTGATGTTATCTATTACGTATGTAGGTACTATTATTTTGTGGTGCTGTGCTACTCACCCCACAGGCCGGGGTCGTCGAAGCAGGAGTGGAGGCTGGAGACAGTGATGAGAGGGACCCCTGGCGGCCACTTCCTCGCCGCCGTTAGCTGCTCTTTGTTGTATATATACTGTCGTCTTGGTTTAGTGGTGCCACTCACCCCAAAGGCCCGGGTCGTCGAAGCAGGAGTGGTGGTTGGAGACAGTGATGAGAGGGACCCCTGGCGGCCGCTTCATCGCTGCCGTTAGCTGCTCTTTGTTGTATACTGTCGTCTTGGTTTAGTGGTGCCACTCACCCCAAAGGCCGGGGTCATCGAAGCAGGAGTGGTGGTTGAACACAGTGATAAGAGGGACCCCTGGCGGCCGCTTCATCGCCGCCGTTAGCTGCTCTTTGTTGTATACTGTCGTCTTGGTTTAGTGGTGCCACTCACCCCAAAGGCCGGGGTCGTCGAAGCAGGAGTGGTGGTTGGAGACAGTGATGAGAGGGACCCCTGGCGGCCGCTTCATCGCCGCCGTTAGCTGCTCTTTGTTGTATATATACTGTCGTCTTGGTTTAGTGGTGCCACTCACCCCAAAGGCCGGGGTCGTCGAAGCAGGAGTGGTGGCTGGAGACAATGATGAGAGGGACCCCTGGCGGCCGCTTCCTCGCCGCCGTTAGCTGCTCTTTGTTGTATACTGTCGTCTTGGTTTAGTGGTGCCACTCACCCCAAAGGCCGGGGTCGTCGAAGCAGGAGTGGTGGTTGGAGACAGTGATGAGAGGGACCCCTGGCGGCCGCTTCATCGCTGCCGTTAGCTGCTCTTTGTTGTATACTGTCGTCTTGTTCAGGAACTCTGCAAAATGACGCCATTTTAATATTACTCCATCGCTATGAGTTTGGGATTGGTAGCTGTCATTTCATACATTCTACTAACTCAAATCTTATTCTAATCGACCTTATCAACCAAGTTGTTAAAAAGTTGTTTTTAGGATTCCGTACCTCAACGGAACCCTTATAGGACCACTTTGTTGTCCGTCTGTCTCTGTGTGTCTGTCAAGACCCTTTATCTCAGGAACGCGTAGGTATAAGAGTTGAAGTTAAAATCATATACTCAAGTCCCTTGAAGCTGTAAAAAATCTAACTTCCAAGTTAATGTAAAAAAAACATACGGCCGTTTATGCCACAAAAAACGTAA
The DNA here is from genome assembly GCA_932294315.1 of Epinotia nisella. Lineage (NCBI taxonomy): Eukaryota > Metazoa > Arthropoda > Insecta > Lepidoptera > Tortricidae > Epinotia > Epinotia nisella. The sequence continues at coordinate 18,232,682 of OW028690.1, forward strand.
ATTTCGACAGTCTCAAAGGAATCAATAGTACTTTCCGTTGACCTATAACTATGAAATTTGGCAAGTAATATCATCTTATACTACAAGTACAGGGAAATATCTGAAAACTATACATTTGTCATTTTGTACGGAACCCTCGGTGGGCGAGTCCGACTCGCACTTGTCCGGTGTTTATTTTTAAATCTTCGATGGGACGGAAAGGAGCAAGGTTGTCAGTTTCTTTGACAGTTAGGTATGTCTATCATTGTTAAATCACGCAAATTGCGCAAAGTTACAGCCCTATAATAATAATAAGCAAAACTTGTACAATCAAGGATAGGAAATTATAATTATATGTATGACTGTATGTTTCCAAAAGGTTCAAACATATCTGAACAACCTTATGCCCCTAACAATAAAGTCATGTTCACATATTTCTGATCACTATATCTGTGCAGATGCTCGACGGTAATGTACTTACAATTCAATGTCAAAGATCTTGCACCAACTTTGATGATTTTATTTACATATTATGAATACTTAAACTTGTGTTAAGTTTATAAATGTAATGTATGTAACGCCTTGGCCACGACTTTGGTGTTAAGCGACCTGCGGCAGCGTTTTATCTGTTCATTGCGCGGTCGAGACGCGCAACGCACTGTGGTTAGTTGCGATCACGCGCAATGAATTAGAAAAACCGCTGCCGCAGGTCGCTTAAGACCAAAGTCGTGGCCAAGGCGTAATTGTAACAAACAATGCCTAGCAATGAACTTGGAGACAATGGTGCCCTCCAGACGTAACAGACAGTTGCCAGACTAAATTGACCTCTGAAAAAACTTTGGAAAAAACTATTTTCTTTTCTTTTTTCGTACAATTTAATATTTTCTGTTCTTCCCACTCAATATCATGCAGCAATTGGAGCATGCGGATATAGGATCTAAAAAACCGGCCAAGTGCGTGTCGGACCACGCAAAACGAAGGGTTCCGTGCCTATTAAAAAGGTCGTATCGTCACAGAAATTTTACGGCACTTACATCCTTTTCTTTGAGGAAGGCATTTTTCAGCAATATCTCGAAAACCTCTGAACCGATCTTGTTCAAAACAATTTTCGGTGAATGAAATTAATAAGCCCTATGTCCATGAATTTTTCCATATTTTTAAAATACACCGTTCAAAAATTAGAGGGGGGGGACAGAATTTTAGTGACTTTCGGGGCGATTATCTCCGACCCTATTAACTTAATCAAAAAAAATGCCAAGAAACCTTATATTTATTTTGAAAGGCCTATCGATTGATGTGCCACACGGGGGGTCACAATGAAAAAAAAATTTTGACTTTTAGTTTTATGTATGGAGTGCACCCCTAAAAATTTTTTTTTTGTCATTTTAATTACAAAACTATGTAGCGGCTAACAAAATACACCTATCCTCAAAATTTTATTCAAATACACCTTATAGTTTTCGAGTAAAATGCCTGTGACATACGGACAGACGGACAGACGGACAGACGGACATGACGAAACTATAAGGGTTCCGTTTTTGCCATTTTGGCTACGGAACCCTAAAAAAAGGAAAAGTCGTCCTGAATTTGTAACATTTTTTCGTACCTTTTTATGGTTATAATGCACACCTAGAATTAAATAAAAACCGGCCAAGTGCGAGTCGGACTCACGCACGAAGGGTTCCGTACAAAAATTCCGTAAAATCACGTTTGTTGTATGGGAGCTTCCTTAAATATTAATTTTATTCTGTTTTTTAATATTTGTTGTTATAGCGGCAACAGAAATACATGATCTGCGAAAATTTCAACTGTCTAACTATCACGGTTCATGAGATACAGCCTGGTAACAGACGGACAGACGGACGGACAGCGGAGTCTTAGTAATAGGCTCCTGGGTCGTTCTTCTTTTCGACCGACAATAGCCTGTCCCTCGTCTTATTACGGCATCTCATTTGAGTAATGATGTTTACGGTTTTATAATGTTCGAATGAACGTCCATATTATTTTATTAATTAGTGATGTTTAATATTTCACTTTCTCTAACTAGCATTTTTTGTTTTCGTAGAATGCCGTGACAGAGTGGTAAACCAAAATGTTGTCCCCACTGAAAGAGTCCACTTTGTCACATGTTTTTTTTTAGAAATCAACCGTAAATAAATATTTATATTGGCCAGAAAGGAAACTTTAATTAGTTCTAATGAAGAAACCTATGCATTTTTTTTTAAATCGCACTTCAAAACCACAATTTTCGATAGTTCAAAAACCAAAAAAACAGAAAAACCTCGGATCATTGTCGGTAAAAAAGAAGAACGACCCTCCTGTTTTTACCCTTTGGGTACGGAACCCTAAAAATGACTAAAAAAACATTCTAACTTAATATCCTAAAACTTTAAGAAAAAATCATAGTCACTTCTTTCTACTTAAAAGGGCAGTATAGTAAATCTCCTTAAATTAAAAAAAAAATCTGCCGACAATAGCACCACCCTTGATAAATGATCCATAAGGCCTCTCACAGACTGGCGCGGCCTGGGCCCTATTTCACCATCTTGACAATTGTCACCTGACAATGACAATTCCACGTACATTGCCGGTTTACTATTGAGAGGCATGAAATCATTAATACTAATATGGTTACGCATAATTACTTTACGCCGAAAATAAGATATGCATAAGTAATTATAATTATACGCATAACATTAAAAAGCATAAAACTGAAAGCATAATCTTCATGAAGACTAATGTCAAAAAGCATAAGCACAAATAGGCATAATAATCAATTGGCAACATATTAAAATGCATAACAGTAATGTCCTAAAAAAAGTTATGTACAAAAGGATCATAGTAATAAAATTGTATATATTTAGGAACTAAGGCGATGTCGACGGAGGTCCGCTTCGCGGCCCTCCTATTCCGCGTTGCTTAGGCGCTTCGCGCCTGTATTTCATGCTAACCGAACCTAACCTAATGTACCTATCTAATGTGACCTAACGTTACGTAACGTAATATTTTGTTGTTGTTCATTTAACAGGTTCAATGCGCCCGTAACAAAATAACTGAAATTATGGATAATGTCAGATACACCAAGTAATTATTAGCACAAACAATAGTAGGCCCTCGGTTCGCGTGCACGAAGTAGGTTATTAAAGATGAACGAACTGTTCTTACACGCATTTGATAAGCTCTAGTAGTGCTCATTAATAAATATGGATACGTTAATGAAGTAGAAATACAATCGGAAGTGGAACAGTTTCTCAATAGTGTATGGACCTGGGAATGTGCAGCACGGATGATAATTCAAGCAATATTTCAAAGTCAAAGTCAAAGTGATTTAGTCTTCAATTTAGGCATATTACATGCACCTATGAATGTCGATAAACTACCACCGGTTCGGAAAGAAAACCTCTGCCTCGAGAAGAACCGGCGTAAAAAACTCGGCGAGGCGAGGTGTATTTTTTTCAAAACAGAATATAATATATAATTTCAGTATCAGAGTATTATAAAATTTTAAAATTACATTGCTACAGTAGAAAGCCTATTTATTTTGCGATAGATTTCTAGTGCAGGATTTTATCGCTGCCAAATATCCCTATCCATGATGTAATCGTTTATCTTATAATATGCTTTTGAAATAAGTGTCTGTTTTACGACAGATTTGAATTTAGAGTCAGTAAGTTCGGTAATGTGTTTTGGAATTTTATTGTACAATTTTATACAATTTCCCAAGAACGACTTTGACAGTGACAAGTTAAGACAATGAAGTTCCCCGTTTCAGCTTGGGCCAAAATTCTTTCGTATGTCCGGATGTCCCACTGACTGTCTAGCTAGGACAACCAGACAGTCAGTGGGACATTTGGACATCCACTCTACAGGTCACATTTCTCGAACGATTCTCGAGAAATTTTATGAGCAAGTACAATAATTATAGTTGAGATTTTTTGAACTGAGCCGATCTACTTATCTTCAAAACAATAGCATTCAAGTTAAACAATACGACACGTGCCAACAAGTTTCTTTGTTTGTGGTTGGCGCGTGCCAAACTTTGCAAAAAAAAGGTTACCGCCACATAAAATGTTCATTGAATAATGAACTCTATCTTCTTAATCAATAGATTCAAAACGAACTAAAAGATTTAAAAAAAAACCCCGCTCACAGCGAGCCTGGTAATAAACAAGAAATTTACCTTCATTCTTTGTTGGCACGTGTCGTATTGTTTAACTTGAATGCTATTGTTTTGAAGATAAGTAGATCGGCTCAGTTCAAAAAATTTCAACTATAAGTTGTGAAGTTAATGTTGGAAATTGAAAGAGCGCAACGTTCGGTGCTGAAAGTAATGTTTAAAAGGCCTTTTCGATACCCAACTGCCACCTTGTATGCCGAAACACATGTTTTAACCGTACGTCAACTTTATATCTTTAAAATTTCATTATTTACTCACAAAAACTCTAAATCTATGACTTGCTATGACAAACTACTTAAAAAACGCGCCTTTAGGTTACCAGTTGTAACCTACAGAGCTGCACTATAAACGAAGCTAAAATACTTATGTTTAAATTTCTTCATTCATTGAACTATGCCGAGACTGAAGCTATTTTTGATATTTAAGTTAGTTTCTAAGTATAACCTTTTCAATGTGTAATTTTTCCGACTCCTCTGAATGTAATATTTAATTACCTATATATTTAAGGTAACTCATCTCTGATGTTTAAAATTAACTGGTTCTCCACGATACAGGCGTAGCCTAGTGTGGGGACCCCTGGTAACTATGTAACATAATGATTTTTAAATAAATGACTAAATGACTAAGTATACTGATTATTTTAGTCTATTCAGTTTTTCGACTTTTTTTTTATAAAAGACAGTCTAGCTAGTTCGACTGCTCACAGAGCCTCTATCTAAAACGGAATAAATATATGGATGGTGTTCAATTTGGTATAAACAATGGAAATCAAATAACGGAACGGGAATGGTTGAAAACAGGAGAGGAAATATGATAGGACATAAATATGTTACGCCATGACGACTGGAGGAAAACAATAATAAAGGGAAAAATTGAAGGGAAAAGGCCGAGGATATATAAGAAACAAATAAATGCTTAATCTTAGAGAGAATTAAAAAGAAAGGCAGAATGTAGAATAAGTTGAAAATTACTCCACCAACAAGAGCCTAGCTCTTAAATAAGAATAAGAGAAGAACGGAGCTTAAAAACAACTGTTTTTAACTATTTTTGTGAGATTAAAATTATAATAATTCTTGACCGAAATTTTTAAAACAATAAAATGGTAGACTAATCCGAAATGGACCAACACTTCCGTAGTAACATTAAGAAATGGAAAATAAAAACTTTTATTTCTCCATACAAAAGGAGCCCATTGAATGCACATTGGACAAAGTTTTTAGGGTACCCAAAGGGTGAAAACGGGACCCTATTACTAAGACTTCGCTGTCCGTCCGTCCGTCTGTCTGTCACCAGGCTGTATCTCAAGAACTGTGATAGCTAGAGAGTTGAAATTTTCACAGATTATGTATTTCTGTTGCCGCTATAACAACAAATACAAAAAAACCGGCCAAGTGCGAGTCGGACTGGGGCTCCCATACAACAGACATGATTTTTTTGCCTTTTTTTTAGATAATGGTACGGAACCCTTCGTGCGCGAGTCCGACTCGCACTTGGCCGGTTTTTTATTTACTATTACCAATTGGACTTCTCATGTAAAATAAGTTATCAGATGACTAAATGATACTAAATTGATAAGTATACCTAGATATTTTTCTAGCACGAACGACTTATTGTAAGTGATTGACAAAATAAAAACATCGACAGTTCTGTTATCGATAAGTACCACTTCAACTTTTTCAAGGGTGCGTTAAAAAATAGACAATAATAAAAAAACTATCAATTTATTTATATTTTACATACTTCAGAAAACAATTTGCAATACTTTCGTAACTTTCTTTCATCGTGTCACTGAATTAATTATCCCCTAAGTCACTCCATAACACACACACACACACACACACCGAAATTATCTTTCAAATCGACGCAGAATATCACATGTAGCTTTTCCCAAACCCATTTTTGGTCCCAAAACAAATCTGTGTCTCTGTATATGGTTACAGTGTAGGTGCACGCGGCGTCTAGGTAGGTAGCCAATATATGTCTGTGGTTGTATGTACGTATTGTCGTTGAAGTAGTATGTACTTATCGATAACAGGATTGTCGATATTTTTATTGTGGCAAGCACTAAACAAATGTTGTTCCTGCTAGAAAAATGTCTAGGTATATTGATAAGCATGACGTACAAAATCATATTGAAAGTGTCACAAAGAGCTAAAATAATATTTTTGATTGATAAGATTATGTTAGACTAGCTGTTCCTGAAGCTCGGAACACATATAACATATGATGAATGCCAGAAAATTAGCTAAGGGATAATATATAGCATATGTCGGACCGAAAAGTCCATTCTATATACTGATGAAAGAATTTTTGAAATCACATGGGTAGTTCTGGAGATTATCATCATCATCATATCAGCCGAAAGACGTCCACTGCTGGACATAGGCCTCCCCTAGAGTGCCACAATGACCGGTCCTGCGCCACCCGCATCCAGCGGACTCCAGCGACCTTTACCAGGTCATCAGTCCACCTTGTGGGGGGCCTACCCACGCTGCGCCTCAGAAATGAGGCTGTCCGCAGCAGAACCAAGGTAACGCTAATCTTAAGTGGCAGCGGGCGGAGCACATTGCACGTAGAACCGATGGCCATTGGGGCGGAAAGGTTCTCGAGTGGCCACCACGTACAGTCAGCAGCAGAAGTAGCTAAGCGGGCCGGGTGTTCAAAATAGCCTACACACGCTCTTAATTTCCTAAGAATAAAGTCGTGTGCAGGTCATTTTGAACACCCGGCCCGCTTAGCTACTCCTGCTGCTGCCTGTACCAGAAGGCGCAGCGTGGGTAGAATATTATCCCTACAAACAAATTTACAAGGTGCACACTCACAAACTTTACCTCTTAATAATATTAAGAGGATTGTGTAGTGCCGATACGCAGTGCGAGTAGGTATTTAAAAAAATTGCTATCTGTTTCACACCGCTCTGCCTCCCGACCCGTATCGTGCGATAGAGAGAGTTGCAAACCCTGGAGGCAATTGCCTACATTTCCTTGTTGAAATATTGTTTCGGGTGATAACGTTTTTACCCCCCTAAACCTTTATGAAATGAAACAATTTTGGTATTGTTGAATTTAGTACACTTGAATCTATGTCTGTACGTTTTCCTTTTTTAGTAAATCAGTTTAGATTAATTAAAATAAAATAAAACGATAGACAAAGTTTTTTAGTCAAAAACATAGATTTTTAGATGAATTATCTTTTAACGTAAGCAATATTTCTTAAAAATCAAAACGTACAGACCTAGTTTTTCATTATATCTACAACATATCCAAAAATTATAAAAATCGAACTATGTTTACGGGGTGAAAAACGTTATCGCTTTTTGTATGAAAATTTACAGGTTCACAATCCTCTTAATCTATAGATAATAATGTTGATGCGCCGGTGTGTGGTTGTGATGGTGAAATAACAATAATAATGATCTTTATTTCAGGTTATTTACCCATATCACAGTTTACAACACAATCATAATTATTATCAGAAAATGACTTATGTATGTCTTAAGAACTGGGTAGCACTTGGGACAACACAGTTGAGAGAATTAGAAATCTTGGGAGTGTATGTAATTCGTAGAACAGTTCCTTTCTTAATAAAAAAATCTCTGTTGTTTGCTTTTGCTTATAATGAGTGTATTTTGTACTGTTTGTATAATTTTATTAAGGTGTGCAATAAATATATAGGTGTATATTGAATTTTATGACAACTCGAACCCTTTTTAGGGTTCCATACCTCAAAAGGAAAAAAAAGGAACCCTTATAGGATCACTTGTGCGTCGGCTGTCCGTCTGTCACAGCCGATTTGCTCCGAGACTACTGGACCAATTGAGTTGAAATTTGGTAAACATATGTAAATTGGTGACCCAAAGATGGATGCGTAAAGTAAATTAATGAATTCTGAACAAGGGGGCCACTTTTGGGGGGTACACTGGAAAATTAAAAAAAAAGTTTCGCAAACTGTATTGTGTGACATATCAAATGAAAGGGGTTGTTTTAAGCATCTCAGATATTTTTTTTATAATTTTAGCAAAAACATATTTCAAGTAATTTAGGAAAAAAGACGAACATTGACCATTCCCCCCTTATCTCCGAAACTACTAGGTTTAAAATTCTGAAAAAAATATGGAAAATAGTTCTTTGCCTAAAGATTACAGGAAAACCTATAAGAAGTTTGAGTATTCTTAATATTTTTGTGTATTATATACGGAACCCTCACCACGCGAGATGAACTCGCTCTTGCCCGGTTTTTTGATTATGTATATCACAGTATACACATGTTTTGATGCTCTTTTTGCATTTTTTTAGCAATTTTTTTGTCTTTGCTCTACGCGGCGCAAACAAGGCCTCACGATTTTTTTTAATTTGTCTAATAAAGTGTAAATGTATTTTATGGGTCAGTGATGTACCTACTTGAATTAATTGTTTTTTTTATATATAGTGTTTTACATATCATTGGCGTATTGTACACTTTTTATTTTTAATTGTTATTCATTGAATGTGTTTACTATTAGTTTTTTGCATTACTTTTTTTTTATTGTCTATTCAACAAATGCCTATAAGACTAATTACCTATAAGACCCATTTACCCTTATCTATATCCTTATTAGAATGTCTTTATTCTGTTATACTATAATATTATATGATGTATCATATTTTTTTGGTAATATTTAACCTAGCAGTTACTTTAGTAAAGTTAACTTTAAAAGTAACAAAACTTTTTAGTGACTAATTTGTCACTAACAAAAACCACAGCATTTTCAATGATGACAAATATCCGTGTCTGGCTTATTACAATCTATGAGTACACTGCATTATGCAATTGTCATACTGGTAAATATTAGTTAGTGTTGAGGTCACATACAAAGAAGTTAAGTAACTGAGTAAACATTTTTAGCTATTGTTAAGTAATTTAAATATGTTTATTTCACGAAAAACTCGCCAAACCACTTGTTGGCAATTATACAATGAATATTCAAATAATGACAAGTTAAAATATTCAATTACGTTTTTTAACAGGGTGTAGGGTCATTACAGGTTTCAGATTATGTTAAACAAAGGAATAACTCTCACTCAGTGTATTTGTGACCTAAAAAGTCGTAAATATCACGTTATAAAGCGTGCGATCGCACTTCGCTGATGTAAGCAACATAATAACTAGTTTGAACGATCTAGTTTACGCATTTCCTAAGTACGACACGCGAGCGTAAATACTATAAGTCTTAGACCGCCAAGCGAGGCCTACAGGGTACTCACCAGTGATGATTTTGCTGAACAGACCTACAACAGCCACAGTGATAGAACTCGCACACGTCCATAACCGTCCCGGGCTTCGCAGCCGCGGGATGATCCAAGTAATATCATAACCCATGTTCCACACTCCTCCTGGACACGACACAACACTAACACCACATCGTTACTGTGATTAAACTAGACGAAAATCAATTCTATTAGCTCACGACACTGCGCTCGTGCGTACGAAGTACTGAATGAATGACAATTGACAAGGCGTGCCTGACAGCTCGTTCAGTGTTGCCAGACTGGACGTTTTTCATTCGCCAACTAATTATGAAACGTAATCGATATATTCTGACTGCGACGAATTGATAGGAAACTTCTTGTATTGCGTAACTTTGTTGGAAAGTGAGCTCACACCATGTCCTCATTGACGTATAATAAAGTAAATAGACGCACAATGTCGAACAAAAATTTCAAGAAATGTGCCCCAATTTGACAACTCTAGCTATATTTCAGTTGTGTTTCAGTTGATGCCAATCGCGTTTACTTATAACCTGCGTTGAGATATTTGCTTCATATAAAAGAGAACTTAGTGGTTTAAGCTGTAAGGGCCATATTAGCGAATTAGCATCAAACAGATTAAAAACTTTTTAGTTTATTGAGATTTTATCATAATGTGACTTGATTGCTCACGTCAAAACTAAATAGCGAATGAATGGAGTCGCATTATAAAATTATTTTAATAATATTGTATAAACAATACAGTCATTTGTAAATAATAGACGAAGTATGTTGCGGATTTTTGCTGTTTGGAAGTATTTTACATTACACACTTTAATGAATAAAATCTATAATATTTTATTTATTTAAGCAGGAAGACGAAAAACACAAATAAATTATTGTTTATTGTTTATTATTACATAAAATTAGCACTGACAGATAATCCTTACGTGCTAATTGTTAATAATATATATTACGTATGTTCAATTACATTTCAATTATAACTATTCTAACAACTAACTATTTATATTATTACATTGGGTTACATTTAATTAGGTACATTACATCATATTAAATTATATTACTATATATGTCAATCACAGTACAATTCTTACATTTATATTCATTAATTTAATCCTTATATAATTGTCGGTACCTTCTGTCTCAATTCATGTTAATGGTGCTAGCGGTAACAATGGACTCCAAATAGCGGCGCGATGCGGTCAAAAAAGTAGACTCCGGGGTTGAGAATATATCGAGCTGGACGCTGCTGGTCAGGATGTCATTGAGCAGCCCTAATGCTTGGTGCAAAGGGGACGAGGCAAAAGCACGCGTCCTGGCCGGGGGGACGGCAAAGAGGCCTCGGGGACGGGCACGCAACTGTTTGGAATAAAGTCGGGGGACCTGTATTGGTATTTGGGAAAGGAGCTGAGGATTAGCCAATTGTCCCCGTATTAACTGGAAGAAATATTTAATTAAATATACATTTCTACGGGTTTCCAGGGATGTGTAATCCACCATACCAAGGATAAAGAGTGTCGGGTATAAAAACGGGTAATACCCATATTCTTTTTTGTATAGGAAGCGTATAAATGACTTCTGAACCTTTTCTAGGATGAGTTTATATTGCTGCTCATGGGGGCTCCAGATGATGGCATTTGTCTCCAGCTTACTGCGTACGTAAGCGTTGTATAGAATTATGATTATTTATTTTTACAAGCAGGCAATACCTAAACAATTAACACGTTCATTTTTTTTATAAATACATAGTATATCTTTTTGTATGTATCTTATATATTTTTATTTATGTATGTCTATATGTAGTGTATAATACATTTGTATTTTTTTCCTCTCTCCTCAAGTATATTCGTAACAGAAATTATCATACTTTTTTCTTTGCACCTGTTATAAGTCTCTGTTTAGCCCAATGGTTAGCTGGTAGAGAATGCCATCTGGCATTAAGCTCGCCATTTGTACATATATTTTTTTTGTATTTTGTGCAATAAAGTTTAAATAAATAAATAAATAAATAAATATACACAAAACATTGTTTAGTGGGCATAACGTATTATCAGTGCAGGTCAAACTCCTTAAAAATTCTACGCACGACTAGTGAAAAGGGAATAAGAACTAGGTATGTAGATCATTTTAGCGTGGTATATTTGACGTATCTAATTAGTCCCTTTGCGACATATAATAATGACTTACAATCTGAATATCAATTTATCTTTAGTTAAACATTTATTTTTACAAGATTTAATATAAACTTGAAAAATAAACACACGACGAAGTCCTCACCACTCTTCGTCGTTGATGTCTCCTATCTCGTGCTATAAGCCTATAACTGCGGCCTATTTTGCACATCGCTAAGGATTTCTCGGGAATCTTAAATTGAAAACCACAAATAACGTAACTGTACTACTCTATAAAAAAATCTAATAAGTAGGTACTGACTCTTTAGGTTTTTGTTCCGTGATAATCTGTCATTTGTACTAACGAAATTATTTATTCAAAACCATGAAATGCCAATGAGTTTACATGAAATTCTTTACGCTATCAATAGAACTTAGTTAAATAAATATATCCAATACTTTTTTATTTTATTTTCTATTGCTATATTTGCTATTAACGAATTTTTTCACAGATCATTTTTGACATTTTTGACAACCGTCAAGTCTCACGGTCGAAACCAGACTAAACGCAAAAGAGCCGCAAGTGTCGATCACGCGGTTCTTTTGGACGGCCACTTTTTTCGGCTGATTGTGTATCTAGTTACTTATACTAAATCAATGCATGTCCTATATTTTATTTATTTATAGTCCAGACGTGTTGAGAATTTTTTTAGACGACTTTGACTGTGATAAAAACACTATGTTGCAAGCCGCCTCGTAACCGGTTTTTATTACGTATTCTATTCTAATTTCTACTTACCTATTTACAATTCAATTTTTTGAATGGCGGCCAGTACATGGTGATTAAATACTGATGATCCACCATAGCTGTCTCACGTGTTATATAAGCTTCTTGCATTTTAGAGAGTGAGTTCTATGGTAGATCATCAGTATTTAATTCAATCACCGTGTATCCGCCACTGATGGGTGGGCTATGCTATACTATAATATATGCATTAGTAATTTAGTAATACCTACGTTCCTGTATTTTACACTGACTCAGCACCTCATAAAATTTTTATATTTTGACATCGTCAAAAGCCTTAAACTTTAAAAGCCTTTGCCTGTGAATAATTTTGTATTCCGCAAACTCCGTTTTCGGGGTCACGGGGTCGGAAAAGCAGTCAGAGGAGTCGTTATCGTTAAAATAATTAATAGTCAATAAAGGCTTTAGTACAGATAACGAAATAGGTGTAGGCGTTATGCGCAATTGTAAGAAAATAATTTGGGACACGCCGGACAAATCTAATCTTATCACGAATAGTTCATCAACTTTGCGTTGCCGTTGCTGCATTGTTTTAACTAGGCGCTGATATTTTCCTTAAGAGTGAATGATAATGATACTAGAGTGCCAAGTGCGGTCGTTGTATTCTTTGTACAGCGAGGTTTCAGTTGTATATTTTATCATATTTATATTCTACTAGCTTTTGCCCGCGGCTTCGCCCGCGTACTAAAAGTACCTAATTTTTAACCATCTACAAAAAAGGAGGATCGCAGTTTGATCCGTATGTTCCAATTGAATTGCAATTTGGCACAAATACTTTCAAGAATTTTGATGTCCACAATATTAAATTTCAAAATCGATGCCATTTTCGTAATTAATATTTCAACCCCTTCGCACCCCAACAGGAGAGATGGTACCTATTTCACGTCAGCCATGTTGGATTTTAAAATCGTTGTTGTTTTCTTAATCAGCGAGCGACCCGATAAACCATAGAAACGATACCAATGTCGATTTTCAGACTTTGTCACCACATTCCTCCCTTTTAGGGGTTGAATTCTCAAAAAACCTGAAACACGTGTTTACTCATTTATCGTTAGGAATACTAACTGCTATAAAGTTTCGAATGAAATAATCTAATCCTGTTTCCCCATACAAACTTTGGACCCCCATTTCACCCCCTTAGGGGGTGAATTTTGAAAAATCCTCTCTTAGTGCACTCCTAGACCTTATAAGGAACCTACGTGCCAAATTTGGAATCTCTAGAACCAGCGGTGTGCGTGTGTGCGTTGATAGATCAATCATCAGTCAGTCAGTCAGTTTCTTCTTTTATATATTTAGATGACCATGAAAATTTAATGCTGGAGCCTCGTTTATACAACGCCGTCTGGTGAAATTATTGTTTCAGGGACCACTAATAAACTCTAATCCAAGTTAGTTAGAGATGGCGTTTGCGAGTCACTATATTCAGATACTCGATTTTGGTATAGGGCATAGGTAAGTTCAAACACAAGTGTACACACAAAGGAGAAAATATATTTTTCTAAATTTGTATTATTATTTCTTTCTATATTACAAACGACATATCTCCTAATGTCTTACATAACTAAAAATAATTTATTTACCTTCTCTCATTTTCATAAATAACTGCATAACAATAATCAGTCTTTTATAGTGTTAGTAAAATTGGTCTATTTTTTACATTTAGGGAATTCGAAAAACTTTTAAATTAAATCATCCTTCTGCCTACCTTGTTGACATTATCCAGTAAGATAGCTAACAAGGGCTCGCAATGTCAACAGCAAGCATGGTAGAGCGGCTCTACTAGAGCCTGATAAGGAAATTTGTAAAAACCTCATGCTGGCCCCGTAGCATGGTTGGCCTTGTCACGCGATAGGTGATAGGATAGAGCGTGCGTCACTGGCTGACACCGTTAGATAGAACGAGACGACGCTCTTATTTTGTCACTTGTCGCGTGATAAGGCCAACTGGTATGTGACGGCTTATTTCATTTCGCTGGCAAGACTATCCATACATTTTAATTGCATCGATATATCGCTGCCGGATCTTAAGGTGCGTACGAATTAGAGCAGCCTCGGGTTGAGGCACGCACGGCGCCTATTTTGCTCAAATTCGTACGCGCTCACGCGCTGTGCGCGAGCAGCGCGCGGCGAGCCGCCCAGAGGCGGTCTCTTGACCGTGATCAAAGGCGCCTCAGTGTGGATACAAATACATGAAAAGCAAAAGGTGTTGTGGGTCCCGACATCAATCAGCTGTCATCGTGTCGACGCCATTTTGCCTCACCCGCGCATGTTTATGTGGAACTATTTTGCGCGTGAGCAGCTCGCCGCGCGGGGCGAGCATAGCATGCCTCAGGCTGAGGCTGCTCTAATTCGTACGCACCTTTATACCAATATCGTACTGTGTAATGTCAACACAAGCTTACTCTGGTCACAGTCACAGCCACCTTAGAAAATGCGCTAGTTCTCCACCTTGCTACCGATTGGTACGAGCGTCATCTCCATACAACACAAACTCATAAACATCTGAACGGCACAACACGCCTGCGCGGCGTTCGCATGGCGACGGCGCCGCGACGACGATGCGCTTGCGACTAAGTCTGGTGCCAGCCTGATTGTCAGTTGACTGTATCCCATAGGCTGATACTTGTGGACTTGACTGTGTTCCACTGGCACTTGAAGCTGGTCCAACGTTCTGTGACTCAATCCCATAGACTTCTGAAGCTTGTTCCTGTGACTGTATTCCGTAGGCTGATAGTTGTGGACTTGACTGTGTTCCACTGGCACTTGAAGCTTGTTTACTGTTCTGTGACTGTATCCCAAGGGCTGAAGCTTGTTCCTGTAACTGCCCATTGAGTCTTGAAGTTTTCGCACTGCCCTGTGCAAAAGGTCCACTGTCTTGTGATTGTATTCCATAAACACCTGAATCTTGTTTAATGCTTGCTCCTGAAGACTTCGGTTCCTCTGTTCTACTGTCTGAAGACTGTATAGGTCCAATTTCCTGTAGCTGTAGTTGTTTGACGTCTTTTTCGGTGAACAACTGACTACGGGCATCCAAATCCAGTCCATAACCCTTCCCCCCACTTGCACCCCCACTGTCCTGTATCCCTGAAACCTCCCGTGGCTGTCTACTAACCGATATTGCACTGGTTTCATGAACTACATATGCACTGGTTTGACCTGTATGTGTCATATGCCTGCCGCTAGGCGCAGCGCGCGCGCAGCCGAGCAACATCAATATTAGAATGCGCATGTCTAAGTCTGTTTGGATACTGACGCCGATGTGCGCTGCGCCGATCTTATATCTGTTCTATAAGGCTGCGCTGCGGGTGCAAAGCCCGCGTTTGTTTTGTTTTCCTGGAAATTAGAGCGGGGCTTTTTGATTGGACTTACAAGGAATGGTACCCAACTGTCCGGCTCCGATTTGATGTATTTATATATGTTATAGAGTATTCTAAAATAATAGACACTTATTTTGTTTTAGCTGCCCAAACCCTCTAACTTCTGTAGAGCAAGCAAATTGATTATTAATTACTGGTTTCATTATATGTTGGAGAACGTGAAAACATTATGGACACGGCTTTTGTTATTTGTTATTCCATCTTATTTTTCATGTTCTCCAACATATAATGTAACCAGCAATTAATTATCAATTTGCTTGAACAAATCTCTCTACAGAAAGAAGTTAGAGGGGTTGCTCACTTTTCAGTACTTTGAAGGACGATTTCTCCCAACAGGTTGAGTTCGGGCTAAACGAGCTCTTATATGCCCTCATTCATAATAACATAATCATTTATTTACAAAAAAATACAAAAAATTGCATTGTGCACTTCTTTAATACAAATTACGTACTTACCCAAATTGTTATGCGTCTGATGTCATAATTCTCGTTTGTGGGACAAGAGGTCAAACAAATCATACTACGGTCGTTACATAAATCTTAAAATATCTTATACTTAGGTACCTACACGTAGTAACATCATAATTTATGAAATTATCTAATTAAACAAAAAGCAGAGCATATTAAAGCAGAGCATAAATACTTTTTTTAGGTACAGTCGCCATCAGATATATCGGAACGGCCGGAGTGCTCACAAATATCTGAACACGTCTCAATTGTCGAGGCATTAGAGACGTGCTCAGATATTTGTTAGCACTCCGGCCGCTCCGATATATCTGAAGGCGACTGTACCTATCGTAAAACTCGGCCCAAGCCCTCCTACCTCCTATACTTATAACTCTAGTGGACAGCTTCACTGTCTCTTCTCTTGCGGTCGTACGTTCAAAACCAAATTTGCTCGAGCCCATGCACGTAAAGTTTCCCAACCTTAGTTAATAATTTTTGTCAGGATATCGCCGTCGACGAATACGTCTGGGAAGACATCATCATCATCATCATCTACAATAAAAACTGTAAACTAGTTAGGCAGATGGAGTTTATCTAGTTATTAAGTTTTTTTTTAATATGCATTTTAAGATGGCGTTTAGGCATAGGCGACATGTTGCGCGCCGCAGCACGCGAAATGTCAGGCGATTCAGGCGAGTCAGGCGACAGGCGACTATGGCTGGCAACGACGGAGGTGCTGGCGCTACGACATGTCCCTAGCTAGGATGATTTTATAGGAATGCTTAGTTAGGCAGAATTTATATCGCTATTAGCATAGCCAGTCAGACATGTTGAACACTATTGCTTTGTGGATGTGTGTTCCTGGGAACCGATTTTTGACTTTCGAGCGCTCGACTCTTTCACTCGAAAACTATCAATAATGACGAATTGCTATTTTGAAATAGGTAGCGATGGAAAATTGAAAAACGATTGGTATTTAATTGACCACTCGTATTAAATGCCCGCAATTTTGAAACCACAGTCTTATTTACCAGATTTTGGTGAATAAATATTTATTTATTTATTTCCACACTTACAACTATTTTTACAGGTCCTAAGCCTAAGACAATAGTGTAACTACTTTTACAAATTATGTATTATTTATTAATATTATATATTATTGGTATATCTTTCCCGCTGACGGGACATCATGTCAACCTAAAAAGTACCAACTGAACCAACACGTAGAGGCCCTTTTGACAATTTAATGGAATGCAAGGTCCCTGCCCGTGTCATGGGACGCACACAGAGACAGCACCCGCTGGGGTGTATAGGGACTATTATCTACTGGTTGATGGAATCTAAATAAAACGGGTTATTGGGTGAAAATGATGGACTAGCGACTGGGCTATTGGTGAAACATCGGACGCCTGCCTAATAAAACTGTTTCACTTTTTATCTCTGGCAGACGGTGACTCTCCAACTGCTAGATGGGCCCCTATTAATAGCGACATTAAAAAATGGCCTAAGGGCAACACTGGTCAGAGAGCTGGGGGGATAGAGAGGTGGCACTGGACTTTAGACATTATAGCCAACTCGCCACTTAGGTGTCCACATCTACCCTTGAGCAACAGCTCTTGCGACTCCACTCTGGACGGCCGGTTAAGGCAAGCCAGAGGTGAGAGCCCTGTCCAACCATCCACCCGATCGGCTCAGCCTGACCACAGGACACCCCCAGGAGCAATCAGGTACGTAGGGTCGCTACTCCCTAACAGCCCGCCACAAGCTGCCTTACGTTGACTGATTGAACCAGAAATCTGGTGGGCGATTATTCTTATTATAATATAGTCTTTCCCGCTGACGGGACATGATGTCCAGGAACTTTGGGAGGCGTGCGTGGGGCTACGGGGCCTACAACAAAGTACCAACTGAGACAACTCGGTACGTAGAGGCCCTTTTGACAATTTAATGAAATGCAAGGAGTACTATTACTGGTTGATGGAATCTAAATAAAACGGGTTATTGGGTGAAAATGATTAGAGGGTCACGCTTCTGATTATTTTGGAGTCGCACGAGCCATAGGCGAGGCTGGCCGTATGCTAGCCTGCTCCCGTCGCAGTATATTGAAAGCGTTATTATGCATTTGAATTGCAATATCACCGGATATATATCACGCTGTCATGTCAAAACCACAAATAGGAACAAGGTTAAGAATTCAGCAAATCATCAAAACAGCGCGTTCGTCATCGGGATAACCCGGCGGCGCGGTCGTTGCGGTCACCGCGGCCGATAATCGGGCAGATTGTACGACTTTGTCAGCTTGACCGTGTAGGCTTGGATCAGAATAGGTCTACGGTCTTCCCCGCCTGTCGTAGAAGGCGACTAATGGGGGTCACTGGGGCCGCGAGTGACGCGAGTGTCTTTTTTAGGGTTCCGTAGCCAAAATGGCAAAAACGAAACCCTTATAGTTTCGTCATGTCCGTCTGTCCGTCTGTCCGTCTGTCCGTCTGTCCGTCTGTCCGTATGTCACAGGCATTTTACTCAAAAACTATAAGGTGTATTTGAATAAAATTTTGAGGACAGGTGTATTTTGTTGGCCGCTACATAGTTTTGTAATTAAAATTACAAAAAAAAATATATTTAGGGGTGCACTCCATACATAAAACTAAAAGTCAATTGTTTTTTTCATTCTGACCCCCCGTGTGGCACATCAATCGATAGGCCTTTCAAAATAAATATAAGGTTTCTTAGCAATTTTTTTGATTAAGTGAATAGAGTCGGAGATAATCGCCCCGAAAGTCACTAAAATTCTGTCCCCCCCCCTCTAATTTTTGAACGGTGTATTTTAAAAATATGGAAAAATTCATGGACATAGGACTTATTAATTTCATTCACCGAAAATTGTTTTGAACAAGATCGGTTCAGAGGTTTTCGAGATATTGCTGAAAAACTGCCTTCCTCAAAGAAAAGGACGTAAGTGCCGTAAGATTTCTGTGACGATATGACCTTTTTAATAGGCACGGAACCCTTCATTTTGCGTGGTCCGACACGCACTTGGCCGGTTTTTTTTTGGGTTGATTTTCTGTGAGCCGGGCCACGCAGGACCCTTTTGCTCAGCGCTGAGGACGCGTGAATTGGCCAGGAGGCCAAAACAGCAACAGAATTATACAAAAATTAAAACTTATTCTAAGACTTATCTAACCATACAACTAAAAGTTGCCCGGTGCCTTAGGGGCTTCCGGGTCTTTCAAGGGAGGGGGTCACTACCCGTATCTGGTGACAAGGTTTCAGTGCTTCCACTCCCCGGCGCACAGGTAGAGGGCTGCTTGTGGAAAGAGCTGGATCCCTTGGGAAGGGGATCCAGGGGTAGTGAGGGGGCGACCGCGGGGGTCTACCTCGCCGTAGGTGGGGCCTGTACGGCACCCTGGGCTGAGAAGGCCGATGTGACGGGGGCCTGGGGACTCGCCTAAAAAGAAAAAAACCCCAGGGAGGGCAGCGAACTCTTTTTTTTGTCCCTGGACGAGCCAACGTGCCGATGCCACATTCACACAATCCGGTCAATAGTCCAGGCAATGAACTGACAACTTGTATGGAAAAAATGACATATTTGGAAATAATTTATAATAGCTAATTTTTTTAATGTAACGGATAATATTATCAATTAAATTGTTACCTAGAGGCAAAATCCACCAAAAAATCAGACATCAAAAAAATCAATATTCAATTAGCTCCTAAAAAGTCCGGATAAATATATTTTTTTTTTTTATCTTTATTTAGGTTCATTTAGGTACATTTGCTTTACAATATTCAATATAAATAAAATAAAAAAGACAATGAATGTTTAATTTATATCTATATAATTACTTCCGGGTGGAAAGTTTGGTGGATTCTTGAATAAAGCATCTCAGAATAATGTTTTAAAAGGAAATAAACAAAAAAAACGCTATTATAAATTAATGTTTTTCGAAACCGTATTTTGCCTCGGCTACAACACCCCCGATGACCTTGCTCGCGGGTTTTAGCCACGCACAAAAAATCACCTTTTCTCAAACATGCAATGAAATATTCACGTGTGTGTTATTTATAATAACCTATTATAAATAACACACACGTGAATATTTCATTGCATGTTTGAGAAAAGGTGATAGGTAAAGGTGAAGTTATATCTGTAGCTCTTTTTCTGTTTCTTCTTGTGTAGCCTAGTATGACTGCTTTCCATGGCTCTTTGGCAGGTTATCAGTTGGATTCATCTAAACCTCCGTAATTTGCTACGGGCGTAAGCTGCGCCCCTCCTGCCGAGCCTATTTTTAAATAGACTCAATAAACCTAGTTACCTTTCGAGCTAGCTTTCACACCAGCCTATTGCGTGTAACACGCAGACCTAATTCACCGTTAACAGAAGAATTGAAGTAACACTGTATGAACCACTAGACTCTTAATATTTTTCTCTTCTATGTTATATTGTAATAGAGCTCATCCACACCTAGTCTAGGGAACACCTCGATCCAATGCTACAAAAGAAAAAGTCATAAATCATAAATCAATAACAAAGGTACGCTGACAACTAAGTGAAAAATGATTTGTAGATAGCAATGCACCGCGGAGAAGTTTCCAAAGTTGCGAAAATTCTAATAAGGAAAGTTCTCAGAACTTTAATTTTATAAACACTGAAAACATGTCAAAAACTCTGGATACATACATTATCAGCTGTTTAATTTGCCTGTAATTAATGATACATCCATGAAAAATTCCCAGCAGAAACTTCCTAAAGGAAACTTGTTTTTAAATTCTCATGTAAGTTTTCGAGAAATTTCTGAGAACTTTCCGGATATTTTGAGAATGTTCTGCAACTTGTACATTGCTATTTGTAGACGTTTGCAACTCTAGGGGTAGGTTAGGTACCCTATTCATAAAATGAGCTGTTGTCTTGACAGCCAAATGCATTTGGTCCTCAGAAACGAATAATTTGGCAGTTTGGCTGGTCAAATATTCAGATTATAATGAAGTATCAAAGAATATCATTTAATTGCAGATTTATTTTCCAGCCCATTTATGATCATTACAACAACTTTGAAACACCTATTAGGTACTGTCACGGCCTTTAATTTGGGATTTCGTATAGCAAACTGAAGACTTTTAGAGCTAATATTTTAAAGAGTGTAAAAGTTTGCCATAGACAACTTACATTTATACGTGTCTCGGAACGAGTCAAACGATCATCTCCGTTTTTTTCCGACTAATTGTCACTCGTGAGTAAGGCCCTGAGGGCATGAACCTAGGATACTATGGACAGGCTATGGTAATAATAATACCACGAGCGAGCGCGACGGTGCTATACGAAACGCAATAAGTGTGACAGAAAGAGATATATCATTCGTTGTCCTTGTCATAGTTCCACTTTTTTTCTGTTGGGCACAACGGTTGTGCCCAACAAAGCGCGCGTGTGGCTGCATACTAGCTCGAATAACCTAAATTATTTAATGCTAATGTGACTTAAATCGACGCGATTAAAGTTATTTTACTCACAATAAGGTGCCTGTGTTCCGACTGTGCCAAAAAAATGGTCTATTGCTGTGTTCTCGGCTGTAAAAGCCGGTCGGAACACTCTGATGAAAATATAACCTTTCACACGTAAGTAGAACATTTTTCACTTTTCTTTATACGCAATACGTAAAAATGGCATCGTAAAATTACATTACGCTCAAAATCTTGTTAAATTAGATGATTATAATAGAAATAACATCATTGTTTACATTGTTCAAGAAAATATTCGTTGACAAATTATCCGCCCAAATTACGTAGGTTGTTTATGGTAAGCTGCGACAGGTATAAGAATGTCTTCTCGATTTAGCTTCTTTGCAATCATTTTAGGGATATCAGCCAATACAACTTCAAAATACCCCATTTCTCGGGTAATTTATACTTTAACAAAATTCTCGTACTTGTTATTACATAACATTCGTATAAAATGGGTGGGATCTATTTGTATATACTTATATTTACTCTATACTCATAAAAAAGAGGCAAAGCTTTTATGTAGCGAGTAATCTCCGGAACTATTCATTCCATAACAAAAAATCCTGCATCTGCGCCTCCGCTCGGGTTCTTTCTAATACGCGGGTGGAGACGCGTGGACAGCTAGTAAGACAGATATGCCCTATGCTTTGAAAATTGAATGTAAAATAATATGTTTTATTTTCTAGGTTTCCACTAAATGAGGATGTGCGTACGCGGAGTATTTGGATTGAGAAATATGTATACAAAATTAATATTATTCAAAGGCCAGTAAGCGACCCCTACCTAACCTAAATAGAGATAACCTTATATAAATAAATGTTTTTTTAATATGGTTGTGTCTCATTTCGGTCCTTAGTATCATTATTTTATCCGCCTTAAGCCTAATGACAAGTTTACCACTGACCGCCGCGGCCAGGCCGCGCCAGTCTGTGAGAGACTTAAATAAAGCCTCTCACAGACAGGCGCGGCCTGCGGTGGCGGTCAATAGTAAATTTGACACTATCTGTCAAGTTTACTATGGACCGCCACCGTAGGCTGCGCCAGTGTGATTCAGGCTTTATAATAATTAATTAAGTAGATCAGCACGGCTATCACAAAACAGCGCGCGAGCTCTCTCGATTTTTCTCGCACTATCCGTCTCTTTCTTATTAGAATACTTAGAAAGAGAGGTATAGTGCGTGAAAAATCGAGAGAGCTCGCGCGCCGTCTTGTGATAGCCGTGCAGGATGACCCGCGAGCTGTGTCGCGGCGAGGTAGACTGTCCGTCTCTTTCTAGTAAGAACGCTTAGAAACGTAAGATATGGACAGTCTACCTTGCCGTAACACAGCTCGCGGGCCGTCCTGTGATAACTGTGCTGAGGGCCTACCGCGAAACGATATTCGTTTTCGTTCGTGTATCTCCGTCTCTGTCGCACTTGCTAGTTCGAGCGACAAAGAGGGAGATACACGAACGAAAACGAATATCGTTTGGCGGTAGGCCCTCTGATCACTCTATACAGTTTATGGTGCTGATAAGAAACACAGATAAGCCGCTTGCACAAGGACTATTAATTACCTACATGTTCTGTTACTAGAATCATATTTCATGTTATTAAACCGAATATTACTAGTGCCTGCGAACAGCGCCTCCTAGGCAATGAATGTGTAAAGCTTTAGTAAAAACTACTTACAATAAAAGCGCATTATTTAAAATAAACATATGGACGCGATGGGGTAATTTTTAGTTACATGGCCACCCCACGGGTATCATCTACTTTGTTGCCGTCCCTCATTGTGGCATCACGTATAGCCTGTCCATAGTATCCTAGGTTCATGCCCTGAGGGCCTACCGCGAAACGGAATTCGTTTTCGTTCATGTATCTCCGTCTCTGTCGCTTGAACTAGCAAGTGCAACAGAGAGAGAGATACACGTACGAAAACGAATTTCGTTTCGCGGTAGGCCCTCTGTTTTCTCTCCGGCCATACTTATTTGTTATTTGCAAATAATATTTCGTGTTTTTTTTTATCTGACACTGATTCACAATAACATATGTTCGTAACTAGAAAACTGTAATGATAGCTTTTGACAATGAGGTTCAAGGGCCCATTCGATAAGGTATTTAATTGTCTTATCTTGACACTTCACCACTAAAATTGAACTGAAGTTTTCGACATAATTGCATTGTGAATGTTCTAACAACATTTGAAGGAAATGGGTCCCAAATTAAATTTCGTGACTGGTAGTTCCTCTACCTACCGAAAGAATATCGCGATTTGAGGATTTTTTTATATGATTACCAGCAGGTAGGTCCTACCTGGCCACCTATTCGAAGGAATTAGATCGTCAAAACCATTTAATTTTGGGATTATCCAGTTGACTAATGTTTTCCTTATCGTGTGGAGAACACTTCCTTTTATTAGAATTATTAGAACTGAATCGTTTCGAAGAAACTATTAATTCTAGCCATAATTAATATCTATCACACACACGTATAAATATTATCTCTGGAGGTCGCTAAAGATCATATTACTCATTTCATTCTAATGGTCGTTTGTGGGTTTTATTGAAATACCCACTTATCTATTTAAGATTCATGAGAATGTTGACACACGACTTCACAAGACCCAACCCAGTTTTTGTCCTAATTACTTATCTATAGTGTATATCAGTGTATAGGCAGTGGGCGGGGCACATTGCACGTAGAACCGATGGCCGTTGGGGCGGAAAGGTTCTTGAGTGGCGACCACGTACCGGAAGGCGCAGGGTGGGTAGGCCCCCCACAAGGTGGACTGATGACCTGGTAAAGGTCGCTGGAGTCCGCTGGATGCGGGTGGCGCAGGACCGGTCATTGTGGCGCTCTTTGGGGGAGGCCTATGTTCAGCAGTGGACGTCTTTGGGCTGATATGATGATGATGATGATGAGTGTATATCCTCCAGGCGTTCTGATCCCAGGATTTATAATTACTACAATACCGCGGATCCCGGTATTGTAGTAGTATTAAATCCCGGGATTGGAAGCGCTGATATCCTCCTAGCGTTGTTCCCGGTAGTGCCCTAAACGGGACCACTTTGACACCTAATCCTAAGATTTTATCGTAGTCACCAGTTTTAGCAACTGCCACCTGGCCCCTATTTCACTAACTTGACAATTGTCACCCGACACTGACAATTCGCCATACATTGCTGGCTCTTGAAGGTGGTCGCTAGGTTACTTGTGGAACCAGCGATGTACGGAGCATTGTCGTTGACATGTGACAATTTTCAACCTTGACCTTCCAACCCAGGAGCCGTAGCATGGTCGGCTTTGTCACGCGATAGGTGATAGGATAGAGCGTGCGTCACTGGCTGACACCGTTCGATAGAACGAGACGACGCTCTTATCTTGTCACTTGTCGCGTGATAAGGCCAACCATGCTACGGCTCCAGAAGGAAAACTACACCTTATTGGGATTAGAGTTAGACCAGTT
Source organism: Epinotia nisella (assembly GCA_932294315.1). Classification (NCBI taxonomy): domain Eukaryota; kingdom Metazoa; phylum Arthropoda; class Insecta; order Lepidoptera; family Tortricidae; genus Epinotia; species Epinotia nisella. The sequence continues at coordinate 18,257,765 of OW028690.1, forward strand.
TCCTCACGATGTTTTCCATCAGCGAAAAGCCACGGTTATGTGTTAATATCCAAATGACAGGTAGTTTATACCTACAAAAGTTTTTGTGGCAAAACCCTGCGGGACGAGCCTTAGGTTTAAAGTCCGCTGGATGCGGATGGCGCAGGACCGGTCACTTTGCCACTCTTTGGGGGAGGCCAATGTCCAGCCCGCTATTCTGTAACTTATTAGCTCACCTCAACGGTCACTCACGAATATATCTTGACGCCGTGATGCGTAGTAACCTAGTAACTAGCGTAGGTAGAGGTCTAGTTTCGTTAGGCGTGACGGGTGGCTTGAATGAAGCGCATGTTCGCGTAAAGAATAACAGCCCAGCAGTGGACGTCTTTCGGCTGATATGATGATGACTTAGAGCATACATAACTGGAGTAGCCTTTCAGTAACTTACCCCTCTGTCGAAAACCTTGCACAATGTGCAAAAAATCATACAAAGACAATTTCACAATCGATTACTTGGTCATTCACAAAATCGCCTCGCAAGAGACCACTGATCATAAAAATGCCCGCATGTTGCTGTAAGCACTTTGATATTTTTAACGTTCAACCACTTCAAGCTTTCAATATACAATTGAGTTTCAATACTTTCAATATCCTATTAAGGGGACGGGTAGGGCAGGCTGTCTCCATACAAATTTTGGGCAAGTTTTTCTTCATTTGTGTTTGCGCTATAAATATAATTTTTAGGTCAGTATACTTATTTCTCTGTTAGCTATTCACTGTTTTTTTTTTTTTTTTTAATCTAACATCATTTTAACATCATAAGCTGCGTAAATCCAATATGAACAAGCAAAAAAAAAACGAATATTCTGTAGTGCCAAAAACTTGCACAACGTTTGTATGGAGAATACCTTGCTCCCCCCGACCCGCAAAATACGGCAGACATTTTTGTACGCAAATACGACATAAGGGTACTCCAGTTATGTATGCTCTAAGGATGATGATGACGATGATCATAAATATCACCATGCTCAGCAGTGCTGACAGTTTGTGGAAAAATACAGCTCCATATGGTGGTGGATGCGCACCCTTAATGGTGGTCTTTCCACTGGCAAGGAGCGGGAAACACATTGTCGATAAAATAGTAATTGTTAGCGTAACAGTAAAACGTTATCTTTGTAATAAACACGATAGTTTACAATGGCTGGGCTGGAAAACCCGCCCGGCATATGCGGGCCTTGCTTTGCTCCGTCGTTGACGAAGCGTGCATTATCGTATACGTATGTCAAATCAACAATGTATCTACTGTCGATGACGTGGTTCATCTTCCATTATATTCCTAGAGTCGAACTCATTATTTTATTTATTTATTTATTTAAGACAACTGGGGTCCACAGTGGTGTTAATATATACTTATCCTAGGTTAGTTATCTTCTAAATTAAAATACACAGGTGGGAGCAAGTTCATTGTATCATCATCATCATCATCATATCAGCCGAAAGACGTCCACTGCTGGACATAGGCCTCCCCCAGAGAGTTCCAAATTGACCGGTCCTGCGCCACCCGCATCCAGCGGACTCCCGCGACCTTTACCAGGTCGTCAGTCCACCTTGTGGGGGGCCTTACCCACGCCGCGCCTTCCGGTACGTGGTCGCCACTCGAGAAGCTTTCCGCCCCAGCGGCCATCGGTTCTACGTGCAATGTACAATACAATACAATACAATACAAATACTCTTTATTGCACACCTCACACAAAAAAAGCACCCCGCCCACTGCCACTTAAGTTTAGCAATTCGGAGGGCCATATCGGTTACCTTGGTTCTGCTGCGGATAGCCTCATTTCTGATGCGATCACGCAGAGAAACTCCTGACATAGCCCTCTCCATTGCCCTTTGGGTGACTTTGAGCCTTCTTATGAGGCCCATAGTAAGCGACCAAGTTTCAGTGCCATATTGTAATCACTGGCAACACACACTGGTCAAAGACTCTCGTCTTGAGACACTGCGGGATATCATTGTATCAATTAAGCAAAATAATAATAATGCTTAGTTGGCACAATAAACCTGCTCAGAGTGAGGGTTTATTATTGCCGACACCCAGTAGTCCAGTACCTTTGCAAAGGACTGTCGTATCTGTCAGCCATCAGTATTTTATCAGTATATTAAAAATTACTCTAAAAAATTTACTGACGATTTGAAAGTGCTTGTTACTAGGCCTACTTGAATAAAGATCATTTTGAGTTTGAGTTTGAGTTTGAGTATTTTTAGTATGGTGTTGGAACTGCCCTCTGCTTCGGATTGACACGATTCTTTTGCGCATTATGGCGCGCGCCATGGCGTGATAACCATCTACGCGGGCGTCGACAAACATGCCTGACGCGCTACAGAACCTAGGCAGTCCAATAAGCACCCTAAACATGTTGTTATAGAGGACCCGCAAGGCGCTGATTGCCCGTTGAGTGTATACGCTACGCTCGAAAAACATAACCTCTCCTTCGGCAGTCGGGTAAAAAGACCAGCAGGGCAGGTCCATATCAGTTTGAAGACTGATCGTTGTATTATCTATCACGCACGACGCAGCACCTTAGGAAAACACGATGCAACGCCACGCCGTAGGAATTCACAGCGCGGCGTGAATCTGCGGCGCCCTAACGCGTTTGTTAGGGCGCCGCAGCATCGCAGACATGTGGCCAGGCCCTGTAGCTTTAGTGTGAGTTTACAGTAAGTCGGAATACGCTAGCGACTATCGACAACAGTTAAAGATTTGTATGAAAACTCTATACACCGCCCCTGGCGGTCACTCACAGAACTAAAAATCTAATCGGTACCCCGAGTCCCATATAAGTATACTTTTCTCGCAACAGTTAACTCGATTGTTCGTATAGTTTAATAGATTTTTCAATATTCAGCCTTAAATTACAAGCATTTATCGTTTCAATTTAAATGCTAGCGTTTGTCGGTTATGACATTACAGAATACGCGCATGGCCAACGTCGAAAAATTCCCCAACGCCAAAGTTTAAAGACTTTAAAGGAATCTATACCTTAAGCTTAACGACATTAAGTATAATTTTAACAGTGTGCGATGATCCTCATCTAAGTCTGTCGACCCAATATGGCGGAACGTGTGCCAATTATTTGCATTTTTAAGTACAAAATACGCGACAATCCGAATTTTGCGGATATAAGTTGTCGATTCAAAACCCTTATTTTTATAAGTTCTTTAATTTGAGATAGGTATCGATCGGATCTACGGTAAATCTTGACGAAATAATACGTTATCACGCACCATTTTGGAAGTGAAATAGTAAACTACAGACACTACGGTATTTTTCGATTCGAAATGTCAAATTTGTGACTCACGCTACCGTTTGGTAATACGATTCGAAAGTTTAGATTACGCATCGAAAACTAGACGCTAGCGAGTAACGTTTTGTAGTTGTTTTCGGAGTATATCGGCACCATGAGTACGGCGCATTTGACAGCTCGAACTTGCGAGAATCGAAATCTAGTCGAAGCGCGTTAGCTCGATATCGAGAGAAGTTTACTATTGTAAGTATTCGATAGCCTCTCATGGTAAGCGTACTGACGTCAGATGAACGCCGCGCCGCCCAGTGGCGGATTAAACGTCAAGAGCGCCCTAGGCAAGCACCTCACCGGCGCCCCTCCAGCGGACATAGATTAAAAATTATAACGAAAAAAATTCGCGCGCCCATTTGGAACCCCGCGCCCTAGGCACGTGCCTATTTTGCCTATATGGATAGGATAATCCGCCTCTGGCGATGCCGCCGGCTTGCAGCTAGCCGCAGGAGGGATAAGGGACGCCCCAGTAAATAAGTTAGCTAAGCAGTATCATCAAAACGTGCAAACATTATGTAATTATGTCATAAAAGATCTATTGCGATTTGCGATGCAGGGCATAAGGTAAATCCTGCGCAGACACCGATGCGGGCGGGATTTTCCAAACCGCCAGCGCACATGGCGAGGACACAATGCTAACACAATGTTATTGCAACAGAGCCCGAATATTTTTTTACGTCACTCTAGGCCGTAAGTTAGGGTGTTGCTTAAAAATCGAAAATATGAAATTTCAGTGTCTCACCCTATTATACTGGTCTAATACGTGAAAAAATAACATCTGTTTTTTATTTTTATTTTTGGATAAGATTTAGGGGTCGCTACCGAATTTTGAAATTCTTTAATGTTTGCATTTCGCCATAGTAAGGTTTTTTTATATATTTAACATTTTACTTTTTTAATGAGCTACATTTAATGATAGGAAATGAATAATCTGGAAAACATCAAAAAAAATCACTAAATTTCGGTCAGTAATTCAAAAATGAATTTTATTGTGCTAAATATGCTAAAAACGGACTTTGGCGATGATTTTAAGACTTTATATTTGATTTCAAATAAGCGTCGAATATTTCGTGAACCAAAATCGTATTTTCTCGATTGTTTATTCCTTCTTTATCAAATGTAGCTCAATAAACTAGAAAAATGTTAAAATATAAAAAAAAACTTACTATGGAGAAATGCAACCTTAAGGAGTTTCAAAATTCGGTAGCGACCCCTAAATCTTATCCAAAAATAAAAATAAAAAACAGATGTTATTTTTTCACGTATTAGACCAGTATAATAGGGTGAGACACTGAAATTTCAAATTTTCGATTTTTAAGCAACACCCTACCGTAAGTGGGTTTTTCTGCCCGCTACGCGAGGAGAAAATCTCACTTCCTGGCCAAGGCAAGACGTAAAACTTTAGACAAAGCACGGGCGGTAATTCGTAAAGCCCCAGATCGCATATTTATGCACCTGGGATCTGGGGCATTCGATCACGAATTCATGTTTTTTCCAAAATAATAGAAAAAGTTATCTATAACAGTATAAACCAATATTTTGAATCAAATAACTTATTTGCACAAGAACAAAAAGGATTCCGTAAGAATAAATCAATAAACATGGCTATTTTTGACTTGCTACAAGAAATAATGACTAACATAGATAGAAAACACTCTGTATGCGCCCTATATATGGATTTAACTAAAGCCTTTGATTTCGTTGACCATAATATTTTAATGCGTAAATTACATAATTACGGGATACGCGGTAATATTTACGACCTTTTAAAGTCATACTTAGCTGGTAGGAAACAAATGGTTCAAATTAATCAGATATGTTTAAAAACAAAATGCGAAATAACCCTTTCGTCGGAGTTCAGAGAAACATGTTATGGAGTGCCACAAGGGAGCATACTGGGACCCCTCTTGTTTCTGATTTATATCAATGATCTGCCCCAGGCCATTGACCACCCCATGGTACTTTTTGCGGATGATAGCACGGTCATATTAACTGGAGAAAATCCACAAATATGTCAAGAAAATATAAATAACTCATTAGAACTAATAATTGACTGGCTTAACCACAACAACTTACATATAAATTTAGGCAAAACTAAAGTAATGAATTTTTATCAGAGGATTAATAACTTGACTAATTTAATGGTGACATATAAGAATCATACAATTGAGGAAACGGAATGTACAAAATTCTTAGGTTTAAGCTTAGATCATAAATTAACATGGAAGAACCAAATTGACATTATATGTAAAAAATTAAATAAGTACTCTTATGCACTATATAACTTGAATAAAGTAGTCAACCGGCCTACAGTACTCACCGCCTACCACGCCTATGTAACCTCTACACTTAGATACGGCATCATATTCTGGGGCAATTCCACTGACCGAGAATTGGTGTTTAGGGCTCAGAAAAAGTGCTTAAGATCTGTTTGTGGGCTACAGCCAACAGATTCATGCAAGCCTTACTTTATCCAATTTAAAATATTAACCCTGACATGTTTATATATTTTCGAGCTAGTTATGTATATCAAGTGCAACATCAAGCAATTTTCTGTTTTTAAAAGTATACGCCAGCGGCATAAAATTAGTTCAAGGCCTTTAAAAACAGCTTTACTAGCAAAAAGTGCTTTCGGTATGGCACCGAAATTATACAATAAGTTACCGGAATTTATAAGAGAAACTGACATGCCCCAATTTAAATCAAAATTATTTAATTTCTTAACAGATAAAGCTTTTTATTCAGTGAATGACTACTTAAACTGTAATTAGCAAAATGTAATTTATAATGAAGACTATATATAAGTGTGTAATATGTAATGCATGCTGCTTGCAAATTTGTAGGTATGCCTAATGGCCAAACATAGTGATACACATATAACCATTGTACCATCTTTGTTACCTATGTTTTACAAATAAACTTTACTTTACTTTACTTTACTTTACTTTACTTTATTTTTATTGTTCTGTGGTATGTATTGTACTATTACGTCAGAGCCGTAGCATGGTTGGCCTTGTCACGCGATAGGTGATAGGATAGAGCGTGCGTCACTGGCTGATACCGTTCGATAGAACGAGACGACGCTCTTATCTTGTCACTTGTCGCGTGATAAGGCCAACCATGCTACGGCTCCAGATCGTATATTTATACCTGTGATCGGAGGCAATCTTTGTTTTACCGCGCTAGGAGAGTAATGTATATGTAAGTAAGTATACTGTTTCAATATTACGAGTACGTAAGGATCATAAAAAAAATGAATTATTATCAATGACAAATATGTATACTTATTACTACAAATATGTATAGAGTATATATCTATGAGGTACAACATCTATACCCGGCCCGGGGAACCAGACTCAAGGCTTGATACTTATGACAGCTGTCATCTCAGTACAATTTTACGTTTTAAGGTTATAAATTGTACGGACATGACAGCTGTCATAGGGATCAAGGTTCCCCGGGCTGGGTATTAGATAGAATTAAATTAGAGTGAGAAAAAGTTATTACAAAAAAATCGTATAACCTCCTTTATACAATGTATCTAATTTTGACGTTTAAGATTAGATTGAATATGATGATTATGATGATGCATTCCTGTTATCCCTCTTTAGGACATTGGGCTCGCAGAAGAGTTCTCCATTGTCCAGGATCTTGCGCGACTTCTAGCTCTTTCCAGCTGAAAATTGCTTGAATATGTTGCTCAATTAGAAATGTTGGAGGATCTGGGATATTATAAAGAACACTGTAGGTACCTCATCTGAGTAACATTACCCTTTGCTAAGAATATATGAACATGGAAAAAGGTATATCTACCCTGCAGGTAAAAACGAATACAATAAAAAAATATGTGGATAGGTATTAAAACGCCATTTACACATTATGAACCGTTTTCTTATATATACGTCACTAACATACTGTTCTCCAGCGGACCACTCATGCAAAAAAGAAGTACCTACCTAGGGCGGCACATCATGCACCCAGAAGAGGTACAACATATCACCGCCCAAAAAATCTGGAATTTCTTGGACGCAACGGGCCTTAACGGTGATCTCTAAACAAAAAAAGGGCTGCCACAACCAGGGATCGGAACCGGTTTTTTCAAAAGTCCCCGAAGTAGTCTAATATTTTAGGCTCTTAATGTAGGGCTCGACCATGTATTTAGGTAACATTTTCGTATTATTAGACTGCCTGATTAAAAATGGTATTATTATCCAAAGAACGAAATAGAACGAAATAATACCGGTATTTTTGTATGGTGAAAATACCGGTATCCGATCCCTGGCCACAATAGATCACTCGCTGGTCGAAGCGGCACATTAAAGGCCCATCACCAATAATAATACAACATACTGTTCATGCACAGATCTTCATTGTATGTTTGTGCCAAACCGAATACCAACATTTGATTGGATAATGAGATTTCATAACCGGCTTCCTCGTCTTGAGTCTATACTCCAGGGGCCGTAGTTTGTGGTGCTCTTGCTCATGTTCTCTCAGCTTCAACGGCGACAGAGGCTTGAAGTACCCTGGGTGCGGGAAGGTGAAGAGAGACCGACCAAGAGAAGTTGCGTCCAACTTGATGGAGATGCTGGGATCAACTGAATCCGATGTGGAGGTACTCTGCAGTCTTAAGTACACAGGCGTTGCAGCAGACATCTTCAGAAGCAGTAACGCAATCAGGAACTTCATTGACGAGCCAGGCCTGGAAAGCTAGTGTCAAATAGCACACACTTCGAATTGTTGCATTTTATAAGCTGAATGTCAAGTTATTTGTACAATTTACAAGAGTTCGTTTTATTTACTTATGATAACATGATTTTGTAATTTATTTTATGCATAACTTGATGTGAACGGTGACGTTACCCTTTGCTAAGAATATATGAACATAGAAAAAGGTATACCTACTTTGAGAAATAAGGAACATTGTACTGCATAAAGGTAAAATCGAATACAATAATAAACATATGTGGATCGGTATTTATAACGCCATTGACACGATATGAATCGCTTTCTTATATATACGTCACTAACATGCTGTTTATGCACAGATCTTCATCGTATTTTTGTGCCAAACCGAATACCAACATTTGATTGGATAATGAAATTTCATTACCGGCTTCCTCGTCTTGAGTCTGTACTCCAGAGGCCGTAGTCTGTGGTGCTCCTGCTCATGTTCTCTCAGCTTCAACGGCGACAGAGGCTTGAAGTACCCTGGATGCGGGAAGGTGAAGAGAGACCGACCAAGAGAAGTTGCGTCCAACTTGATGGAGATGCTGGGATCAACTGAATCCAATGTGGAGGTATTCTGCAGTCTTAAGTACGCAGGCGTTGCAGCAGACATCTTCAGAAGCAGTAACGCAATCAGGAACTCCATTGACGAGCCAGGCCTGGAAAGCTAGTGTCAAATAGCACACACTTCGAATTGTTGCATTTTATAAGCTGAATGTCAAGTTATTTGTACAATTTACAAGAGTTCGTTTTATTTACTTATGATAACATGATTTTGTAATTTATTTTATGCATAACTTGATGTGAATGGTGACGTTACCCTTTGCTAAGAATATATGAACATGGAAAAAGGTATACCTACTTTGAGAAATAAGGAACATTGTACTGCATAAAGGTAAAATCGAATACAATAATAAAAATATGTGGATCGGTATTTATAACGCCATTGACACGATATGAATCGCTTTCTTATATATACGTCACTAACATGCTGTTTATGCACAGATCTTCATCGTATTTTTGTGCCAAACCGAATACCAACATTTGATTGGATAATGAAATTTCATTACCGGCTTCCTCGTCTTGAGTCTGTACTCCAGGGGCCGTAGTTTGTGGTGCTCTTGCTCATGTTCTCTCAGCTTCAACGGCGACAGAGGCTTGAAGTACCCTGGATGCGGGAAGGTGAAGAGATACCGACCAAGAGAAGTTGCGTCCAACTTGATGGAGATGCTGGGATCAACTGAATCCGATGTGGAGGTATTCTGCAGTCTTAAGTACACAGGCGTTGCAGCAGACATCTTCAGAAGCAGTAACGCAATCAGGAACTCCATTGACGAGCCAGGCCTGGAAAGCTAGTATCAATCAAATAGCACACACTTTGAATTATTGCATTTTATAAGCTGAATATCAAGTTATTTTTACAAACATTTAATTTACAAGAGTTCGTTTTATTTACTTATGATAACATGATTTTGTAATTTATTTTATGCATAGCTTGATGTGAACGGTGCTGCGCAGTGCGCACCGTGACAAATCACTTAATAGTGTGAATTACGTGAATAATTTGAGACGATTTACCTACCAGTTTCAGGTAGTTACATACAGCAAAGCGCACATATCCTAATAATTGTTTATAGCTGTGACGATGATGATAACGAAGCGTACGCGTGTGTGTACCTACGTCCACACATGTCGCGATAGATGAGGCATCATGATTCTCACCCCTGTTATCGGCCATTGCTGTCCCGCTATTCTGCAACTTGTTTTATGTTTTAACCTCACCTAACTTGTCTGTCACCCACAAATATATCTTGTCGCCGCGATTCGTAGTAACCAAGCGTATTCAGAGGTCTAGTTTCGTTAGGCGTGCGTGACGGGTTAGGTGAGGCGCATTAGTGCGTTCAGAATAACATCCCTGAACAAAGGCTCCTCTACACACTGGGCCATCATGACTTGACGAGTATGAGATGGAAATATGTTTTTCTCCCTTGTATGATAAGCCGTGTTGGCTGATAGTGTTGAGGAACATAGACCTCTCTGAAAGTACTACGGCATTGCTACAAATCATTACTTTTCTTCGATATATTTATTGTTATGTAACCGTGAATAACCTTTGCGTAAAATAAACACAAGTGCCACGCCACCGTTTTAAATAAAAACTACAACTTAAAAAAGTTGAAAAATCCGCGATTTTTTCATTTCATAGTTCAATATCTCAAAAACCACCAAACTAACCAATAAATTCTGTATTCTGTATTCTGTATATGGCTTGGGTCACCCTTTTGTGGCTTCACGTTGACTTTTGGGACACCCTCTATAATATCTGGTGTAGTAAATAGAATAGAATATAATAATTTATTGAAAAAACCTTATTGCTAATTGTACATTGTGCTACGAGTTAGTAATTAAAGTATTGGTGACAGATCTATATAGATATGAACATATTATCGACTTATTTAGGTAAAATATACAATAATAACTAAGAAATCGCAATTAAATAAATACCTACAACTAAATGAATTGTCTGATACGTAGGCCCCTCCATAAATCAATAGAATTTATATAAACATTGAGTCACACGCACATGTTCGCTCCATCACCCATATGGTAAGGAATTTACAGATTATAGTGATCAAATCTTTATCGTATCGAAGTCCTTATGACGTTGGCATAAGGTTGAATTTCACAAACAATATGTAATATGACTACAATAAGGTAAATAAAATACTTAGAAAACAATTTCCGTTTCTGTTGATGAAACTAATAATAATTACCTTTGCTTTGCGCTGTGTGTTATGCAATATATCGCATGCAATCTATTGTTTAATTATGTATGACAATCACTCATCTGCTCGTGTTGAATTTCTAATCTATTCCGTTCTTGCGAGGGGCGCTAGTGTTCACCCTAGGAAATTGACGACTAAATTCGCGCACAGTTGCAACGACTCCGTGGCGCAACGGTAGCGCGTCTGACTCCAGATCAGAAGGTTGCGTGTTCAAATCACGTCGGGGTCACATGATTATTCTTTTTCGTTTTTCTTTTGCCTTGCTCCGAGTCGAGTTAAAAATATGTTAACGAACAAAGTGATCAAAAATATGAACTCGGCTTTATTTATTCACATTGTGGGCACTCGACCGTATTAAAAAAATTAAGGATTTTGATATTTTTTATATAATTATTAAGAGGTAATGCTGCCAGCAGCGTTATGGGGTCCATGCCGCAATCCGACCTCCTAGAAACTTCTTTTTATAACTCCTATTTTAATATTTTATGTTATATTATTTCATTTCATTCATTATTCAATGATTAATCCATTCATTCGCTATTAAATAAACGAAACCTAACCATTCATTCATTTGACATTAAGTATGTATATTGAGTTTTTAATTTTTTGTTATTTCAGTGCATATTACTTATTATGATTCCGTTATTTACAACTAATAAAGCCCCTTCATGATGAAAAAAAATAATTATTAAGTAGAAATCCAATATTAAAAATTAGAATAAAGTAAAATAAAATACAAAAAGTTGGAGATGCCGGGGATCGAACCCGGGGCCTTTCACATGCAAAGCGAACGCTCTACCACTGAGCTACATCCCCTCACAGAGTAATGGTGCGAAATTGACGGTTGCAGCTCATTACTATTTTCGTCTTTACCATATCGACCAAAATGGAGTGATATTATTATCGTAATGTTTTTTTATTAACTCCATAAAATTGACTAGCAACTTCATATAGTTTTTTACTGTGCGAGGCCGAAAATCGTTCGCATGTGTGGTGTCTGTCCTTGTCATATCCATGACAAAAAGATAATCCCTTATGTCATGCAATATCCATTGGAAATATCCGAATTAGCCATTTTTTTTTACATAAGCCCCGATTTTTTAATTAGGTGGTAATAGTAGGTGATACTCACCGGAACATTAAATGGTGTCCTACACCAAAATGTCAAACACAGCGGATGAAACAAACTAAAACAAAGGTGTCAAATAAAACAAAACTAAGTGGTAGTTTAACTAATTTTTATGTATACGTATCTCAGTACTTACGTAACTTTTATATCTAACAGTACCGCGGGACAGCCAAGTCGTTGCGTATAAAAGTACGCTTTTCTATTAAATATATCGCTTAAAATTATATATTAATTACAAATCACATATTACAAAAAAATCTGACCCTGAAGGTGTCTTCCTTAGAACGAAAATCATTTGACCTAATCTGATCTCATATATGATTGTTTGTACCTATAGAACGCATTAGGTTAGGTTAAGTTTTAACAATCCTGATTCAACTAAGGATGTTGTATTAGGAATTTAGGACTAAGCAAACTTTGGATCAAACGTTTTTAAGTCACTAACAAGGTCAGGGTTCATGCCTTATTATAACTAGGTATATTGTTTAACGAAGATTAAAACTAGTAGCATTGCTCTTTCATAAAACTAAACAGGCCAGTGTCAGTCAGCAGTGTTTGACTCATTCCTACACGTATAAATGTTACTTAATCGATAAAGTCAAACTAACTAATCTGACAGAGGTCTGTAGGTATAAGTCGTGATTTTCCGTTAAGCTGGCCTAAGTCTAACTGTTGAGGGGAGAAGATGAGGCGAAACGTCTGGTCGATGTAACTGGTGACCGAAGAACTGGCGGCTTTCTCGCGCAACGCATCAGCATTGCAATTCAGCGAGGAAATGCCGCCAGCATCCTCGGTACAATGCCTCGAGGGTCTTTTTTAGATTTAACTTAGTTTTAATTTATCTTAGTTAATGTTAATTATAATCTTGTAGTCACTTTCAATAAAATTTTACTACTATGTCAACTTTGACTTAATGTGATTGATTCAGTATCCGTACATTTTCTACACTATTTTTCTCGATCGATCAAGTTATAGAAATCTTATGTTCTTACTGTACTGTTATGTTGTTACTGTAATAATGATATTGAGTAATATTTAATGTCAATTTCATGTTATCACAAACATTAGGCCATAGGCATGTGTAGCGATTGTACTTCTCAATCTCAACTAACTTCCTGCCTCCGCCTCCATAATTAACTCTGCTATCACATGCTCCATGGAGGGCGCGATGCCGAGCTCCTGGCAGCTCTGCTTGAAGCACTCCGCCATGCGCAGGATACGCCAGCAGTGGTCCTCCACAGCCTCGAACTTTATCTCGCACGCGTGGATCAGGGATACCATCTGTTTGGACAGCACCTCGCCTGTGGACGCATAGTAAAGGTTTCTGTAGATAATTTTTGAAATAAGTTTCTAGTCAAATATTGTGAAAATTCTAATGATTTCAAATTCAAGTGTTGTGTCGTCCCATTACAATTTATATAGTATAGCTTTATATCATCGGATCAACTTAAGCAAGCCCTATGAGAAATAGGTCTAATTACTAGTAAGATTTTTGTCCAGAGTGCAGACAGGCAGGTAGGTACGGTCAAGGGCGCCCTGTAGCCCGGGCATTAGAGTACGGCTACGATATCCCCTGCCTGTCGTACAAGGCGACTAAAAGGGGTCCTCGGGGTGGTACACGGTTGCAGTTGGGGGCTGCAATCGGAAAAAAAGGGTAGATACCACTGATGCATGACGCTAGGGCGGCACTGGTGCGTTCCGTAGGAGATCCCAGAGCCGTCCGAAATGCGTCGAGGAGGACCATCGGGGGGTTTTTAGTCGGTGCAAGTCCGCGCTATCTCCTTGGCGTGGAGGTATCCATAACGGATTTTCCTCCCATAAAAAAAGGTACGGACTTTAATTGTTGAGCCATTTAGGTGTCAACTAATTTTGATTTTTTAGTAGTTAGCTATGAAGTGTCCAGTATAAAGTGAGCTCTAAATGTCTCAACAATTAAAGTCCGTGACTGTACCAGAACGGGTACGTACTTAGCATAAAATCATTCACATTAGGACTGATGGTGGAGATCCGATAAGAAGGGTAAGTGACAATAACCAGACAACGTTAATTTTGTAGCATTTTCGGTGCAGCATAGTGGCATTAAAGGAATTGGTATAAACAATTTCAATTGTAATGTTTAATTAGCGTTAATGATGTTAATATTAACCTTAATTAACAATTTTGATTGATATTGTCTATACCAACATCGTTAATACAACCATGCTGCACCGAAAATGCTACAAAATGTACGTGTCTAGTGATAACCTACCGTTGGGGAAGGACTTGATGAAATTTTCCGTGTTCTCATGGTGCATTTTTTCGCTGTCAGTCAGCAGGTTGAAGTGTTTCGACATGCACTGTATGGCACAACCCAGTTCCCGGTGCTCAAACTTGAAATCGTCCCGCCAGTAGTGGAAGAACTCTTCCATCTTTTCTTCTGTTAGACCACTCTGTGAGATAAATAAAACAACAATTATCTTATTGGCAGGGCTGCCACAATAGATCACTCGCTGGTCGAAGCGGCACATTAAAGGCCCATAAATCACTAATAATAATAATAATAAGTGAAGCTAGCAAGTACCTAGACCTGGCTCACGAGGTAACCGCCATGTGGGATGTTGATTCAACGATCATCGTCCCGATAGTCGTTTCGGCGAACGGTTTAATAGCGAAAAGTCTCGACCGCCACCTTAAGAGACTCTCACTAGATGGCTGGGTCAAGGGTCAGATACAGAAGGCGGTACTTCTGGACACGGCGCGGATAGTCAGGAGGTTCCTCTCTCTGTCGCCCTGACCACCGGTAGTTTAGGCCCCGCCTCGCTGCCGGCGGTACCCTAGGTTAGGTTTTTATAATGATTTTATATTTTGTATGTATACTTTTATAATATTGTAAAAACCTAACCTAAGATTATATATAAATAATAATATCTTATTAGCAACCTTTGGCCACAACATGATACAGTCACCAGCAATAATATCTGCCACAACAAGGCGCGCATAAATATCTAACCAGACTCCATTTCAGATCATTGCCCGCTTTGCTATGGCAGATATTATGCTGGTAACTGTATAGTTTTTAACGGGTTACGTTTCTCAATTCGCATTCGTACGAGTTTGTGGTTTGTTTGTAGCGTCAGTAACAATCTACACATAATTATGGCAAGTGAAATTATGAGAAACTTAATTCTTCGTCCTCGTATTAGTCGTTATTCTCCTTAAGTGATTAATGCTACCCAAAATATATCAGCAAAAATGTGTTATGAGACATCTTACAGGCGCAGTGTCAATTACCGCTCTCTCATAGAAACTTGCACTTTTCATCCATCCCTTTAATTTGCAAAAAGCAGCGAATGTCCTTAGTTCAAGTCTCGATGAAGCTGAATAGTACAAACGATTCGGATCAGGAAAAAATACAAAAAGACGGTCTACGAGTGTGTTAAGCCGGGTGGATGTTAACTTTTAGCGTGAAGCTCCACTGGTGCGTTGCGTTTGCGTAGCGTTGTTTCGGTTGCCGTCCATACTTAAAATATACTCAAAGTGAAGGTAAGGGTTGTGAGGATTGATTATACTATACGTTAGACAAGGACGGCAATCGAAACAACGCGACGCAACGCAACGCAACGCACCAGTGGTGTTTCACCCTTAACAGTTTAAGAAACTCTAAAACTATCTGTCATACCATCATGTAAATCAGTTCAGATTTATTAATTCGCAATGTATGATTACATAATCAAATTACATGTCAATTTACAAGAATCTCTATTTTCGTCGTCAATAACATTCAATAAAAATTAAATCATAACTACATATCAAGAATGACTACAATTTAAATTTAACTATGTTTTTTATTTGTGTTATGTATGTGTATAGGTACGTACGTATGTCGTTTGTTAGGCCTGAAAAGGTAAGAAAGAGACATACAGAATTGGCTACTTTCCTAAAAAAATGATATTTAGTCCGTTAGTTAGATTGTCAAAAAATATTGGACACGTATTTTTTTGTTTGTCAATTAAACAAAAAAATGATGATGATATATACTTTTTAGCATAATGTGACGTCACGTGAAACTTTAACGGGCTACATCGTCATAATATTTTGTTTAATTGACAAACAAAAAAATACGCGTCTAATATTTTTTGATAATCTAACTGACGGACTATATAGAATTATATTTTTTTACCCAGGAGGAAACTACCCAATTACTTTCAGATTTATAATATTATTATGGATTTGAAGCCTTACGCTTTCCCTGCAATGTTCGAGTGCCTCCCCGAACCCGAGGGTGATGTGCTTCATCACCTCGGAGGTCCCGTGCGCGAGGGCAGCCAGCGCCAACAGAGCCAATATCGACCGTAGCATGGCGCCTTGTGGCACCTGTGAGCCAGTGACCACTGACCAGTGATGCTGACTGATATACGCGTGGCAGGGTTACCAGGTGGGAGAAAAAAAAAACTAGGTTGAGTGCGCCAGTGAAACGAAAAGATGTCGAAGCGAGTTTCTGGCGGAAGCCCGGGCGGCGGGCGGAGGATCAAGTCGAAACGAAAGGGTCAGTCCCTTAAAATTATATATTCGTCGAGTATGTATTATGCTATAATTACTTTATAAAAATGTACAATACGTACATTATGA
Source organism: Epinotia nisella (assembly GCA_932294315.1). Taxonomy (NCBI): domain Eukaryota; kingdom Metazoa; phylum Arthropoda; class Insecta; order Lepidoptera; family Tortricidae; genus Epinotia; species Epinotia nisella. The sequence goes on from OW028690.1 coordinate 18,274,351, forward strand.
CCATGAAAGACACAGTGACTATTAAGTATAGCGTTTGTTCATTAATCATTATACAATTGAAAATTATGAATTTTGATCATTATGATCTAAGAAATTATGTAAAAAGTTTTCATTCATTTTCTTTTTGTGCTAGTTACCAACTTATAAAAGTTGAAATTATGTGATGCGATATGAAACATTACGCACACCTCTTACCACCAGACAGTATAAAAACGAACATTATATTGCCATATCTCAAGATTGGCATGGCAATGCTTCGTATATTTTGTTCATATAAATACAGGATCTCCAGGCAATATTGTCCCTGGCCACCCAGTCAACTAATAGAGTCATAATGTGTGGTATTAACTGTGCCCACGAGGGGCGGTCTGTATGCGTGTTCTAAGTGCTAAACACACAACATGACAGACAAACCAGAGGGAGGCGGGGGCCGTGAAATCTTAATTGGAACCGATTGTTATGTCGACGTAGCTAGCATAATAACAGAGTATGCCGGTGTAGTGTCTAAGGGTATAGCGGACTGTCATCTCCCTCATAACTGGAGCAGGAAGTACACGCCTTTATGACATTGACAATAGAGTCCTGTACAGATATTTGTCCTTATTTATGTACGTATTCGTTTACCCTTGACTGTACCTCCACTTACAGAAGACAGAAGCCATAAGAACACCATTCTTGGTGGTGAGTAAGGTCACCAATGCTTCTGAATGAGGATGCTGTATTGAGGGTTGAGAGTGAGGAACCTGCACTTGTCACTCTTTCTTTACAACACAGTAATACACTCGGCAACATGAATATGAATACTCTGGATACCTACTCCAGTCAAGCTGTATTGTATCACGGGCGTAGCCAGGTCTTAATTTCGGCGTGGGGGGGGGATGTTTCAGAAAATAAAACAACAAAAATATGCATAAGATGCCACTTATATTCAGGACATTCAGGTTAATGTAATATTTTGAACATTTCGGGCGAGCGGTAGGGGGGAAGGGGGGGTTTGAACCCGCCACAAAACCGCCCGTGAGCTGTACGTTTGCCACCATTATGGTAAAATAATAAAATATACCTAATCAAATCAATTCAATGGCGCCGGCAGCTGTCATCCCATACAAACCTGCCAAACTTTCCATACATTCCGATTTTAACGAACACCGCTTACGGAAAACAAAAATAAAATCTATGGCCTTGTATATAGGCAGATTAGAAAGGCGTCATGTGCGGCGGCGCGACACGCGTACTATTAGGCCAGTATAGCAATAGAAACGCTCTAATATCACAACGTAAACACGAGTGTTTGTGCGTGTTCCGACACGGGCCCCGCGCCGCCTATCGCCCCGCTAGTCCATGAACGCGACCTAAGGCCATTTTTGATGCAGAACTGTGCATGTGCACAAGACGGTGTTATATAGGGATGAAAGGGCAAATTATACGAAAGGTTATTAGGTCAAACTTTTTTATGTTAAACAAATTCAAATATTTGTTCCTAGGTTTGGATATATTTCTCCACCCAAACCTCCGAACTTTCTCATTTATAATTATAATATTATGGTCATGTATGAAAATAAATTAAATATAAACTTGAAACATGAGTACATAGCCAGGCGTAATGAGTATTTGTACCAAAGTATGGCATCAAAGCTGTGGTTAAATAATCTCGTAATCAGAGATTATAGGGTCTTCAAGGCCTGAACGTTGGCGGTGCATCATTATTTTTTCCATGATTTGCATTTTTCATTAAATTTTATTTATTTAATCGTATGACATTATGGAAATCAGAAACTTAATAAATACAACTAGAAATTAATTTTAGGATCCGTCAGCCACTTGATGGCCTTGTCGCTAAGGGTGATCAGGAGCCGTAGCATGGTTGGCCTTGTCACGCGATAGGTGATAGGATAGAGCGTGCGTCACTGGCTGACACCGTTCGATACAACGAGACGACGCTCTTATCTTGTCACTTGTCGCGTGGTAAGGCCAACCATGCTACGGCTCCTGAGGGGCTACCGCGAAACGAAAACGAACTTCGTTCATGTATCTCCCTCTCTGTCGCTCGAACTAGCGAGTGCGATAGAAGCGGAGATACACGAACGAAGTTAGTTTTCATTTCGCGATAGCCCCTCAGAGGGCCTACCGTGAAACGAAAGACAAATAAAAAAGTGGTTGTCTGTAAAGTCGGTGTCCAATTCCTAACTTAAAACCCAAACCCGGTCGGTTAGTCTGACAAGGCACCGACAGATGGCGCTGTCACCAGAGCAAACTAGCGAACGCCAGTTCATCTTAGAATAGGTAAGGTCGTATTTTTATGTAATGTTTGTGATGTTGATTTTGGAGAATTAAGGTCATTACAGCGGTCAGAATTATTACATTACCGACTTTAATTTTGAGACTCTAAGGTAGAACCTTATTTTAGTCGGTTTACGGTCGATAATTTTACGTGATAACGTCATAAGAAAACATGGATGAAAAATTGCATAACATGTATTTATATTTACTCATTTATCGTTAGGAATTAGGAATACTCCTGTGAAGTTTCGAATAAAATAGTCAATCTAATCTTGTTTCCTCATACAAACTTTGGACCCCCATTCCCATTTCACCCCCTTAGAGTGTGATATTTGAAAAATCCTTTCTTAGTGCACCCCTAGACCTTATATGGAACCTACGTGCCAAATTTGTTATCTCTAGATCCAGCGGTTTGTACTTTGTGGGCTGCTGTGCGCAGCCGGCGTTTGGAACGGGACAATTAGTAACACTTTTTCGTGCGTGCAGCCGGCGTTCATGGATTTATAAGACGTTATCACGTCAAAAAATACTATTCAAAGTAAACAAAACCAAAAACGACTGGTAGCTGGATTAGGTAAGCGTTTTTCTGAACATTTTCAGTGCCAGGAACGCGGTAGGTGGGTGCTCTGCTCACATGCGCTTTTATTCTCTACAAACATTTTTTCGCATGTTATTGGCTAAAAAACCCGGCAATCAACTTGAACTTGCGGGACGAAGTGGAGGGGCAGTTTGCACGTACAATTCGCCTTTGCGCAGGCAAGGTCATTTGCTCAAGTGGTTTGCCGGCATTTATACGAGCGTAGCGTCACGATATTGGCTCTGAATGTGTTAATTTACGGATCGAACGCCTGCAAAAATAAAATAGCTATCGCTCTTAAAGCATTGAAACGCGCATGCATCGACTAGGCGCTAAAAATCGTGAAAAGATATATTTTCGCGTAATGTAATGAAATGTATGATGCTGAATGAAAATATACATGATCTTAGTCGAATACCTCTTGTACTCTTGTCATACAACATCTATCTGACCTAACAAGTTATATGTATCGTCGTTTCTTTGTATTCGCTTTAAAAGCATTGGCAGATCTCGACTTTTGGCGACAACATATATGTACTCGTATAGGCGAAAATATTTTTATTATATGATGTAACTAAAAAATTACGGTTTTCGCAATTTTTTCCTTTATCTGTGCTATAAGACGTTGCTTTGTACCAAATTTCAAGATTCTGAGTTCACGGGAAAATTTGCGGAAATTTGCGGCATAAACGGCTGTATCTTTTGATTGCGTTGGCTTAGAAGTTTGATTTTTTCACACCTCCAAGGGACAGTAGACTTGAGTATTAGATATAAATTTTAGCTTGATAACTTCACGCGTTCCGGAGAAAAAGGGTCTTGACAGACGGACGGACAGACAACAAAGTGATCCTTTAAGGGTTCCGTTTTTTCCTTTCGAGGTACGGAACCCTAAAAACAGAATAAAATAAATATTTAGGGGGGCCTCCCATACAACAAACCGTTATTAGTTCTATGGGTAGATATTTACTCATAAATTTTGTTATTATTATTAGGTAAGTAGTTTAGTTCATATTTTGTATTGTATTAGTTATATTTATACCTTCCTTATATTGATCTCATTGCAACATGCGTATTGCGTAGCCAATGTTATGTACTTCCGTAATTGTTGTATATATCAGAAATAAATACCTCCTAATATACTAGCTTTAAGTAAAATAAAAAAATAAAACAAACGTGATTTTTTTGCTCGTTTTTAGGGTTCCGTAGCAAAATGGCAAAAACGGAACCCTTATAGTTTCGTCATGTCCGTCTATCACAGGCATTTTAATCGAAAACTATAAGGTGTATTTGAATACAATTTTGAGGATAGGTGTATTTTGTTAGCCGCTACAGTTTTTTATTTAGGTGACTAAAAAAATTTTTTTTAGGGGAGCACTTAGTCCAATTTTCTTTTGATTGTAAGCCCACGTGTGTCACATCAATCGATAGGCCTTTCGAAATAAATATACGGTTTCTCAGCAATTTTTTTGCTGAGAAATGATTTAATCGCCCCGAAAGTCACTAAAATGATGCCCCCCCCCCTCTAATTTTTGAACGGTGTATTTTAAAAATATAAAAAAAATCATGGACATACTTACTTAGGGCTTATTAAATTCTTTCACCGAAAATTATTTTGAACAAGAAACAATCGGTTCTAGGGCATGCAATCCCGGGATTTATTACTACTACAATACCGGGATCAATACTGGGATCCCGGTATTGTAGTAGTAATAAATACCGGGATTGCATGCCCTAATCGGTTCAAAGGTTTCAGAGATATTGCTGAAAAACTGCCTTTCTTAAAGAAAAGGACGTAAGTGCCGTAAGATTTCTGTGACGATACGACCTTTTTAATAGGCACGGAACCCTACTGTGCGTGGTCGGACACGCACTTGGCCGGTTTTTTTTTTTATAGATAATGGTACGGAACTCGTCGTGCGCGAATCCGACTTGCACTTGCTCGGTTTTTTAAAGACTGGAAATGAACTTCAGTTTCCAAATTGGTGATACGTTAAGTTTAATACAGTAAATTAATTACAAGTAAATCACAATCACTGTTAAATGGTTTCAAATTATCGGCTCTGTGGCCTCACTGGCCTTAATTAAATGTAATTCGATAATTATCCCAAATTACAGCAAATGTATGTATAATACAAGGGCTTATTTATATGGGCAATGCACTCGTTTGAGCCTTTCTGTTACTGGTAGAACTGTTCAAGGAAAAAACAGTAAGTTAATAGGTCATTTAGATCGGTTATTGTATCCTCACTTTAGATGTTAGGGTTCCGCATTCCGAGGAACCCTATTACGAAAGCACAATTGGCTACTTTCCTAAAAAAAACTATTTAGTCCGTTAGATTAGATTATCTAAAAATATGGGACACGAATTTTTTATTTTGTCAATCAAAAAAAAAATAAAGATATAGCACCGTTAAAGTTCCGCGTGACGTTACATTATTAGTACACTTTTTAGCATAAGGTGACTTCACGTGGAACTTTGACGGGCTATATCTTTATCATTCTTTTGTTTGATTGATACATACATACATACATACATATAATCACGCCTCTTTCCCAGAGGGGTAGGCAGAGATCACGGATCTCCATTTGCTACGATCCTGACAAACCACTTTCGCTTCACTCACCTTCATAACATTTCTCATACATGCTCGTCGGTTTAGGGTACTTTTGACCTGGCCTTTTTGTAAGATTTCTCCAATTTGATCGGAGAAAGTTCGCCTAGGTCTTCCCCTTCCAACTTGCCCTTCCACTCTTTTTACATACACTCTCTTCGTTAATCTTCTTTCATCCATCCTCTCTACATGCCCAAACCATCTTAACATACCCTTCTCAATTTTCGTGACTATATCTCCATCCATTCCACACTTATCTCTTATCACACTGTTTCTGACTCTATCACTCAATTTCACTCCACACATACTTCTCAACGCTCTCATTTCTACTGCATTCACTCGACTTTGATGTCTTTTCTGCCACACCCAACTTTCACTACCATACATAAGTGTGGGCACCAACACTCCTCTATGCACAGCCACGCGTGCTTTTTGTGATATTTTCTGATATTATGATTTTCCGATGTTTGATTGACATAATAAAAAATACGTGTCCAATATTTTTAGATAATCTAACTGACGGACTAAATAGAATTATATATTTTTACTCAGGAAAGTACCCAATTCAAACGATTTAATTTGTCAGAATAACTGGTTATACTTGGAGTGAGACAGAGACAGCAATACATACTTTTCATTATAACTATAGCTAGTGGTTGTGATAAATTGCAAGGTGTTATGGCCTGCTCCGCTTGCTGTTGACTTTAAAAGGATGTATTTCTTAAACCGTATTGTGTATGTGTATAGAAAGATTGTTCAAGATTGTCCTAAGGTACTGCCAAAGACTATTAATACATATTATGTCAAGTTGGACTGATGACTGACTTGGTCGCGGGAGTCCGCTGGATGCGGGTGGCGCAGGACCGGTCAATTTGGCACTCTCTGGGGGAGGCCTATGTCCAGCAGTGGACGTCTTTCGGCTGATATGATGATGTCAAGTTCCTTTCAAATAATGAGCTTACTGTAGGTAACCATTAACTCAATAGCGCTTTCTACGAACTCAAAGAAAATGCTCGTAGAGTCTGTCTAATGAAAGCTTTAATTACGCGGCAACACTAAACGTCATACATACGCATACATTTTGACTAAAAGTGTTGCCGCGTGATTGAATTAGTGGGAGCTTTCATTGGATAGACTCTAATAGATGGCGTCGATGTATTTAGCAGAGGTCGAAGTTTAGTGGCAAACGAAATTCTTCTTCGTCTTCGGCTTTTTACTCTTGATAGAGTGGTCACTAGGTGTTGGAAGCAAGCTTCGCTGCACGCCGCCATTCCTCTCCGACGTCGCATTCCTTATGCTTGCGTGTAGTGATGCATCTACTACTATCAGCTTTGTCGCCAATGGTCTCAGGTCACCCTGCCTCGCGTCTGGTGCCCTCGACCTTTCCCTGGACCACATATGTGCCCGAAAAACGTAACTAGTTGGTGCTGATTGGTACGAAATTCAGTCCAAGATACTATCGTGTATATGTACATAGTACATACAGTATCGTGTATATGTGGCCCTGAAAAGGGCCTTTTGATTTGACTGGAACGTCACAGTCCCCGCACGCCAGACACAAACACGTGACGGTACAATATCACACAATCAATACGATATGCAATAATGTACCACGTGTGCGCAGACGACGGTGTCACAGATTATATATGACGGTGTGGTGTAAGCGCTCCTAGCCAGCCAGTTTGAGAGCTTAGGCGCGCTCACCGCGGATCCTGCGAGCGAGCTGGATATCCTTCGGCATGATGGTCACGCGCTTGGCGTGGATCGCGCACAGGTTGGTGTCCTCGAAGAGGCCGACCAGATAAGCCTCGCTGGCCTCCTGGAGAGCCATGACTGCCGAGCTCTGGAAGCGCAGGTCGGTCTTGAAATCTTGGGCGATCTCACGGACCAGACGCTGGAAGGGCAGCTTGCGGATAAGCAGCTCGGTGCTCTTCTGGTAGCGACGGAGGGCGACGGTGCCGTGCCGGGCCTGTAGCGATGCGGCTTCTTGACTCCGCCGGTGGCGGGCGCGCTCTTGCGCTATTCAGTACAAGATACTATATATATATACATTTTCCCCCAGCACTACATTTCTTGAGTTTCTATCTTGCGAACGAAATTATTTGTACAGAAAACTATCCAGTCAAGTTTTAAGGCGAGGGCCCTTTCGAATGCACTTCGACCTTGTGGATATTTTGTGCAAGTGCCCCTCGTATGTAGGGTGGATTACAAAAAAAGTGTACATAGTTAAGGGTCTTATAATTATAATCTAATCTATGCCTTAACTTTTTTCCATCGTGTAACGGCAATTACCAATATAAAATGGTACCTAATTGTCGTTACACATTGAAAAAACCGAACAAGTGCGAGTTCAACTCGCGTGGTGAGGGTTCCGTAAAATATTGAGAATATTCCCGTTGCTTTGAATATTCAAACTTCTTATAGGTTTTCCTGTAATCTTTAGGCAAGGAACTATTTTCCATATTTTTTTCATAATTTTAAGCCTAGTAGTTTCTGAGATAAGGGGGGGGGGGGGGGGGGGATGGTCAAAATTCGTCTTTTTTCCTAAATTACTTCAAATCTGTTTTTGCTAAAAATATAAAAATTATATATCTGAGATGCTTACAACAACCCCTTTCATTTCATGTGTCACAATACAGTTTGCAAAACTTTTTTTTTAAATTTTCCAGTTTACCCCCCAAAAATGGTCCCCTTGTTCAGAATTCATTAATTTACTTTGCACGTCCATCTTTGGGTCACCAATTTACATACGTGTACCAAATTTCAACTCAATCGGTCCAGTAGTTTCGGAGCAAATCGGCTGTGACAGACGGACAGACAGACAACCGAGTGATCCTATAAGGGTTCCGTTTTTTCCTTTTGAGGTACCGGAACCCTAAAAAAGTTAAAGCGTAGATTAGATTAAGGCTCTTAACTATGTACAATTTTTTACGGAAATTTATGGAACCACTGAACCCTCGGCGTGTATTCCGACTCATGCTTACCCGAGCTTTTCGGCTGCAGTATTAATTGTGATTATCCGTGATCCGCCATGGATCTGGCCATCGAATTCCGCTGAGTAACGGACCGCCGTTAATTATACTAAACGATGGTTTCCGATGCCTTCCGTTGGCTAAGCGTGGGATTGACAGGAATTATAATAAATCTATTTTTATATCTTTATTATGAACATTAAATTAAATATTTTTTACAAGGTGTGTACATTTTATCCTAACGGGTACCTACTATTAAACCAGCGACATTTGTATGTTCGTTTATGGGTTCTTAAAGACAGCTCGTGACGGTTCTACGTGTTTCTACTGAGATGAGATTAGGGTACCGTCGAGTTCAAAAATATGTGCGCGGACAAAGTGAACAAAATATGTGAACACGACTTTAATTTTAAGGGCATAAAAGCTGCTCGGTTTTTAAACCTTGGGGAAAGTTACAATAACTATACTTATTTATGAACTCGACTGTACAACATAAGATCTTGCGGCGATGAGAATGAAAATATAAGTTTGCGATTGCGACCTACACACTTTTATAAAGTCCACACCTTTCATAATGTTACGTAGAACCAGATCTCTCAGCCGAATGATGTACAATACGATACAACACAAATACTCTTTATTGCACACCGCACACAAACAAAGCAGTTACAGAGAGAAACAATACAATAACATGTAGGTAGAGGTAGACAACCAGGCGGTCTTATCCAGACATGTAATATAAAAAAGAGATAGATAAGTAGGTATGTTGTCTATATGAAATTCCGTGTTCAAAAATGACCACCAAATCTGACAGCTAACGTTTCTATTGACGGCTCGAAACTGAGGCAAGTTGTGTGAAATGACACAGTTTTAGTGTGCCACTTTCGGAGCGCTTATAACCTATCTACTTAGGTACCTACCTCTTTTTATATTACATCATTGTCTCAGCCATTTTTAGCGATTGAGTGTGATTTAGACATAGACATAGACATAGAAAATCTTTATTTAACATCACATGTTAGACATATACTTAGTGTACAAATTAGACTTAAGATTAGACTTATTGGACGTCAATGGATTTGGAGCACATTTTTATCCCCACCCAACAGTCAAGTCTAAAAATACCTTAAGACTTAATCCCTATTGTTAATCCCGTAATCAGCTGGTCGTGCGCCAGCGCATGGGAACGCGCCCTACACGCGAGCACCATCTATTAGGACCGCGCGGAACTAAACGGCCTTTCTTAACGGCAGACTTCAAGATCTGTTTATATTTTGCACCTTAATTCCTTTGTGATAAGGCGTAAAATGTACCTACACGTAGAATTTACCAAATCTTGGCTCTTATGCCGTTATTTAGTTTCGACAGCTACTTTGCTTGTAGGACTAAATGATAGTTTCATTGAATATTGCGCGATACTTAAGCCCTTTTTGAAAGAAGGCCGATGGTTCATCGGTAGTATTAAGTCGTAGGTAGGTAGGAAATTTTGGTGCTTACATCATTATGGTTGTGAGGATGCTTAAACGGTACAATTAGTGGGATCGCATTAGCCTGATTGTATGATGGAGGGATTGCAGGGAAACGTCGAAACCGGCACGATTTATCCACATAAATGCATTATGGACGAAGATGCAAATACTGGTAGACTTAGAGAGTTCAGTAATAAAGTGTTAAAGGAAAAACAAACATGAATAGGGGTGTAGACACTAAATAAAATAATCAATAATGTTGTATTTTCTCGAAAAGGGATTAATAAAAACCAGCCAAGTGCGAGTCGGACTCGCGCACGAAGGGTTCCGTACCATTATCTATAAAAACGGCAAGAAAATCATGTCTGTTGTATGGGAGCCCCAGTCCGACTCGCACTTGGCCGGTTTTTTAGTATTTGTTGTTATAGCGGCAAGAGTAATACATAATCTGTGAAAATTTCAACTCTCTAGCTATCACGGTTCTTGAGATAGACGATAGAAGAGCCTTGTGACAGACAGACAGACGGACGGACGGACGGACAGCGAAGTCTTAGTAATAGGGTCCCGTTTTTACCCGTTGGGTACGGAACCCTAAAAATGTAGTCATGGAGAAAAAAAAAACAACGCAAGAGATTAAATAATCACAAAGTTATAAGTGTCCAAAGTTTTAAGAGGAGGTATATTCTGTCCCTTTTCCGCAAAACGCACGTTCATATGAAATGTTTGTCATTTACTATGACGCTCGATGGTCGTCGACGACCGATTTGGAAAATTCTTGTCCTAGATGGTCCCATGGTCATCATCATCAGGTCAGAATCTGGTGATGGGATCCTGGAAAAATCGAGGAAACTATTTCTATTTTATAGGCACGCTTGAAGCGATTTGGGAATCGATTTGGGCTTGGCGAAGTACTGAATTGAAGTCGGTTTAAACTTTGGTTTAAAGTAAATTATTTGGAGGTAAAGTTTAAAAAAAGGCTTATAGTGAAAATGCCCTTACATCCAATACCAATATCAAAATCATAATGACGTCATTGACGTTTATTGTACCAGGATGCCGGCTGTTATAAAAAATGGTTGTCTGTAAAGTTAAGACGTTAATTTTGCGTGATACGTTATAAGAAAACAGTCGATCTAATCTTGTTTCCCCATACAAACTTTGGACCCCCATTTCACCCCCTTAGAGGGTGAATTTTGAAAAATCCTCTCTTAGTGCACCCCTAGACCTTATAAGGAACCTACGTGCCAAAGGAATCTCTAGAACCAGCGGTTTGGGCTGTGCGTTTATATGTCAGTCAGGGACAATGGTCACACTTTTTCGTGCGTGCAGCCGGCGTTCAACGATTAGACGTTATCACGTCAAAAAATGTAATCATAGGTACTTTATTATTGTGCGGGGTTGTTATCGGTGCCGGGTAAATTGCCGGTGAGAGGCAAACAACGGCGCACATATTATGTGTGAGATGTGTGGTTATCTGATGGTATCGCACGAAATTAGATTAATACGTGTGGGAATATACGTGAACCGAAGAATACAATGTAACTTGTATTCTAAATCTTAAATATATATTTATTGAAAGTAAATACAAGATTATGATTAACATTAACTAAGATGAATTAAAACTAAGTTAAATAAAAAAAACCGGCCAAGTGCGTGTCGGACCACGCAAAACGAAGGGTTCCGTGCCTATTAAAAAGGTCGTATCGTCACAGAAATTTTACTGCACTTACGTCCTTTTCTTTGAGGAAGGTAGTTTTTCAGCAATATCTCGAAAACCTCTGAACCGATCTTGTTGAAAACAATTTTCGGTGAATGAAATTAATAAGCCCTATGTCCATGAATTTTTCCATATTTTAAAAATACACCGTTCAAAAATTAGAGGGGGGGGGGACAGAATTTTAGTGACTTTCGGGGCGATTATCTCCGACCCTATTCACTTAATCAAAAAAAATGCCAAGAAACCTTATATTTATTTTGAAAGACCTATCGATTGATGTGCCACACGGGGGGTCACAATGAAAAAAAAATTTTTGACTTTTAGTTTTATGTATGGAGTGCACCCCTAAAAAATTTTTTTTTTGTAATTTTAATTACAAAATTATGTAGCGGCTAACAAAATACACCTATCCTCAAAATTTTATTCAAATACACCTTATAGTTTTCGAGTAAAATGCCTGTGACATACGGACAGACGGACAGACGGACAGACGGACAGACGGACAGACGGACAGACGGACAGACGGACAGACGGACATGACGAAACTATAAGGGTTCCGTTTTTGCCATTTTGGCTACGGAACCCTAAAAAGGCCCTCGAGGCATTGTACCGAGGATGCTGGCGGCATTTCCTCGCTGAATTGCAACGCTGATGCGTTGCGCGAGAAAGCCGCCAGCTCTTCGGTCACCAGTTACATCGACCAGACGTTTCGCGATTTCTGCAAATAACTTATGCGCACTGGGACTCCACGGACCGAGGGTCTCGACGCCAAAGGGTACAAAGTCGTACTCTCTGCCGAGGCCTCTATATTTATTACTTGTATTCTTATTATTATTAGATTAATAATGTATTATTGGTATGTATCTTTTTATTCTATGATGGTGGCAAATAAGCATACAGCCTCCCTGGTGGTCAGCAAACGCCTATAGTCGGAGTATAGAGACATTATTTTTATTGTTATTTTGTTTTATATTTCTTGCACGTTTGACATTTATTTTTATTCATTTATTTGACATGAAATTAATATGTATACTGACATTATATTTGGAGACCATTTTTTTATTTTTCTAGCTCTGACATTTTATTACATTTTATTATCTTTATTAAGATCAATATTGTTTTAAATTGCTAACAATTTCGGTCTGTCCTTGTTAATTATTATTGCTACAAATTTATTGAATGCACCTGACGAGATTTCTGTGAATTCATTTTATTTATACACAAAGAAAATGTCAATTTTCAATAAACAATAAAATAATCTAATCTAATTTTTGACATAAAGCGCCCATGTCATACACTAGGACGTATATCTTAATGGACATCGCATGAATGCATTTATAAATCAAAAGATCGGTTCTAAATATCATTAATATCGTTTATACACGTAATTTATAAAATCCCTTTAGATTTCAGCGCGCAATCTGTCGGCCGTCGGTGTAAGCGCGGACTTAATTGGCGGAGGCGGTGACTTATAGGCGCGGGCGCAAGGTCACAGGGCTGCCACAGGCTTGTACGCGTTTTATCATTACATCTTCTATAATATTGAAAATATATTCGCACAAGATTAAAAACTAGTTTTTACTAAATATCGGTCAAAAAGCATGTACAGTCACGGATTTTAATCGTTGAGCCATTTAGGTGTCAACTAATTTTGGTTTTTAATAGTTAAACTATGAATATCCAGTAAGAGGTGAGCTCTAAACGGCTCAACGATTAAAGTCCGTGACTGTACGTGATCCTAGTATAGTATTTAGTTATATTATTAAGTGCAGCCTTGGCCAAAAGTATTGAGCACCCCACCCTTTGTAACTTATGGATAAAGTATTATTTTTCAATTTCATAAATACACGAAGACGTAAAATATAATAAGTGTTTGTACATGTGCAAATCATTAATACTTATATATCATTTTGAAATTGCTATTTGCGTGTGAAAACTGAAGCTAGAAAAAGTCGGGTTTTACAATAAAGGTTTAACGTCAATAAATATGACTATATTTTGCTTAGATACACAAATTTCTATTATAAAATATATAAATGCACCTTTTAAAATTTGACTTTTGTATTAGAAACGCAAACGAGCTCAATACTCTGGGCCAAGACTGTATGTACAAATTTCAAACACAATCATTGTATTGTTCATGAATAAATGTTGAATTGAATTGAATTGACAGTGGAATCCAGACATAGCCACAACCATTACGGCGGTATAAGCTACGGTGCCCTAGTACAGTCGAGTTCTCCAATATCCATACAGCCGACCTTTCAAAAATATCTACACATGCACCTTATGTCAGTAACAATAAAGACTGTGTATAGATATTTTTGAAAGGTTGTCTGTATAGATATTGGAGAACTCGACTGTACCTAGTAGTTCAAGCATGCGGCTGTCAAACGGCGGCCGTGGGTTCGAATCCAGGCTCGTACCAAACTTATGTACGGAATATCATTTTTCGGTGAAGAACAACATCGTGAAGAAACCTACATACATCTGAGAAGAAATTCAAAGATGTATGTGAAGTCCGCAATCCGCGCTTCGCCAGCGTGGGTACTACAGTCCGTTTCCTTTTTTTTTGAGAGGAGGCCTGTGCCCAGCAGCGGGGCGTGTATAGGTGATGATTGCGGGCTCACGCACAGCACACAAACACACACACATACACTGACACACACACACATATCTGTACTGTAATTAGTTGTCTCCAATTTGTCTATCTATCTATCTTTCGGACTACAAAGAAAATGTCTCTACAATGAAAAGTTTTGTATACTCTACTTAAACTTTTCTATGACACAATATCACGTGGCGCTAGCCTGAAGCACTAATGTGGTTCATAGCAGCAGCCTTAAGGCCTCACAGAATAAATATTTGAGTTTGAGGTGTGTGAGGCAGCCCTAGGGCAAGGTGCGTGCGCGCAGCGCGATGCGAGCGCAGGCCGCTATTAACGCGCAGATTGTGGGGTTCACTGCATCAACAACGGATCGGTGATCTTCTACGACTCCTTTTTAACCTCCGACGCAAAAAGAGGGGTGTTAAAAGTTTGACGTGGCTGTGTGTCTGTCTGTGGCATCGTAGCTCCTAAACGATGGACAGATTTTAATGCGGTTTTTTGTCCGAAAGCTGACGTGATCGAGATGGTTCTTAGCTACGTTTCAACAAAATCGGTTCAGCCGTTTTTGAGATATTGAACTTTTGAATGAAAAAATCGGGGGTTTTCAACTTTTCTATGCTGTAGGTGTTTCTTTCACGTCTGCACGGTCCGCCCCTGATGCCACCCTTCTGTTCTGGGGTGACCCCCACTGTGTCACAATTAACCCAGCGGAGCCATGCATTTGGGTGACACCCATACGATCTCCGGCCCGGGTGGCACCGATCAGAGTTTTATTTTTATTTTTATTTATTTATTGAACTAATTACACAGCATTACGGTATAACACTAGGACACCTTGGAATTTAGGACACAATATACAAAATAAAAGTTAGACCTAAAAATTATAATAATCATAGAGTTAACTTTCGATGAAAACTAAACCCAATACAGGATGTTTCTTGATCACAGTCCTAACGATTTGTCCTAAGTCCTAACTACCTTTGCACAGATAATCGTGAGCCGGCTACGAAGATTCAAGAAAGTTGCTTAACTATAAATACACGGAACCTCAACAAGTCTCTCGCTTCGCGCTTGACCATCCATATGGTTCTACGCCGTGTTATTATCCACTCCTGCACAAGCCACGCGGCTGCTTCGCAACGCTTACTCACAACTAACAAACCAGTATAAGCCTGACCTCTGATTACCCACTAACTACCAATATACAGCTCAATATATACTGGACTTGTGGTGAGACACGGCGATTGTAGTGAATCGCACAGCAGGATGGAGTTTGGGTTAATTGCGATCCAACTCGCTAATTTTGTTAGCTTTTAATCTCGGGTTCTCGTGTATTTATGTGAAATAAGCTTAAAACAACTATATACGCTTTTCCTTTTCAATCCGCAAGTAATAAGTATGTTCGTGGAACCAGTTTATTTTGCTAGGTTTGTGCAAATACTTGTTATGTACCTAAACTGTAGCATTGCCAAAGTATTTTGCAAGGTTTGTGCAAATACTACCACAAGGTGGACTGATGACCTGGTAAAGGTCGCTGGAGTCCGCTGGATGCGGGTGGCGCAGGACCGATTATTGTGGCACTCTTTGGGGGCGGCCTATGTCCAGCAGTGGACGTCTTTCGGCTGATATGATGATGATGTGCAAATACTTGTTAGGTACCTATACTGTAGCATTGCCAAAGTATTTTGCAAGGTTTGTGCAAATACTACCACAAGGTGGACTGATGACCTGGTAAAGGTCGCTGGAGTCCGCTGGATGCGGGTGGCGCAGGACCGGTCATTGTGGCACTGTTTGGGGGAGGCCTATGTCCAGCAGTGGACGTCTTTCGGCTGATATGATGATGATGATGATGTGCAAATACTTGTTATGTACCTATACTGTAGCATTGCCAAAGTATTTTGCAAGGTTTGTGCAAATACTACCGCAAGGTGGATTGATGACCTGGTAAAGGTCGCTGGAGTCCGCTGGATGCGGGTGGCGCAGGACCGGTCATTGTGGCACTCTTTGGGGGAGGCCTATGTCCAGCAGTGGACGTCTTTCGGCTGATATGATGATGATGTGCAAATACTTGTTAGGTACCTATACTGTAGCATTGCCAATGTATTTTGCAAGGTTTGTGCAAATACTACCACAAGGTTTTACTACTGGTAAAGGTCGCTGGAGTCCGCTGGATGCGGGTGGCGCAGGACCGGTCATTGTGGCACTCTTTGGGGGAGGCCTATGTCCATCAGTGGACGTCTTTCGGCTGATATGATGATGATGATGATGATGATGTGCAAATACTTGTACCTATACTGTAGCATTGCCAAAGCCAAAGGATGAGCTGTGTTGAGTTCGTTAATTTTTAAACATGAAGCAGGCAAAACGTACGAATTGAAAAAAAATGATTTTAAAGTTTGTGCTCGTGAAAAATACACTTCTACTAGGAAGTTATGGAATGATTGGTAGGTACCAAGTACATACATCAAAGATT
Organism: Epinotia nisella; assembly: GCA_932294315.1. Taxonomy (NCBI): domain Eukaryota; kingdom Metazoa; phylum Arthropoda; class Insecta; order Lepidoptera; family Tortricidae; genus Epinotia; species Epinotia nisella. Next base: position 18,291,059 of record OW028690.1, read on the forward strand.
TATGATATTTAAGGTATGAATAACAGATTAGTATTAAAAATCAATTCTACGTAATTTTCGACTAATTTTTAAAAATGCATATAACTCGGAAAGTAAAATCCTCAAAGTGGTCTCCTTTACTAGACACAGTCACAAATATTCTTCAGCACAATTACATTTTGACTATTTTCACTTTTGATCCAACTTCAGTCAGAATAGTCATTTCAAGTGGACGGAAAAGCCCGTCCAACCGAGCGACCTTGGTCGGCACCAACCGTTGTAGTATGACATTTTGCTGCAAACACTGTAACGGTCGGTACCGACCAAGGTCGCTCGGTCGGAGGGGCTCTGTCTAGCAGACCCTTAAGTGATAGCAACCACGCTACCCGCTGGTTAATCATAAATTCTTAACTCAAGTATATACATGGTGAGCAATCCAAATGGGTCAGTATGGCGGTTTTGGAAACCATAACAGATAGCGAAATCTTGGCTTAGGAACCATGACGTTGATTTTAGTAAAAAGAAAAACTGCATTCATATACTTACAAAAATACGTGTACTCGGCCCAGGAATCGAACCTGGACTTTTTGAAAAATTAAATTTCGTTGTTTAAAAACAATGCATTTTATTAGTTTTAGATATCATGATTCTTAGTAACATTTACTATTTAAGAGCTACATAACCGATATTCAAAGGAAAATAACGAAATTTAATTTTTCAAAAAGTCCAGGTTCGATTCCTGGGCCGAGTAGGTACACGTATTTTTGTAAGTAGGTATATGAATGCAGTTTTTATTTTTACTAAAATCAACGTCATGGTTCCTAAGCCAAGATTTCGCTATCTGTTATGGTTTCCAAAACCGCCATACTGACCCATTTGGATTGCTCACCCTGTATAGCGTGATTAATGGGACTGTACAATCAGTGGTCAAGTTAAAAAGGTGTACATTCTGGTCGTATCATTTAGACAATCAGCGTTCAGGCCAGATAGCATTAAAAGCCATTTAAAAACTATAAAACACGTCGATGTCGGCTGTATAAACGGAGAGCATTTACTGCGAGTACACCGTCAAGATATCTTCGTAATTAACTTAAACAGCCATAATGTGCACAAAGAGCGATAAGACAGGCATGTTTGCTAAAGCAGTAACTCAACTCAGCTGCTTTTTAACCGCCGACGCAAAAGAGGGGTGTTATAAGTTTAACGTGTCTGTGTATCTGTCTATGGTATCGTAGCTCCCAAACGGATACACCGATTTGAATGCGGTTTTTTTGTGTCATAGATAATTTTAACCCGAGTGTTCTTAGCTATGTTTCATCAAAATCGGTTCAGCCGTTTTTGAGAAATTGAACTTTGAAATGAAAATATCGGGGGTTTAACAATTTTTCTAAGTTGTATAGCTTAAGTTCGCCCCGCCTCTTCAACCTGTACATGAACCGACTGCTGGAGGAGCTCAGCAGTGCCAGTGTGGGGTGTTCTATAGATGGGGTGCGCGTGAATAACATCAGCTACGCGGATGACATGGTGCTGCTGAGCCCATCAGTGGGTGGCTTAATTAGTTTATTGTGCAAATGTGAGTCATACGCGGAGGCCCATGGGCTCAAATATAATGCTGAAAAAAGCGAGATTATGCTTTTTAAAGCAGGCAATAAGAGCTACAGAGTCCCCTCTGTGACTCTTTCTGGGACACCCTTAGCACAAGTCCAGCATTTTAAATATTTGGGCCACTGGGTCACGGATGACATGTGTGACAACATGGACATGGAGAGGGAACGCAGAGCGCTGGCTGTGCGCTGCAACATGCTGGCTCGTAGGTTTGCACGATGTACTGATAAGGTGAAGGCTACACTTTTTAAAGCATATTGCCAGTCCTTCTACACGTGCAGCCTATGGATCAGCTATACGCAGCGGGCATACGGCGCTCTGCGAGTACAGTATAATAACGCGTACAGGGTGGTGTCCGGGCTGCCGCGACACTGCAGCGCCTCAGGTATGTTCGCGGAGGGGCGGATCGATGGCTTCCACGTGATCATCAGGAAGCGATGTAGCTCGCTGCTGAGACGGTGGCGCGCCAGCTCCAATACCATCCTGTGCACGCTGGCCGACTGGTGGGACTCACCGTGGATAAATCACTGGGTGCAGCTGCATGCCCCAATGTATACAACCCTAAATTAATTTACATAATACTAACCCTAGAATTAAGTAGTATGTTACTAACACGGTATGGACTTTGTCCGAAATAAAAATAAATTGAATTGAATTGAATTGAATTGAATAGCTCGTGAAGTGCATTAGTAGCGGCACCCTTAAACGCTTATGTTTAAACTTCAGCTCCAATAGGAGCTCGTGGGGTTCTTCCCGCGTGTTATAAAGGAAGCAGGCGTAACCGCAGGATACATATAGCCTATGTCCACTGGTGATTTTTTTTATTGGATGAGTAGTTCCATAGACTGTCCCCCTACATACAAACTCAGACACCCTCAGAAAGCTACACACACACAAACTTTACCTTATATATTAGTATAGAGAAGAGGATTTCCTTAGGATATCGCTTTAATTTCATGTCTCTGTAATTCATATTTTGAAACATACAGACATGAATATCACTGTTGATATCTACGTCGCCGTCAGTTTGTTTCTTATAATCATATTTTTTGTATTCAATTGTAGGCGTTACTAAACACGTGTAATTTGTCTCTTTATTAGCCAAAATTGACTAAGAAGAAGAGAGAGTACTGGTCTGGTTCGTGCCATTTTACGGAAAGTTGTACAATTCATAGGAGAAAAAAAGTGTCTCAAGATTTTTTATTCTTTTTTATTATTATTGTGGTGGTTTTGGACACTTTTTTTCTCCCACTAGGTTCGAAAGTGCTTTCGATTCAGATAAAAAAAACCCGATTTTAACAAAATAAAAAAAATCGAGTGTACAACTTCCCGTAAAATTCACCAAAGCTCAAGATGCGAGGCGGTGAGCAAGGAAAAAATCCACCAATAGCATTACTGGTCTCGCTCTCGCATCGCTTCCTTTTGGTGCATTGCTCCTCGCCGCCTCGTAACCTTCTGTCGGATACCCATAGAGTTAAGTTACTGCTTAGCTCCTGTATATCTCTTGGATAAGCGAAGTTCTTGGGCGGTCGAGTCGCTAATGGAAATTGTTCCGATTAATTTACGCCGATCCCGAGATACGGTTAGAGGTTCTAAAGGTCAGTGCAAATCAAACAGGTACCTGGGACCTTATTTAATACCCTTAAGGTGATTTTCCACCGGCGTGGATTGACGAGACGAGGCGTGGCGTGAATTGAAATCGCGCTGACCCTTTTCCACTAAAAATATTTCAATTCACGCCGCGCCGCACCTCGTCAATCCACGCCAGTGGAAAATCACCTACGGCAGTCTCGACGAATTAACAACTAAACACCTGTAGCAAGATGTTTGTTTCTGTTGCAGAGTTAATTTAATCTTTATTTCAGAAACAATACGGTTTATTTTTATACAAACAAATATTTCAATTCACGTCGCGCAAATTCTCATCAATCCGTACTATTTCCACCGAAGATGCGCCGGGAGTGAATTGAAAATTGTTTCTGTTGCAGAGTTAATTTAATCTCTATTTCAGAAACAATACGGTTTATTTTTATACAAACAAATATTTCAATTCACGTCGCGCAAATTCTCGTCAATCCGTACTATTTCCACCGAAGATGCGCCGGGAGTGAATTGAAAATTTGCCATACAAATTTCAATTCATGCCGCGCCGCGCCTCGTCAATCCACGCCGGTGGAAAATCACCTTTACCGACGACTAAGGTAAATGTTCCTGTACTTGACACTGGCCTGAGACTGGACACTTTCAATACTTGTCATAATACAATTTATGCGGTATGCGGCACTGAGGAACGTCATGTCGCTCATGTTTGGAATATCTCCTCTCCAGTCCTTCACCTTACAGAAGATTGCAGACATACAGATCTTACCATTACAAAGGCAATGAGGCATGTGTAGCCCGCTACGAGGAGATCATGGGTGCGGAAAATCCAGCACCCGGTGGCGGATCAGGTCTGTGGTTCCGCCACCGACCACGCCTCGGCCGCAGAGGATAGGGAAAGCGGCGCACCGTAATAACGGCATTCCTCTTCCTCTGCGGCCCCACCAATGCCGCTTCAACGGAACGACTCCGCCAAGTTCGCAGGGGGCAGGGAGAGTGGCGCACCGTTATACCAACACGCCTCTCCCCCTGCGATCCCGCCTCGGCCGCAGGAGAAATAATTCAAAATATTAGACTACTTCGGGGATTTTTTTAAAAACCATCATGATATCAGCCAAAAGACGTCCACTACTGGACATAGGCCTCCCCCAAAGAGTGCCAAAGTGACCGGTCCTGCGACTCCTGCGCCACCCGCATGCAGCGGCCTCCCGCGACCTTTACCAGGTCATCAGTTCACCTTGTGGGGCCTACTCACGCCGCGCCTTACGGTACGTGGTCGCCACTCGAGAATCTTGCCGCCCCAACGGCCATCGGTTCTACTTGCAATGTGCCCCGCCCACTGCCATTTAAGTTTAGCGATTCGGAGGGCAATATCGGTTACCTTGGTTCTACTGCATTAATACATTATACTCGTAGAATTGAATTGAATTCAATGTATGTGGTGTCTAGGGTTGCCAACTTTTTTTGGGGGAGATATAGTCTTTTCCACAAAAAACCGACAAAAATATAGTACCTAAACAGTAAAAAAAAATAGTACTTGGCTGGGCAATGTTGCTATTTAGTAAAATTTTATTGTTACCTGCGCCGCTGGATGCGGGTGGCGCAGGACCGGTCACTTTGGCACTCTTTGGGGAAGCCTATGTCCAGCAGTGGACGTCTTTTGGCTGCTATTATTTAACCTATCTACCTCTTTTTTTATTACGTCATTTTTTTTTTTTTACTGCAGTTTAATTATCTAACCTGTCGATATTATAGCAAGCGCGTTAAAATTGTTAAAACACTGAAGTAACAGTCGTAAAAATGATTAAAACAAGTAATTAATTAATTAATTGACCACATACTTATAAAAACTTGAACTAACCAATCCGGTAGTAAAGTATTCAGCACCCCATTAATTTCTAAACCATGACATGATAATTTTAATAATTTAAAGCAAAGCAATGTCTGTGATTAGTTATAAGTAGCTTATAATCTCATCGGAAACGACTACCTGCTAATGAGATTCGGAAATCGATGAGATTAAAAAAAATGTTAATTTATGGTATCATCTTCATTTGTAAGTGACCGAAGTAGCGGATTGGTTAAAAAAATAAAACCAGTAAACAAATTTTACCAACAAAAAAAACCGGACAAGTCGATCGAGGGTTCCGTACAAAATTACAAATGTATAGTTTTCAGATTTTTCCCTGAACTTGTAGTGTAAGACGATATTACTTGCCAAATTTCATAGTTCTAGGTCAACGGGAAGCACCCTATAGATTTTGATTTCCTTGAGAGTATACGTTTTTTTCGGCATAAACGGCCGTATATTTTTTTTACGTTAACTTAGAAGTTTGATTTTTTTTACAGCTTCAAGGGACTGTAGACTTGAGAATATGGTTTTAATCTGAACTCGATAGCTCCACGCGTTCCAAAGATAAAGGGTCTTGACTGACAGACGGACACTATAAGGGTTCCGTTTTTTCCTTTTGAGGTACGGAACCCTAAAATAATAATTATAATAGAACGTCACTAGGGTGGTAAAACAAAAAATCGCCCAAATGCGAGTCGGACTCGCGCACGAAGGGTTCCGTGCCATTATTTATAAAAACGGCAAAAAAAAACATGTCTATTGTTGTATGGGAACCCCAGTGCGACTCGCACTTGGCCGGTTTTTTAGTATTTGCAACAACAGAAATACATCATCTGTGAAAATTTCAACTGCCTAACTATCACGGTTCATGAGACACAGCCTGGTGACAGACAGACGGATGGACGGACGGACGGACAGCGGAGTCTTAGTAATAGGGTCCCGTTTTTACCCTTTGGGTACGGAACCCTAAAAACGTCTCAGATCGCAGGTGTTTGACGTCCGAGCCGAAGGCAAGGGCAATCAATGTGCAATCTCAGGCTTGACAGGTCGTCGTTAAATTCTAATTTCGTCAAATCTACTCGCTTTCATGAAAGGCACCAAGTATAGTTACTTACTTACTTACATAACACGCGGCCGTGGATCATCGCGAAGTAATTGTCTCTGAGCGATGCAATTATTTTACTATTAGCTCGTTAAGTTAACTTTAACTTGCAGGAAATTCTCATGGTTTTTTCTTTCTTGTAATGCAAAAGTCTAGTCTGGTTTACTACTAATATAAAAAACCGGCCAAGTGCAAGTTGGACTCGCGCACGAAGGGTTCCGTACCGTTCCATTATCTATAAAAACGGCAAAAAAATCATGTCTGTTGTATGGGAGCCCCAGTCCGACTCGCACTTGGCCGGTTTTTTAGTATTTGTTATTATAGCGGCAACAGAAATACATAATCTGTGAAAATTTCAACTCTCTAGCTATCACGGTTTTTGAGATACGGCCTGGTGACAGACAGACGGACGGACGGAATGACAGCGAAGTCTTAGTAATAGGGTCCCGTTTTTACCCGTTGGGTACGGAACCCTAAAAATCGTATTGAGCTTACTATGGGGCTAGTTGGATTGGATTTGTGTAAGATTGTTCCTTAGTATTTATTTAAATGTTTGTTTGTTTATTTATTTATTTATTCCTATTCAAGTTCATAAAAGTGCAATGCGCAAGAGTTATTTTTTATATACTGTACCTACTAAGAAAAGAAAAAACAAACCTTTAGCAAAATAAAGTAAATACTTGTTTTCGCCCTTAATTGCTATGCTATCAGATGATGACATTTTATGCGTATTTCATGACATAGCAATTCCTAGGTGATATGATCTGAAATTTATTGACTACCTACAGTCTTTACGAGTGCAGTTAAACCGACCACCCGCTGAAGTTGGGATGATTAAAATCATCGGACTTATAAATGGTACAGCCTACTTCTAGTTAGCTTTACTAGGAGGACGAGATACCTATGTCTAGTCCAAAGTGTTTTTATACTAACCGCCATCCTCGACGTTGCACTTTTTTGTATGACATGCATGTTGTGGACACGTATGGGTTAAACTGGAACCAAGAGGACTTTTCTTCATTAGAATTTAAGCGCTCATGTCACTGTCATGAAGTGCCCGTGTCACTGTCATGAAGTGCCCATGTCACTGTCACGAAGTGCCCATGTCACTGTCATGAAGTGCCCATGTCACTGTCATGAAGTGCTTGTGTCACTGTCATGAAGTGCCCATGTCACTGTCATCAAGTGCCCATGTCACTGACATAAAGTGCCCATGTCACTGTCATGAAGTGCCCATGTCACTGTCATGTACACTTTAGTGTATTGCGAGGAGTAGGACGTTTACATTACAAGCTTTATTTCCACTAAACGGAACATAATCCTTAAAAATTGATTTAAGTTACGTTCCGGACAAGTTGCGATTGCGACATTCTCGGTCGCGGGCAAGAGGGTATCAACATTTTCTAAGACCGGGGCAGCGAACGAAAAAAATCATAGAAGGAGAACTCTCTACAAATTTTACCGAAACACGTATCAAAAACCCGGTATGCGCATGTACGAAGTGTTCGAACTAAATGGCAGCTTGGCATCCTTTTTAACACCCGCCCCCGCGTCCGCATACATGCGTCAGTAGTTCGCACGCAAAATTTCGGACCCTACTAATTAAGTACCTATTACCTCGGCTACGCAACAGGTGTGTCTGGTATTTATAAAATTGTCATCATCATCATATCAGCCGAAAGACGTCCACTGCTGGACATGGGCCTCCCCCAAAGAGTGCCAAAGTGACCGGTCCTGCGCCACCCGCATCCAGCGGACTCCCGCGACCTTTACCAGGTCATCAGATTAAAATTGTCATAAAATTGTAAAGGTAAGTAATATGGAGTCCACTTTATGGTTGAGATTATTTAATGAGGCCGACTTTTTATAAAACTGTCATCTGAAATTGGAATCTTCTACCTTGGACGGTAGAGTTGCTTTTCGAATGGACGACTATGATGCAATCGGTCAACTCAAATCTCAAGTATAAGCAGGGCAATTTCAGAATGCTTACCAACAACACGCCTGAGCATAACCAGTGTGTAAGAAGTGACCTCTGGTTACCCACAGATAATACGAATCGAAGGTTCAAGAAACTTTGGCCAGGTACCCGTGGTCGAGTGTAAAATGATCTGTGAAATAGACCTTTGTAAATTGAAGACGTGTGTTGCCAGTAGTTAGGACGTGACGTCATATGGATCGTGCCACTTACGACGACATAATTATAGCACTTTTCTGATACGGAGGAAAAATTGTACTGCGTAGTCTTTAAACTGTGATTACATTTCCAAATTGGAATAGGGTAGTTTCCTCACGTCAATAGTATATTGTTTAACGAGGGGCGTAAGTGGAATATTGCGAACAACCGTCTAACAGAAGCCCGACGCCGAAGGCTCCCATACAAACATTTGTTCCTCTCCAAAAACTGGTTTGAATGACGATGACGTCGATTTTGCCTTCCGACTTTGTCAATTGATAAGCGCATTAATAACAGGGAAGAACTATAGAGATCTGAAAAAGTTTGCAAGAATTGGTATTGAGTGAATACGACAAATAGTATGATCCGACGGTTTGTTCCCAATTCTACAGATTTCTATTACAGATTTTCAATTCTACAGATTTCCAATTCTACAGATTCCCAATTCTACGGATTCCCAATTCTACAGATTCCCAATTCTACGGATTCCCAATCCTACAGATTTCCAGTTCTACATATTTCCAGTTCTACATATTTCTGATTCTACAGACTCCCAATTCTAGTCTAACTATCGCAAAATATAGACACATACAAGCGTGATCATGTGATTAGAATTAGAACATTTATAAAAATCGGAGCTTGTACCTTTTTCCGAAGAGATAAAACCTATTCCTCTAGATTAATTATTACTGGTTGGTTATTGTATCTGTAGACATGAGAATCTGTAGAATTGGGAATCTGTAGACATGAGAATTTGTAGAATTGGGAATCTGTAGACATGACAATCTGTAGAATTGAGAACCTGTAGACATGAGAATCTGTAGAATTGGGAATCTGTAGACATGAGAATCTGTAGAATTGGGAATCTGTAGACATGAGCCCAAACGGATCCGACGACGTGAACTCGGACGAGTATTTCCGCTCTAAACAGAAGATGTACTTTTGTCACGCGCCATGTTAGCTTGATAAAAGTTGACAACGTGTCTCCGAAGTAAATTACATTACATCAGACAATACTTTCCGGTCTCAGCTCGACGAGGGCTTATTGAATTATCCCGTCCGCTGACAGAGCTCGGGCACTGTTACAAATCTACAGGGCTGTTATTCGCTACGCGCTCATGCGTCTCATCCCATGCGTCACGCCTAACGAAACTAGACCTCTACCTACGCTTGGTTACTACAAATCGCGGCGTCAAGATATATTTGTGGGCGAGCGTTGAGGTGAGCTCAAAACAAGTTACAGAATAGGGGGCAGGGCTGTTCTCAACGTAGACCTCATCTCAGACCAACCAGCGCAATATCGATCCGATACTGCAATGTTGCGTATCGAAAGGCGCGGCGTGGGTAGGCCCCCACAACTCTCACAAGATGCTTTGATAATTACATCCTCGACTCTATCACACTCACCTGCGGCTCGCGTGAACAATACCGCCTAGGCTGTAATGATCAACATGGCTCATTTGTATCACAATGTACTATTAGATCTACCTATCGTTTATTTGAAACATTATACAATGATGAATCAGACATACAGACGTACTACTAATACTAGTAATTAGTAATACTTTTTCCTAGTTAAGTAGGTTCGTATATATATCTCATTCTCCATCACTCTTTGGCAAGTGCGATACAGACAGAGATGTTCTTTTCAGGCTAATAATATCATGATAAATAACCAATAACTCATGGATACCGCAAATTCACACAATCTGGGAATTGCGAGTTTAAAAAATACCTTTTGGTTTCAAAAACGCTGCTGAAAGTAACAGAGGGAGACTCACTGAATGATTTTTGCGGTTATACCTGAGTTATTTCGGAAGCCTAATCACCACAGTTAACGAGACCGCATGCGCGGCGTGTCTTCATAATCGATTCCTCATACAGCCTGCGACTGCGCAATAATTAGCCGCCCATTAGCGGAACTATGTCTTTGAAGTGCCGCGCGGTGGAACAGTTTTGTGGAGTAGGTATTGTAAAAGTTGTAGGATTCAGATGTTGAAATAAGAGTGAATTTAATGAGGTTAATTACGTTGCTTGCTTGTAAATGAGTACAACTGTAGTTTAGATTGAAACAAGAAATTAGCGTAATGTAATCTTAAAACAAATAACATAATTACACCCCCGACACAACAAACCATCTCGACAGACAAGACGTTCATCATCATCTCGTCATCACATCAGCCGAAAGATGTCGACTGCTGGATATACATAGGCCTCCCCCAAAATGTGCCACAATGACCACCCGCATCTGCAGATTACCAGGTCATCAGTCCCACCCACGGTCCCAGGGTCTCCCCACGTTGTAAATAATAAAAACGCTTAATCTTACAGACTCAGTATTTATTTGGCTTATATATTGCAGTCAAAAAAAAGATTAATCCTATGGCTGAATGTAGGTCCTGTGCTTGCGGTCTTCGTGTGTGTCCGGTATCCGCCGGCGCCCGGACAGCAGACGTCATATCGACCTGTTAGCAGACGTATGTTAGAAAATATATGAAACCAGCTTCTAGTTAAATGTAAATACACACTGGCGACAATCTTAGCAACACAAATCGGACTTGTCCCATAGTCAGCTCATTAAGGCTTCTGTTATGGGTACTAGGCGGCGATATTTTTAATAGATATCAATACGTACCTACATACTTATATAGAAACTGTACTGCCTACCTCTTTTGGGAGTATAGACGTGATTTTAAGTATTTGCAAACTAAGTTTAGATAGATACTTCATTCAGAAAGAATAAGAACAACTCTAACAGTAGGTGGACTAAGTGGGCTGCGATTCCACTCGTTTTAATTACATGTCATAGCCAAGGCAGATTTTCCTCTGATGTAGAAACTCAGCCAGAGAACCAAATCCACACTATAAATTATATATAACGTAGGCTAAGGATAACTAACACCGATTGGACCACTTTTGTTGTCTTATGCAATATATAAAAAAAAAATATCACTTGACATGGAAGAGAAATAAACATATTTGAGAGAGACATATCTTATGCAACGCTATAAATTTAAATACTCAAAACAAACAAGTTGCTAAGTATAGACCAAACAGGTACAATACTGTATGTCTACATTAAAATAGTTTGAGGCTCAGCGAGACCGCTAGTTTTCAGTATCTAACCACACCCTTAAAATTATCACTTCCTTCGATAAGATTCTTGAACTAACGTTATATAAAACGTGGGCCAGAACGCTCCCTTGCGGCACCGCGCGAGGCAAATTGCAAAATCGCAGTAACTATGAACGGAATGATCTATCAAAATCACTTAACGCCACTGAGAGGAAATTCTTCTAAGCCTGAGAATTCCCTTGAATAATGTACTGCGTTTAATTTAAAATATCTGTTCAATGGGCTGTAGAAATATGTACATTTTGAGACTTATGCCTTTGACATAAGTTTCAGGATTTCTAGATGGGATTATTACGTAGTTTGTTTATTCCTTTGCGCTTGCGACTTGCGAACAGTTACGACGCATACTATCGAAATCCGATAGTTAACTACTACAGCAATATACACAGTGTCCGATAATTAATGGTCAACCTTTTAATCACGAATAGAACCTTAGACGGGTCCAGATAATCGACTTTAAGGTTTTTAAGTGAAAGTTCCCTGGTTTTCGAGATATTATTATAATGTTATCTCTGAACAAATCCGGTAATGACAGTGTTATTACTGGAATCGAATTTTCGCTCTTAATGATTGTTAACGGTAAAATCTGTTTTCTTCGTGTTTAGAAGGTTGAAGGTTGGTTAATTACCGGACACCCTGTATACATAAACACATAATTACAGCTCTGTGACATCTAGGAACTCACAAGCGCCTGTTTTTTTCAACTTTTCATTAATAATTCGATAGTCTAAATCGTCGATCGTCTGAAAAATTCTATATAATCATTGAATCTGTTTACTAAATTTCACGAGAATGGTTGAGAATTGGGCGTTTTCCAAAAAGAGTGTACATAAGCAACTTTTTTTCAAATACCTTTCTTTTTCGATGTTTGACGATTCTCAGAAAAAAAGTGTCCCACATATTCCATCCCTGATCGTCACATTTTTGTATGCCATCTTTTTTTTAAATAAATATATATACAGTCAGTGACACTGGAAGACAAAAAATTACAAAGTAAAATCTGGGACAATCTTTTTCTTGTTTAAGGATCGATAGTAGGTATCAAGGATTCTGAGTAAGAAGGACCCAAAAAAGTTGAATTCTGCAAAAACGACCTACACTGTTTTGAAAAACGCTCTAATACGACCTGTAGAGGAGAACAGCCGGGCATACTGAAACAGAGAACTTCGGTCGCTTCGCTCGCTCAATTAAAATTTAAATATATTCCGACACATCAAACATGGCTTAAATTAAAACTCGACAAACAAGAAATACATTCCATTGCTTAAATAAAACGGCACTGAAATCGCCCCAAGGGAGATACGATACCACAAACAGACAGACATGCACATAGACACAAATACGAGTTATACGAGTACATAGTTAAGTTCTCAATCATTCGTTCTCATAGGATACACACACACATACACTTGCACACACAGTCACCTATATGCACATCAATTACCTTTTAGTACTAAGATTAAAACCATGTTTCTTTTATCAATATTGTCTTTTTTACAAGCTTTTATTTACTTTCATCTGACCGTTTTCCGATTGAGCTGAAATTTTGCATACATGTGTAAAACGCGTGACAATGCAATATTATGATGACATGGTGCTGATCTGATGATAGAGCTGGAAGGTCATAAGAACTTCGCAATGAAAGGACACAACCTCATCGAGTTTGGGCTCGTTAGAATCGTCTCAATGAGTTTGATGACGGGGTACAGTCGGCAATAAAAGCTTGTACCAAAAATGAAATTTTTGACATAAACTTGTTTCTGTTATTTCTGTTATAAATATAACAAATTGTCGCTGTAGAGATTCCTCTTGATACAAATATTGCATACTTAATAGGAACTCCCTACCTTGTAATCTACAATCACTGTCATCATCATCGTCAACAGCCTATATACCTACGTCCCACTGTTGGGCACAGGCCTCCTCTCATGAATGAGAGGGAACGTGCCGTATTTAGCAGTAGCGGGTATAGCGGGCATATCACTGTGCTCTTAGAGATTTTTTTTTCAGGACCCTATCCATTCACCTGGCTTCCTCAATGTTTCTACCAGTTAGTTCAAACTCAAACTCAACTCAAAATGATCTTTATTCAAGTAGGCCTTGTAACAAGCACTTTCAAATCGTCAGTTAATTTTTTAGAGTAATTTATTAAACAAAGAATAACAATTATATGAGGTAAAAATTGTATAAAAAATACTAGTAGAATATTACTAGAAAAACAATCTAATGTCAAAAAACAAAATATAACGCGAATAATAGATTAAAAATTCAGTCACAATTAGTTCCATGGAATTTTATCATTCATGTAGTCTTGTGTGCTATAAATAAGCTATAAATTTACGCTACACATAGTTCTTGAATTTATTAATAGATAATCTAGTTACGTTTCCTATGTTTGTTATAAAACCTTACACAATTACCCATGAATGATTTTTTTTATTTTTTGGAGCCGAGTGGTGGGCACCGCGAGCTTATGCTTATTTCTAGTATTAATATTATGTATGTCACGTTTTTCCTAAAATTGACAATGTTCCTACACAATGCGACTGCGTGGGGTCGATCCTTAAAAGTCGCAAGCGGGCGTCGGGCCTAACCTGGCAATCCGGCAATAGCTCCATTTCTCACTTGTCTCGCCGCTGCATCTAATTTGACAGCGTTCTGCAAAAACGTTTACTCAACCTTCATTACGTGAGCAAGATTAAGCAGCCAGAGTGTACAGTTTGCCGTCAATAATATCCCACTAAAAACATTACATGTAAAGTGATTGCCAAGACTCCCTAGCTCATATAGATTTGAGCGTTAAAAATATATCACATCGCAAGTAGCGCCGCGCCAGCCACGCTCTACAAAGTCAATTTTTCACAGCTACACAATTGAAACTTCAATTCATTTATTTGCAACCATGTGCAATAAACACATGCAGCTTAATGCTCTGTTAGAGCGCAGCAACTCATAATACAATAAATTATTTTAAATATAATTATTAAACAAACACATGCTCAAAACAAACGTTGTAAAGTGGTAGGAAATGTATTTATTTATTTATTCGCATCAGCATTGCAATTCAGCGAGGAAATACGACCAGAATTTTCGGTACAATGCCTCGAGGGCCTTTTTACAAGCTTTAAATTAACTTGACCTGTTCGTATGTAAGTTGTCCGTCAAAATTTGCAATGCAACTCAATTGTGAAGCAGATTCCTTTAACCGATTGAGCTGTTTTTTTTTAGATTTAACTTAGTTTTAATTTAATTTAGCTAATGTTAATCATCATCTTGGATTTACTTTAGAAAATAGGTGCATGATAAAAAGTGGTAGGATAATTTCGTAAAAACAATTTTCAATTGTGACAACATCAATTCTCGATTAAGCACAAGTTATTGGGGTTCAAAAAAACCAAGAAGCACTTCGAGAAAAGGTAGTTAGTTAGTGCCTTGCCTGTCCTTGCGCTTCGCTTGGCTCGTCTTGGCGGAGGCACTACCGTACCCCCAGCTATACATATTTACGTATTTCACCTTATTACAACGAAATAAGGCGCCAAGTGCGTCGACTTTATACAGTCTGAAAATGGCGTTAGTTGCATTTGATCGTGTTTGTAGAATAAGACAGCAGATTATTGCAGTTCAGTTCAAACGATTAGTTCCTATTTGTGATAAAATGCTCTTATTTAGCTCGACTCCGTAAAGTTTCTTCTTTTTAATCTTGCAAATAGATCTACATCTCGATCTTGGATTCACAGTTCAAAAGTCGCCGTGAGTTTTTGGTTCGGGGAAAAAATCTGAAAATAATCATCAGACTCTTCAATTGGTGAATTGGGTGGTATAAAAACTGCCAGGCTCAAGTGGGACTGGGCCGGCCACGTCTGTCGCATGCATCCAGACAGGTGGGCTAATATAGCTACGAAATGGGTGCCACGTGACGGGCGCCGCAGACGGGGCCAACCTAGACGGAGATGGCGGACGACCTGGATCTATTCCTCAACAATGGGGAATGGATGAAAATTTTAGAAATGCCTGATTATTTTTTTGGTGATAGGCTTCCTTAGCACCAGAAAAAACTTTCAGATTTTTAGCTGCGACAGTTATTTTTGAAAAATATAAACAGTTTCCTCATTTACGTTTTGGGTCAAGAACGGCAAATAGACACTTTCCTTAATCTGTTGCATATTACCAATAACTATCTTAAATATCTGTGGTAAACTGACACTGGTAATGACCAATATAGCTGCTGCAAGTGTCAATATCATTGCCAGTGTCAGTTTACCACACGTATTTAATATATTTTTTTGTAATATGAGACCAATATAGGAAGGTGCCGTAACTGACCCAAAACGTAAGTGACGAAACTGTTTATATTTTTCAAAAAAAATTGACGCAGCTGAAAAATCTGAAACTTTTTTCTGGTGCTAAGGAAGGTTATTCCAATCACCAAAAAAATAATCAGGCATTTCTAAAATTTTCATCCATTCCCAATTGGGCGAAAGAAGCACCTAGCAGGGACGCATGGAGATCACGGGGAGAGGCCTTTGCCCGGCAGTGGGACACTCAATAGGTTCTTAAAAAATAAAAAATTGGTACTGCTTCATAACTACAAGAATTAATTTTGCACTACGCAGTTCTTTCGAAAAAACTGTAGGTATTTCGTGAATATTTATACTTAGATTTCGGCAATACAGTCGTCTTATTCAGCATCGGTGATAACCGATAACTCAAGAAATAGTGCCCCACATCTTGGTTACGAGGTCGTCACAAAACTGACACTCAATGTCAACTGATAGGCTAGACGTGACTTAAACCACCTTAAACGTAACTTAAGTGAAGCTAAACCAATGCAGCTTGAAATGAAAATGCCCAATTATGCGATGAGAATAGTATTGAACGCTTCATCGTGAATAAATCGATCGATAAAGCTCCATATATATCTTGGTGTCCTCTCTGCGCAGTCAACTCTAGTGCGTGTGCGCAGGTCACGTTATTCAATATTCAGCGATTATCTCTCCGGGCCGCTATCTGATTTACTCCGTTCTGACTGCTATTTAATTGACCAGTGTGGAACGTCACCGTGAGAATGTTGGTGGAATTCTCTAAGCTAGGTGCATTTTTGTATGGTTACTTGGTATTGATGGTGGTGGAAGTGATGAATGGACCATTTTATGAGGTCTTCGATTAAATTATATTGTTTACTAACTTGTGCACTTCTTCCGCTTTGAAGTCATTTATCCCTTTACAACCGAGAAATCGTGATTTGCCAAGTCAAAAATGAACTTTAATGACAATTGTCAAAAAATTGTCAATTCAGTGTAACAATCCTGCACGATCGTATCGAGTCGGTTGTAAAGGGGTATATCGTTACTCCATACAAACTTTCTGCTCCCCAAATCCCCCCGTTAGTTTCCGGGTTGAAAACTATCATATGTATGTCTTTCCTTCGGGTTCAAAATGTCTCCATACCAAATTTCAACATAGCCGGTTCAGAGATTTAATAGTGAGAAGGAAGTCGACAGACAAATAGGGTTCACGTTGACTTTCGCATTTGCAATATTAGTATGGATATAAAAACAGATAATACTGTGAGGGTGTTTTTAAGACCTAAATGAAAAGTAGGTTAGTTTGATTGAGGAGCAAACTCGAGCGTAGCATTAAGCCCTTTTCTTGTAAAAACTGAAATAAAACGTAAATTAAAAATCCTCGTGGCGCGTTAGTCATTAATTCATTATATGTGTATAGTATATATGTTCTAGGAACACACGTATGTAATAGTTTTTAAGTTATAAAGAAGTAGGAAAATTTTGGAAAAAAAACACTTCTCGTCCATTTTGAGGTACTCATCATCTTCATCATCATATCAGCCGAAAAACTTCCACTGCTGGACATAGGCCTCCCCCAGAGAGCGCCAAAGCGACCGGTCCTGCGCCACCCGCATCCAGCGGACTCCCGCGACCTTTACCAGGTCATCAGTCCACCTTGTGGGGGGCCTACCCACGCCGCGCCTTCCGGTACGTGGTCGCCACTCGAGAACCTTTCCGCCATCGGTTCTACGTGCAATGTGCCCCGCCTACTGCCACTTAAGTTTAGCGGGTATATACTTAATTATCAGTAGGTACTACCTACTGATAATTATTATGTGACTCGTCTTGGTTCATGCGGTGTCTGTTAAACGTGAGCGCATAGTCAAATGTGTGTGAGCGCGACGAAAGTATTGACTTCAAAAAGAAAGCCGACCAATTCGCTGCCAATCCAATCACAATTAGTCAGCGCATTTCTGAGGACCCCCAGCGCAATGAATGCAGATGCAACATATTCAATTATTCAT
Source organism: Epinotia nisella (assembly GCA_932294315.1). Classification (NCBI taxonomy): domain Eukaryota; kingdom Metazoa; phylum Arthropoda; class Insecta; order Lepidoptera; family Tortricidae; genus Epinotia; species Epinotia nisella. Next base: position 18,308,817 of record OW028690.1, read on the forward strand.
AACGGCGTATCATAACTAACGGCTTTAATTTAGAACACAACTCAGGTTCCGCCTTCCAGACGTACAGACATACGCATACGAATTAATCCGCAACCTTAAATCGACGGGATAAGGGTGGTATTGCTGTACAGGTTTGCAGTAAAAAAGGATCTGTCTTAGACATCAATAAGTTATTATAGGGATAGTAAATCGACCACCGCCGGAGTTGGAGGCTTTTTGCACGATACTAGGGTTGCAAAGCCGTTTTCTATACTAGTAATTTTACCCAAAATTTTGGCGGGAAATTCAATATATCTTGGGCTGGTCACACTTTGTGTAATAGGAATTATAGTTTTGATACTAGAAAATATTTTCGATATTCTGTGCACACGTAAGGTAGGTACCTAAAAAAATAAGTTAAATATACGTTGACGTGCACTCGAAGTCAGCTCACATAATTTCTATCACTATATACAGTACAGTCAACGACAAACGCATATGTTTACACTTTATCATTGTATCAAGGTGAAAAACAAAATGTAGTGTAAATAAGACTTAGCTCGATAATAAGTACTATGCCAAATATCAACTCAATCGGAAACCGCGGAGTGGGTCAAGTTCAACTTACTAGTCTTACTACATTTGCATGTTTCTTGCTTGCTTGCTTGCTTACAGGCAACACCGGAATAGGTAAAACCACGTGAAACTACTATTCACGTACCTAATCAAAGTTATAGGCAGATGTGAGAACTAGTACATAAAGTATCAAAATATTTATGCAGCACCAACCTACTAAGTTGTTTACGACTAGGAAACATTGCAGTTTTTCGTTATACAACGCTTCGCGTCGGGTTCTCAGCACATTGGTGTAATTATTTACGAGCTTAATTAAACAATAGTTTGCGGACTTCACTCGGTATAAAGTAATTGTTTTAATATTATTTAAAATAAAATATAAACCGTGAACCATTTGAAGACAATTGGTGATACCACAAGGATCTGTCAACAAAAGTTGGTTAGCCAGACACTACTGTGCACTGACTGATTATAGACATATTCGGATCATCATCATCATCATATCAGCCGAAAGACGTCCACTGCTGGACATAGGCCTCCCCCAAAGAGTGCCAAAGTGACCGGTCCTGCGCCACCCGCATCCAGCGGACTCCCGCGACCTTTACCAGGTCATCAGTCCACTTTGTATTTACGAGCTTAATTAAATAATAGTTTGCGGACTTCACTCGGTATAAAGTAATTGTTTTAATATTATTTAAAATAAAATATAAACCGTGAACCATTTGAAGACAATTGGTGATACCACAAGGATCTGTCAACAAAAGTTGGTTAGCCAGACACTACTGTGCACTGACTGATTATAGACATATTCGGATCAGACTCGAGAACCTTTCCGCCCCAACGGCCATCGGTTCTACGTGCAATGTGCCCTGCCATATTCGGATACTTGTAAGTTTTTTGTACGCGCCAGTGTGATGCAGGCTTAACACTGCACCCAACACCAGAGCACCCACTGGGTTGCCAGACATTACATCACGCTTTAAGGAAAGCTTGTGGTGTCTGCTGGCAACCCTGCGCTCGTTGCTTAGTCTTATTGTCTTCAGCAACTAGATTAATCTGACCTCTTACTTTATTGACCAATCAGTCGCTTAATGGCAATATGGGGTTTCGAACTTAGAGCATACATAACTGGAGTAGCCTTTCAGTAACTTACCCCTCTGTAAAAAACCTTGCACAATTTGCAAAAAATCACATCTTCATTCGATTACAAAATCGCCTCGCAAGCGAACACTGATCATAAAAATGCCCGCATGTTGCTGTAAGCACTTGATATTATAAACGTTCAACCACTTCGAGCCTTTAATATGTAATTGAGTTTCAATATCCTATTAAGATGCTCCCCCCCGACCCCGCGAAATTCGGCAGACTTTTTTGTATTACGCATATACGACATAAGGCTACTCCTGGCCCCGTAGCATGGTTGGCCTTGTCACGCGATAGGTGATAGGATAGAGCGTGCGTCACTGGCTGACACCGTTCGATAGAACGAGACGACGCTCCTATCTTGTCACTTGTCGCGTGATAAGGCCAACCATGCTACGGCTCCTGGCCCACTGCTATCTTGTCACTTGTCGCGTGATAAGGCCAACCAAGTGACAAGTGACAAGTTAAGAGCGTCGTCTCGTTCTATCGAACGGTGTCAGCCAGTGACGCACGCTCTATCCTATCACCTATCGCGTGACAAGGCCAACCATGCCACGGCTCCAGTTATGTATGCTCTGAGGGTTCGAAGCTGCACGGGTATCACAGGACGACCCGCGAGGAGGGGTAATCACTCGTCAGCGTTTCGAACTCGCCTCGGGACAATTTAACTGTCATTATTCCATATAAAAATTGACATTTAGATCTACCTAGCGTAAGTACAACTAACGTACGTAACGTACGTAGCGTAAGTAGTAGTAGGTACTGCTTTGTTTGTATGAGGTGTGCAATAATAGTACATTGTTGAAGAGGCTAGAAAGTAAGCAATAGATGGACGAGGTTAGTTCGAGGGCCGACGCGTAGCCCGGCCGAGGCTTAACATAGTGCTTTTCACGCCTACTGCGAGTTAATTGCAAATAATTATAATTTAAAATCAAAATTAAGTATCTAATTGAACATCATAATACTAAACAGGCTCGCTTGCCTCGCGCCCGGCGCGGAGGAGGAAGAGCGGGCACGCCGGCCGACCGCGAGCGGTGCCCTGTGATTGGTCGATTGCTGTTCAAACTGTCCAACAATAACATTGTTGGACAGTTTGTTCGTGTGACGTCCAACTAACCCCAGCTTTGAAGCCTGAATTCTGACCATCTTTTGCCACATTTCCGAGCACTGGCGTGAAAAGAGTAATTGTATTGTATTGTACAATGCGTTGCGCGATCAACCTGCAGTTCTTTATTTTACTCCAGCGAAGGCATTTGAGCGTTTTTCAAAAAAAACTGTACATGAACTTTTTTTTTCAGATTTCGATTTTTTTTTGGTTTTTTCTTACTCAGAATCGTTGATACTATCGATCCTAATACAAGAAAAAAAGTGTCCAAAATATACCATTCTAGATCGTCACATTTTTGTATGCAGTCTTTTTTTATTTATATGGTCGTGAGCGTGGTCGTGACGCACTGGAAGATAAAACTTACGTAGTTAAATCTGGGACACTTTTTTTCTTGTATGAGAATCGATAGTATCAACGATTCTGAGTAAGTAAAACCCAAAAAAATCGAAATCTGAAAAAAAAGTTCATATACAGTTTTTTTGAAAAACGCTCATATTGTAACGTACCTACCTATTGTAAGTTTCAATGTATTTATGTACGGTCAAGAACTTTAATTGTTGAGCTATTTAGGTGTCAACTAACTTTGGTTTCCTATGAAGCTATGAAGTATCCAGTATAAAGTGAGCTCTAAATGGCTCAACATTAGCGCGGTCTCGCCAACAAGCGCGGTCTCGCCAACAAACTGTTATCGCAGTTTGGCGAGTAAAATAACTATACCTAGATATTATACCAGGACACCATATACCTACAGAGACAAGGATTTTTTTTGGGACCAAAAATGGGTTTGGGAGAAACTACATGTTGTGACATTCTGCGTCGATTTTAAAGACAATGTCGGTGTGTGTGTGTTATAAAGTAAAGTAGGTGATAATTAATTCAGTGACACGAAGAAAGAAAGTTACGAAAGTATTGCAAATTGTTTTCTGAAGTATGTAAAATATAAATAAATTGATAGTTTTGTTATTATTATCCATTTTTTAACGCACCCTATTACCCTATATATATTTGTATTTATTTACCTCTATGACGTTGAAGTGGTACTTATCGATAACAGGCCTGTCCATGTTTTTATTTTGTCAATCACTTACAATAAGTCGTTCGTGCTAGAAAAATATCTAGGTATAAACATAACATTGTTAATTGTTTTGTACTTTTGATAAATGAATAAAAAAAAACAATTAAAGTCCGTGTACTTACTTTACGTGTCAGTGAGATTGCAACTTTGTAAGTTTGTAAGTGTGTAACTACTGGGCCGATTTCAAAAATTCTTTCAGAATGGACGTAGGAATTGTTTTATCCCGCGCGGTTTCGGGGCAGCTAAACGTGATGCTCGTGTAAACTTTACACGTCGTTAAACACCTATTAAAATATCCGAAGAGGCTGAAAATGCGTCACCAAGTCGTGCAAACCACATAAACTGTAGTTTTTACGAATCGAGTCGGTCATAACTTTTTTAAATATCGTCACGAGCATCGGGTATACTTTAATGAATTTAAAGTGTTCGGGGGCAATCTCGTCCAACACTATTTATATTATACTGATAAAACTACACTCACCGGCAGATAATTTGTAACTTTTCGTGATTTCAAACTATAAATTTAATAAATTAAATGTTTTTAGCATATATAGTAATTTTTTTCTAATTTGGGCCAAATTTTCTGACGGTGAGTATATTCAATATAATATTAAACTATTACCTCGAGGGCCTTTTTTAGATTTAACTTAGTTTTAATTTATCTTAGTTAATGTTAATTATAATCTTGTATTCACTTTTAATAAATATTTAAACTATTATATAGGTAAGTTATTACACGATATGAAATGAAATGCAATGAAATTATTTATTTGGGACATCGGGTATCCATATAAACACAAAAAAAGAAAATTAAAACACAAAATTATGTTAGTAGTAAGAAATTAATTACCTAGGTTAGTTAAATACAAAATACTCATTAGAATGCACATGCACAGTCATCCAATGAGTAAGGATATAATATACATAAATAGTTACATAGAACACACTCATAGAACACACTCAAGCAAGACAAGACTAGGGAACAAAATTTGTTCTATTCGGTATTTATTTGTGTGACGGCATTTACTTATTTGGCCCTTACTGGGATTCGAACCCGGGACCGGCAGCGTCGTAGGCAGAGCGTAGTTTCGAACGCGCGTTAGGACAATCCAACTGTCATTTTTCCATATAAAAATTGACAGTTAGATCTACCTAACGTACGTACAATGCGTTACGTGATCGACCTGCTGGTCCCCATCAACTCGGCCAAAATGTTCGTCTTTGAGCGTTTTAAAAAAAAAGTATACATGAACTTTATTTTTCAGAATTCGTTTTTTTTTGGGCTTTTCTTACTCAGAATCGTTGACACTATCGATCCAAGAAAAAAAGTGTCCAAAATATTCCATTCCAGATCGTCACATTTTTGTATGCAGTCTTTTTTTATGTATATGGTCGTGAGTCGTGACGCACTGGAAGAAAAAACTTACACAGTAAAATCTGGGACACTTTTTTCTTGTATGATCGATAGTAGGTACCAACCATTCTGAGTAAGATAAACCCAAAAAAATTGAATTCTAAAAAAAAGAGCCATATCTTGTCGGTTTTTTGGCGCGCTCAAAGGAGCCTCAGTCCGAGGCGTGCGAGACAGGCGTGTTGGCCTCAGGTCGCAATCGAAGTTGTGGATCAAGTCGAGGCGAAACGCCTCACCGTGAGCCGCAACGTGCCTCGAGCCTTGCCTCGAGAGTGAGCGGCCTCGGTTTGCCTCAAGTCGAGGCTGCTTGGCCTGAGGCTGCTGAAGTGGATACGCGGCTATACACATTAATCCATTTTTATTGCTCTGCGAACGAAGTTTTTCTTTCAGCTTGGGCAAAATGCTTTGGTATGTCCAGCTGTTCTCCTCTATTGGTTTCTTAACCGATACTCGTGAAATTTTGTGAATTTATGTTTTTTTTTTGTCGATTCAGCATTTGGAAATAATAAAAAAAAAATACTTACCGACGAAGACTAACTCGCAAGCTAACATAGCCTCTAGTTAAGTACCTATGTAACGATGTAATCAACTCTTGTAATTCGATTCACATTTACTTCCATTAGTAATATTAATCTTATTATTTAACTTTTTATTTAATTTTACAATAATTTAATATCATCAAGTCGATCTGATGATGGAATCAGATGTTGAAAATGGCATATAGTGTAGACACTCGCGTAAACCTCTAATATGCACGGATTAACATCAATGGCATAATATCTGTTTTTACACATATTTTTTCTCATTGACATTCCTCAAAGTGTAGGTATAATTAATGGTTTACTGATGTCACATACCGGTACAATCAGTCATGACACCGTTGCTGCAGGTGACCGACGTTAGCTGACCAGGTGTGGATATAAAACTTACAACAAAACCTATCGTACTTCGTAGACGAACTACCTACTGAAGAGCTAATGAGAACCAGTGTATGCTGAAGTAAATTTCTCAATCCAAACTGCGCTTTACATATGCATGCGAAACGGTCCTCGACCAGTTTAGACCACCCAGTACGGCCACGTCCTCAACACGGCACGAGAGTTACCCATAACCAACTACACGCCCGGCCAGAGCCATCGGAGTCCTGAGGATTTCGTTTCACCTACGATGCTTGGCTCAGACAATAGACGGACAGAAAGAACCTGAACGAACTTCTCGCTTCGAGTAACGGCTTTGGTCAGAGTCAGAGGCCAAGCACCACAATAGTAAATTAATTTAACACGAAACTGCGTATTGATACCATCATCGCCATGACTGTTCTAAACCACGGAAGACCCATTATTACTGGGGTATTGAGATCGTTGTTTACCACGGCTAGAGCGCTAAGCACAACCGTTGAACAAGAACCAGTGCTGTTTGAAACCGTCGGAACTGCTGGCGTGGTCACACTGAACCGACCGATGCTGTTAAACGTCTTGAACTACCAGATGTGGAAGCAGCTGCTGCAGCGGCTGCAAGACTGGGAGCGGACCCACTCGCGAGTCATCATCAAGGGTGCTGGAAACGCCTTCAGCGCTGGAGGAGACCTCAAACTACTTAGCAAATCAGAACCCGACCCTATGAAATACGCACTTTTAGTTACGTGTTCGAACGGTTTGTACCTATTATCTAAATACAGTATCCCATACATAGCTCTAATGGACGGCATAGCGTTTGGAAGTGGCTTCGATGTGGCCTTACACGGCCGTTACCGAATTGCAACAGAACGAACCGTGGTCGCCAAACCGGAGACTGGCATCGGCTGGCTAACAGACGCCACCGCTACGTATCTGCTGCCACGTTTAGAAAACCATCTGGGTATCTATATGGGCTTGACAGGAAAACAATTAAAAGGGAAAGATGTAGTTGCGGCAGGGTTGGCGACCCATTTTGTCCCGAGCGCTCGCTTGCAGGAGCTCGAGTCTGAACTGTGCTCCTGCAATACAGAGGACATAGAAGATCACTTGAACGCGTACAGCGAACCACCCGGGGCGTTCTCCCTAGCTCCCTTCATAAAGGATATGGATGACTGCTTCTCCGCTGATACTGTCGAAGAGATTATTGAAAGACTTTTGAAGGTGGACAACTCCTGGTCTAAGGAGACAGCGGAGATGCTTGCCCGGGGGTGCCCCACCATGCTTAAAGTGAGTCTGCGAGCGCTGCAATACGGGAAGGTTAGGGACATAAAGCAGTGCCTTCGGATGGAGATTCGTGTGTTGTTTCGGCTTACGGGAAGCTATAATGCGCAGGAGGGAGTGAGAGCGCTGCTGATAGACAAAGACCACCGGCCGAAGTGGCAGCCTGCTAAGCTTTCTGAAGTCTCTACTGCTCTGGTGGACAGTTACTTCGACCCGCTGCAGGCGGGAGAAGAACTCTCGTTTTTCGACGAACAAACGGCAATATGAGGTCTATGTAATGTTCAAGTTGTTTTTAAGTATGTACCGCACTGATGTTTACGCTAATGAAGGTGTTTTCATTTCTAGATAAGAAACAGTAAGTGGTATTCCACCTCATTGTTTTGTATTTCGTATAAATCATTTAAAATCAGTTTTTGTCAAAAAAAATTCAGTGTTAGACAAGTTTCTGCGACAAGCTTTATCATTCTATTTCTAGGCTTGAGCTTGGCTTGACAACGCTGTCGCGTGTTTTTCAACGAGCGAGCGAAGCGAACGAAGTTCTTGTTTCAGTTTGGGCCAAAATTCTTTCGTATGTCCGGCTGTTTTTCTCTACACGTCGCATTTTCCAACCGATTCTAGTGAGATTTTTTTGTCGATTCAGTATGTCGTTTTTAGGGTTCCGATACCTCAAAAGGAAAAAACGGAACCCTTATAGGATCACTCGGTTGTCTGTCTGTCCGTCTGTCACAGCCGATTTGCTCTGAAACTACTACTGGATTGAGTTGAAATTTGGTACACATATGTAAATTGGTGACCCAAAGATGGACGCGTATAAAGTAAATTAATGAATTCTGAACAAAGGGGCCACTTTTGGGGGTAAACGGGACAATTAAAAAAAAAGTTTCGCAAACTGTATTGTGTGATATATCAAAAGAAAGGGGTTGTTGTAAGCATGTCAGATATTTTTTTTTAATTATTTTACCAAAAATAGATTTGAAGTTATTTAGGAAAAGACGAAAATTTATCATTCCCCCCCTTATCTCCGAAACTACTAGCATTAAAATTCTGAAAAAAATATGGATAATAGTTCCTTGCCTAAAAATTACAGGAAAACCTATAAGAAGTTTGAGTATTCAAAAACACTTTTGAAATTTAGATTATATACGGAACCCTCACCACGCGAGTTGAACTCGCACTTGGCCGTTTTTAGGGTTCCGTAGCCAAAATGGCAAAAACGGAACCCTTATAGTTTCGTCATGTCCGTCTGTCCGTCTGTCCGTCTGTCCGTCTGTCCGTCTGTCCGTATGTCACAGGCATTTTACTCGAAAACTATAAGGTGTATTTGAATAAAATTTTGAGGATAGGTGTATTTTATTAGCCGCTACAAAGTTTTGTAATTAAAATTACTAAAAAAAATTTTTTTAGGGGTGTACTCCATACATAAAACTAAAATTCAAAAAAATGTTTTTCATCGTGAGCCCACGTGTGGTACATGAGTCGATAGGCCTTTCAAAATAAATATAAGGTTTCTCAAGATTTTTTTTTATTAAGTGAATACAGTCAGAGATAATCGCCCCGAAAGTCACTAAAATTCTGTCCCCCCCCTCTAATTTTTGAACGGTGTATTTTAAAAATATGAAAAAATTCATGGACACAGCGCTTATTAAGTTCATTCACCGAAAATTGTTTTGAACAAGATCGGATGAAAGGTTTCCGAGATATTGCTGAAAAACTAACTTCCTCAAAGAAAAGGACGTAAGTGCCGTAAGATTTCTATGACGATACGACCTTTTTAATAGGCACGGAACCCTTCGTTTTGCGTGGTCCGACACGCACTTGGCCGGTTTTTTTTAAAGAAAAGTCAAGCTCACGATTTCTAGTGCTCACAGAATCACTAGTTATACCTAGTCGTTATGCCTTTTGAGACCGGGTGGATGAAAACGGTCCCACGCCGAATTCGACAATAGGTTGTAATTTATGCGTACGCGCGTGTAGGCCCCGCCTCCCGTCCCCGCCCGTAACACCACGCCCCGTGGTCTAACGCCCAATTTTTTTTACCACGTGCTGGCAAAAACACAGTCTCCATAATAGGTAAGTAAAGTTGGGGTCTATCTGGACGTATTGGTTTTAAATCAAATTTGCATTAGTTGCGCGCGAGGTGCGCTCACGGTCAACGTGTCAGAATGTGCGTATTAAATGTGAATTTGATGTCAATCCAAATTGGTTGGTCAGAGAAAGATGAGCTTAGTAAGTAATGAAATGAATAATATAGGCGCCGAAGTTCCATTCGATAGTCAGACGATATCCCAACAACCTGCCTTGGCCACGACTTTGGTCTTAAGCGACCTGCGGCAGCGGTTTTTCTAATTCATTGCGCGTGATCCCAACTAACCACAGTGCGTTGCGCGTCTCGACCGCGCAATGAACAGATAAAACGCTGCCGCAGGTCGCTTAAGACTAAAGTCGTGGCCAAGGCGTAAGAGTGGTAAAATGGCAACTGTCTGTGTGACGCCCGCAGGCATCTGAGCATAACCGATGGCGATAATTGGCTACTTTCCTAAAAAAAAATCCGTCAGCTACCTAGATTATCTAACAATATTGGACACGTATTTTTTATTTTGTCTATCAAACAAAAAATTACGAAGATTCGCGTGACGTCACATAATGGTACACTTTTTAGAATAATGTGACGTCACGCGAATCTTTAACGGGCTATACCTTCATAATTTTTTGTTTGATTGCCAAAATAAAAAATACGTGTCCAATATTTGTCGATAATCAAACTGGCGGACTAAATTTTTTTTTTTATCCAGTAAAGTACCCAATTCAAGATCACGAAGAGCCGCGACCCTCAGCAGTGAGAGGACGACCAAGAAGATCAGAATGTGCTCGCTACCACATACGCCGTGCTAACGCCTTGGCCACGACTTTGGTCTTAAGCGACCTGCGGCAGCGTTTTATCTGTTCATTGCGCGGTCGAGACGCGCAACGCACTGTGGTTAGTTGGGATCGCGCGCAATGAATTAGAAAAACCGCTGCCGCAGGTCGCTTAAGGCCAAAGTCGTGGCCAAGGCTAAGGTTACGACTGGCGTCAGAGTGAGCATGCGGCGATACATGAAAAACATAAACCGATACAAAACAAAAATGCGAATTAAGCCTATGGGCTTGTTGCCGACTCTGGAGCTATAATAAAAAGAAAATGTTTTACTATCAAATGATTCCATTGACCAAAGTCAAGGTGATGGCAGGTGTACACGATTCGCCGCTCAAGATTCACTCTAAGCCCGTCAGACGATAGTAAACTTTATACCAATGCCTTAAGATTTAAAACGATTATGGTCAGTATGGTTCTACGTGTGAGGTCAACGCGGTCATGCGTTGCACGATATCTCACGCGCAAAACAAAAGAAACATCTGACAAAAAGTTCAATTTTAGACCGAATTGCTCCGTAATAAGGTTGAATGCAATGCGATTTGTCTAAAGATTGTGTTTAGTTGTGACGCGTTTGGTTATGGAGTGGGTGTGGTCCTGTCAAAGGTGAGTCAAAGTCGTATAGGCTTCATTAAGCACTCGTGAAGGTGACCATAACGTTTACCATCCACTCACTAGTGATTACTTGTCAGCATATCGTCAGTATTACATTTACAAGCCGCGCAAGAGTCAGTGTGGTACTGCAGAACTGGTTGGTTCCGGTCTGCGGGTTGCCACACCGAGCAAGCGGCTGATGATGTGGTGGAGTACGTTCATCAGAAGCTTCTCGCTGAGGGTGTTCCAGCTGCGTTCGCGCCACTATGTGCACTTCAGCTCGTTTGTGGTGCGCGTGCCGCGGCCGCTGCAGGAGACCATCGCATGTGCTGACTTCTGGCCGAAGGGTGTCGTGTTTCGACAGTTCCGGGGCAATCTGCCGAATCCTACACCTGAGATGACGATGCAATGGGGCCACGCCGTTCCGTCGTCTAAATAGTATTATTTGTTGTTTTGTTGTGTGATGTTGGGAATTTCTCTGCGTGATCGCAACAGAAATGAGGCTATCTGCAGCAGAACCAAGGTAACCGATATAGCCCTCCGAATCGCTAAACTTAAGGGCAGTAGGCGGGACACGTCCAAACGATGGCGGTTGGGGCGGAAAGGTTCTCAAGTGGCGACCACACACCGGAAGGCTCAGCTTGGGTGAACCCCTCACAGGGTGGTCTGATGACCTGCTAAAGGCGGCGGGAGTCACACACACACACACACACACACACACACGCACACTCACAACCCTTAGAGCATACATAACTGGAGTAACCTTATGTCGTATTTGCGTACAAAAAAGTCTGCCGAATTTTGAGAGGCGGGGGAGAGCATCTTTATAGGACATTGAAACTCAATTATATATTAAAAGCTTGAGGTGGTTGAACGTTTATAATATCAGGTGCTCACATCAACATGCGCGCATTTTTATGATCGGTGTTCTCTTGCGAGGCGATTTTGTGATCGATTGTGAAATTGTCTTTGTATGATTTTCTGCACATTGTGCAAGGTTTTTTGCAGAGGGGTAAGTTACTGAAGGGCTACTCCAGTTATGTATGCTCTAAGTCACAGCCAGATTAAAGAAAGTCCGATATTAGATCCCTTATTACATGATTTATGCCCCGGCGGCTGCCACTGCGCAGTGTTCAAGCGGAGCACTAAATCAGCAATTGCACGCTCACTTTATTTACAAGTCTATTTGTATTCCCCTGAGAGTTCTACTCCAGTATAAATGGACCCTAATATTTATACCGTAGATAGAGGATTCCATAGATGGAGTCCTGCGGGGCTAGCACAACTGACGCCGCGCCGCGACGCGAGTCGAGAAAGATCTACCCTCCTTTCTCTAATATGTACGGTGCGAGTGAGATAGGAGACGCTTTGTCGCGCGCGAAGCGACTGAGCAGCAAGTGGGGCTAGACGCACTGAAAGGAATGGAGGTAAATTGGCCTGATTATTGAGAAGTATCAGAAGACTAATATATTCTTGATATCTTACGTCCTACTATATTGTTTAATAACACGCGCGTAACACTTTTTTCTTTTTTGGCGTCATGCTGCTGCGGCCGTCCGGCACAGACTGAACGCGTTAGGGCCAATTGCCTCTAGCTGGTGTTACAAAAAATCTAGTTGAGATGTCCTCTCAGAGTATCTAATTAGTCAAAGTTCACCACCAGGGATATAACAGCACATATACCTACATACCAAACAGTGGTGTTATGGCTTCGATCATCTGTAAGCTGGAGTATAGTTTGACAATTAGGCTGCTCCAAATATGGGCGAGATGATATTGCGAAACTTTTGTAGTTTTCCGTGGTTTTCACGTTCATATAAGTACGTTGTCTCTTACTTAGACAATTTGTATATGTACCTACTTGCGAGAGGGATGAATGCTTATGTCCAACATTAACGCGACAAGTGACAAGATAAGAGCGTCGTCTCGTTCTATCGAACGGTGTCAGCCCATGGACCTAAGATACTCGGGACAAGCTATACGTGATGCCACAATGAGGGACGGAAAGGCTTCTATGCAGCTAAATTAAGAACTGATCTTAAAATGGCTGATCGCTTACCATAAACAACCTACTTAATTTGGGTGGGTAGTGATTTATTGGCCATAACTTCATACTAAATCAGTTGTGGCAAACAGAAAAAAGTGGAACTATGACAAGGACAACGAATGATATTTCCTTTTCTGTCACACTTATCGAGATTTGTATGCTACCATCTCGCTCGGACGTGGTATTGTTATTACCATACCATGTCCCGAGTATCTTAGGTCCATGGAGTCAGCCAGTGACGCACGCTCTATCCTATCACCTATCGCGTGACAAGGCCAACCATGCTATAGGACCAGGAGCCGTAGCATGGTTGGCCTTATCACGCGACAAGTGACAAAATAAGAGCGTCGTCTCGTTCTATCGAACGGTGTCAGCCAGTGACGCACGCTCTATCCTATCACCTATCGCGTGACAAGGCCAACCATGCTATAGGACCAGGAGCCGTAGCATGGTTGGCCTTATCACGCGACAAGTGACAAAATAAGAGCGTCGTCTCGTTCTATCGAACGGTGTCAGCCAGTGACGCACGCTCTATCCTATCACCTATCGCGTGACAAGGCCAACCATGCTATAGGACCAGGAGCCGTAGCATGGTTGGCCTTATTACGCGACAAGTGACAAAATAAGAGCGTCGTCTCGTTCTATCGAACGGTGTCAGCCAGTGACGCACGCTCTATCCTATCACCTATCGCGTGACAAGGCCAACCATGCTATAGGACCAGGAGCCGTAGCATGGTTGGCCTTATCACGCGACAAGAGACAAAATAAGAGCGTCGTCTCGTTCTATCGAACGGTGTCAGCCAGTGACGCACGCTCTATCCATGTAGCCATGCTACGGGGCCAGAGCAGCATATTAAGTACTCCCTGAAGTAGTCATACATGTTCATTCAATTAAACCAGCTAAGCGGAGACTGGTTCTTTATGAGCTGACTGACCTCAGGCTGAGGCGAGTTGGTGAGCATTGTGAACTCTTGATCGGGCTCAGACCGATTACGTTATAATTGTAGACGCCTACGCTGGTTAATGATTTAGAGTAATAGAAGTGCGTACACGCCTTTTAGAACATTTATGGAGAGGAACATACGGATAGTCTTAAGGTGATTTTCCACCGGCGTGGATTGACGAGGCGCGGCGCGTCGTGAATTGAAATTTGTATGGCAAATTTTCAATTCACTCCCGGCGCATCTTCGGTGGAAATAGTACGGATTGACGAGAATTTGCGCGACGTGAATTGAAATATTTGTTTGTATAAAAACAAACCGTATTGTTTCTGAAATAGAGATTAAATTAACTCTGCAACAGAAACAAACATCTCGCTACAGGTGTTTAGTTGTTAATTCGTCGAGACTGCCGTAGGTGATTTTCCACCGGCGTGGATTGACTAGGCGCGGCGCGGCGTGAATTGAAATATTTTTAGTGGAAAAGGGTCAGCGCGATTTCAATTCACGCCACGCCTCGTCTCGTCAATCCACGCCGGTGGAAAATCACCTTTAAGAAGTCGGAGAGCTTAGACCACGCAATTTTCCTTTAAATTTCACCACTTAACTGGCACCTGGTTTGATTGCCGGAACCGTCCAAAAGTTTACGACTGATTAACTATCTCACATGAGCTTGGGTCATAAAATCCTTCCGATAGTCTTATAAAGAAACCGCTACTAACCGGGTCCATGTCTACCATACGGGAATTTTCTGTTTTCCATTAGCCGTAACTAAAAAAAGGAAAATGTAATGTGTTGTATGTACCTACTTTTATACGGTATTGACATTATAATGTGGACACAATTTACTATAAATCTCACCATCTTTATTAAAAAACATTATTTAACAAATTAACACTTTTCATTTAATTTTATAACGGCAAAGTTCCTCATAATTTAAATAAATGCCTTTTTTGGAGGCTAAAAACAGTGAGTATGTATACCTTTAGGTAACTGTTAGGTTTCCATAAAAGCTGGTGCAGCTGTCAATATCATTACCATTGATCAATTTAGGTTACCACGGATATTTAAGACATTTTTATGTAATATGAGACAGATGAAGGAAAGTGTCTTATTCGCCGTCCTAAACCCAAAACGTAAGTGAGGAAACAGTTTATATTAAAAAAAATGACGCAGCTGAATATCAATATATCAATCAATCAATATATTTTTATTAAGACCAACTTGGATCATGTTGTTAGTGACAATTATAATACTTATTAAACTAGTGAAAAGTCTGCAATTTTTTTCTGGTGCTAAGGAAGGTTATTCCTATCACCAAAAAAATAATCAGGCATTTCTAAAAAAAACATCCATTCCCAATTAGAACCGAAAAGTCAAATAGAGTCCAGCAGGCCAATTACTTTGTAGTGGAATCAATTCGCTTCCATTTCCGCACACAGAATAAATAAGAGTACTGCGTTAGGTACAGATGATTCTCTGTTAACAAACCCCCTGTTTAGGTACGCCGAACAAGCCCAAACGTGGACATTCCGATAGAAACCGTGCCTATCAAGCGCGGTTTCTATCAGGACCGGTGTCGCCACCTCATCCCCTCCACGTCGCCTACAACTTTGTGAGCGACGGCACGGCGATCAGGTGACGTTGGCCCGAAAGCTTTGAGCGCATGCTCAAAGTAGAGGCGCGCGTGCCACGCCTACATCGCCTTTCTATTATTTAGTGTTCTGTGGTCAAAACGAACCGACGGGTGACGGTCAGACGCCGGTGGTGTATACAATAACGTAACTTGCGCACCTAACAAATCCGGAAAACTCGACTGTCCGGTCGGTGTAGACCCGTCTGCACATCGCACCAGTTAGCGTTCATTAACACGGACTATTATTATATATTATCTATTACAGTACAGGCTACTACTATAAGGAATGGCTCGACGGCTGCAATTATTATAAAGGTCCGGTCGGGGAATTAGTGAAAGTGTACTATTATCGACTTTGTGGCGTTGAAGTGCCGGGACTTTGCGCCCGAGGGCTTTTAGTTTCTAGCTAAATACGCCAGCAATAAACATGGCAATTGCTATATCTCTCGCAGGTCTATCATCCTAGTTGAACGAGCGAGCGAAGCGAACGAAGTTTCCCGTTTCAGTTTGGGCCAAAATTCTTTCGTATGATCGGATGTCCAGATGTCCCGCTGTCCGGCTGTTCTTCTGTACAGGATGCAATTCTCAATCGATTCTCGTGAAATTTTGTGAGCAGGTTTTATAATTATAATAGCTCTTTTTCGGGTCTGTTTGATACCTCTTCACGCTTAAACCGCTGAACCGATTTACATGAAATTTGGTATAGAGATAGTTTGAGTCCCGGGGAAGGACATAGGATCGTTTTTATCCCAGAAATCATCTCCGAAGGAGGTGAAATGGGGGTGAAAGTTTGTATGGAGCGACGACATAAACGAGTTCCACGCAGACGGAGTCGCGGGCAGAAGCTAGTAAATGAATAAAATTAATAGAAATCCCGGTAAAAATCACAACCGGGACATCCCGGGAGCAAACACTTGCTCTGCTCCAGTTAGGCGTTAACTCGATGCCATAGATAATAAAAGGCTTCAATTTGCGTAATGACCACAGACCTGCTAAATGATACTTGTACGGTCGACGCCAAAAATACGTTTACACTATTCGCCTTATTGCAATGGAATAAGGTGCAAAAGTGTAAACGTATTTTTGGCGTCGACTGAACTGGATAAAGGATAACCATAGTTAATAAATTAATAACAGTGCAAAGATATCTGTGGACATTTTGAGATAATTTCTCAGGATACTGTTGGTGATATTTTCTTAACGTTGATAGACTTAGGGCGGGTTAGCTCAGTTTCATTCCGTTGGTAATGGAATGTTACGTTCGTTAACATAGGGTAGTTTCCTCATGTTAAAATTGATAACGCAGTGTTGCTAAATGGATAGTAAACCATCAAATAATTGTAATACAGTATAAATTACGAAACCTAATTAAAATCATAAAAAGCAAAATGGACCTTGAGAGTTTAGAAAAAATATGCACATTTTTTATTGTCCAAAAGTAAATTTAAATCTACCAATAGAATCCTTACGTTACATGGACCATACAACTATGGACCTAAACTTTCGCGGCCGAAACAGCAATTTACTACTTGATTTTCCAATATAACGATTTGTAGATTACTTCAGTCAACCTCAGTACTTTTTAGGGTTCCGTACCTCAAAAGGCAAAAACGGAACCCTTATAGGATCACTCGTGCGTCTGTCTGTCACAGCCGATTTGCTCCGAAACTACTGGACCGATTGAGTTGAAATTTGGTAAACATATGTAAATTGGTGACCCAAAGATGGACGCGTAAAGTCAATTAATGAATTCTGAACAAGGGGGCCACTATTGGGGGGTAAACTGGTAAATTAAAAAAAAGTTTTGCAAACTGTATTGTGTGACATATGAAATATCTAAAAAAATATGTAAGCATCTCAGACAATTTTTTTTAATAATTTTAGCAAAAACAGATTTGAAGTAATTTAGAAAAAAAAACGAATATTTACCATCCCCCCCCTCCTCCCCCCCTTATCTCCGAAACTACGAGGCTTAAAATTCTGAAAAAAATATGGAAAATAGTTCCTTGCCTAAAGATTACAGGAAAACCTATAAGACGTTTGAGTATTCAAAGTAACGGGAAAATTCTCTATATTTTTGTGTACTGTCAAGTTTGTACCTAATCATTTAAGTAATGTTATTGCTGTTAAATGCACTGGCAGGAGGCCAAGATACAGGCTCATCCTAGTTTGGTCTCTGATGGAAAGAAGTCGAATTGTATGTTTTGTTTTTTGAAAATAAATCTTTTTGTATTTTGTATTTTTTTGTATTTTCCGGTCGTTAAAACTCATTGGGAGTTTCCTCAGGTCCTTCAGGGTGAGCGTGACAGCTTCGCCTCCGAAATCATCCTGTATTTATATATATTCCTTTTGTTCCATAGATCAAAACAATATTGTCCAACAGAAATTGAATAAGCAATGTCAAATGTCTAAGACCGTCATTCCTCGTTTATCGAAACCCAAAAGAAATCCAATCCACCTCCATTCATCAGCTGTCTTTGCCGTGTTTTTTTCCGCGCAACCAACCGTTCCGTGCGTATGCGCATAATACTTATCCACACTTCAAAAATGGCTTAAAAACCTTTGCAATAGGGATGTTAACACCATATAAAAATTCAATAATTTAGAATATTGTCGAAACGCATTTTCATACCATTGTCATTTAGTTACTACGCGACTCCGAAAATAAATGACGCTGGAGGTTCGTGACGTCACGGACCTTGTGCGTTTTCTTTCTCTAACAAGCAACATTAAAACGGTTGTAAGTAAGTACTCAACTTCGTAATTTTTTAAGATATTTAAACAGCATTTTAGTGGGTATATAGGTGTCCACAAGGCCGCATTTCTCAACCGATTCTCGTAAAATTTTGTGAGCAGGTATTAATGTGTGCGGCTATGCAGCATGGGTAGGCCAGGCCCCTCACAAGGTGGACTGATGACCTGGTAAAGGTCGCGGGAGTCCGCTGGATGCGGGTGGCGCCGGACCGGTCAATTTGGCACTCTTTGGGGGAGGTCTATGTCCAGCAGTGGACTTCTTTCGGCTGATATGATGATGATGATGAAATAGCATTTTTGTCATTACTAGACATATTTTTTACCTTCTTTCTTTAGGAGTATAATAATAAAATTTGAGTCAACAACCCTGTTCAAAGACAATCTCTTACTCGCACCACACTTAGTTCTAAGACATGCCATTGCCGTGAAAAGGTGGTATCTCTATATGAGTCGCCTCGTGACTTACGGCTTATTACGTTGTGCGTGCGCGGGAGTCGGGTTACATACAGGTGATGTATTGGTCCACCATTTTGTTTATCCGGCCGGCGGTCCCGCGCGGTGTCCGGTTCCGTGGAGATCGGGTGACTTTGGTTGATGACTTTATAATTTTGTTATATTTCACCAATAAGTAATGCGTGAACAAAATGTCTCATGCCAACCCAACACATTATATCATGACGGTGGCTAACAATCGTACGACCTGATAAAAAACGAGCACTAGCCTAAATCCTTCCTTGAGGCGAGGCGGTCACTCTTGTGAATGTCCCGACCGTGGCACACTTGTGTCGCTTAACTTCAAACTCAGATAAATCCATTCGACCCTCTCTGCAAATATCTACCCTATTACCTTTTCATAATACCAAAATCGCATGATCTGACAGATGGATTTACCTGAGTTTGAATTTAAGCGACTCACTTGACAACGACATTGAAAAGCTCGCGACGTCACATTCCATGGAGTTACATTACAACGTGTGTGACACGTACTTAGGCACGTGTTCATGGGAAAAAGATAGTATCGTTGAATTGGGTCGTGTCCTACATTTTTTTACGATGCCATTCGAATCAGTTTTTGGAGAGGAACAAATGTTTGTATGGGAGCGACTACAATTAAAAAACATAAATAACGGCAGCCTAAAACGTTTCATACTGATGAACATTGAAACGTGACGTCACAGTGTAATATTTGTACTAATCGTTGATTGAAAATCAAGTAAATTGCTGTTTCAGTCGTGAAATACTGCGTTTAGGACCATAGTTTCTCTATTTAAGATCTTTTCTACTATTTAAGATTGATGATCCTCGTGATATCTTTGTGCGGGTACATAAAATTGTATGTATTTAAGTATGTATAAGTAAGTTTATATTGTATGCATTATATAAGAATGTATATTCATGAAATTAATTGATTTGTGTTTCCATTCTAGTTTCAGTATTTAAGATCCTGCACCACTAAAGTTTCTGTTTAGCCCAATGGTTGACTGGTAGAGAATGCCTGATGGCATTAAGTCCGTCAATTGTACTTTTATTTGTATATTTGTGCAATAAAGTTTAAATAAATAAATAAAATAAATAGTTGTTATAAAATTTTGTTTTTATAAAAGCGTAAGGATTCTACTGGTAACTTTAAATTTACTTTGGACAATAAAAAAAACCGGCCAAGTGCGTGTCGGACCACGCAAAACGAAGGGTTCCGTGCCTTTTAAAAAGGTCGTATCGTCACAGAAATTTTACGGCACTTACGTCCTTTTCTTTGAGGAAGGCAGTTTTTCAGCAATATCTCGAAAACCTCTGAACCGATCTTGTTCAAAACAATTTTCGGTGAATGAAATTAATAAGCCCTATGTCCATGAATTTTTCCATATTTTTAAAATACACCGTTCAAAAATTAGAGGGGGGGGGACAGAATTTTAGTGACTTTCGGGGCGATTATCTCCGGCTCTATTCACTTAATCAAAAAAAATGCTAAGAAACCTTATATTTATTTTGAAAGGCCTATCGATTGATGTGCCACACGGGGGGTCACAGTGAAAATTTTTTTTTTGCATTTTAGTTTTATGTATGGAGTGCACCCCTAAAAAAAATTTTTTTTGTCATTTTAATTACAAAACTATGTAGCGGCTAACAAAATACACCTTTCCTCAAAATTTTATTCAAATACACCTTATAGTTTTCGAGTAAAATGCCTGTGACATACGGACAGACGGACAGACGGACAGACGGACAGACGGACAGACGGACATGACGAAACTATAAGGGTTCCGTTTTTGCCATTTTGGCTACGGAACCCTAAAAACATATTTTTTCTAAACTTTTAAGCTCCATATATTTTTATGATTTTAATTATATTTCTTAATTAATACTTAATTACATTTATTTGATAGTTTACTATCAATTTAGCAACACTGCGTTATCAATTTTAACATGTGGAAACTACCCAATTCATCATTTCTTTAGCTCGTATATCTATAGATATAGAAACCATGTTTGGATGATTTGGGTATGTCAGAAGGTTCTGAGTGGAGTGAGAGGTTGTCAGTGTTCAGGAGCCGTAGCATGGTGGCCTTATCACGCGACAAGTGACAAGATAAGAACGTCGTCTCGTTCTATCGAACGGTGTCAGCTAGTGACGCGCGCTCTATCCTATCACCTATCGCGTGACAAGGCCAACCATGCTACCATGCCTGAGCACTGGATTTTTAAAGAATTAGACCACTTATTACTATTTGGCACTCTTTAGATGAGGCCTATGTCCAGCAGTGGACGTCTTTCGGCGATATGATGATGATGATGATGAGGAGAGCACTTATGGTCTCATCATCATCATCATCGTATCAGCCGATCAGATTCTCTGCGAAGAGGTAAACCTCAATACGGTGGCTCTATGTCGGAATAAATGCCCTAGCGTAACTTTTCGATCGAGCGGGAACCAATCAACTGTGAACATTTAAGAAATGACAGTTGGTATGGCTATAGCGCCTTCAAAAACTAACTATTTAGCTATAGCTCAAAAGCAAGCTATTCGACACCGGTTTACTTATGGTTTCGCTAATCCGACTTTACTGCGTTTTTTGCCTAAACATAGACATAGACATAGACATAGAAAATCTTTATTTAACATCACATATTAAACATATAGTGTACAAATTAGACTTAAGATTAGACTTAAAACCTATACAGTACCGTACATACGAGGCATAATAATGTGTGATGCTAAAAAGGGGCTAGACTCAGCATAATGTTGCAGTGAGTAGGTATAGGTAAGGTATACCTACACCGCAACACTAGTTTTCAGTTAGACCCTTTCATATAGCTTTAATCATAGTATTATTATGTCGGAACGTAGTAAAAATGTATTTTAAGTGTGAGTAATGTTGTGTGTAAACTGTGTACCTATTTTAAAATTTATTATACTTTGACCGTGGTTTGCTTTTACTTATGGGCAAATATATATGTTAGGTGACAAATATATATAATTGTTATAAATAATAATAGAATGAAATACAAAAATATAAAAATAAAATGACATATGTATACAGTATTTATTGTAGGCTTCAAAGATACGAGGGCAAGACTCGGCCACCCGGAGGTAGATCTTTTTAAAACAACCTTTGTAAACAACCTTTGCTAGCCTGGAAGGACGCGGTACATAAAAACGCTGCATAATGTTATTTATAACGTTTATAGACGTTTAACCTCTAGCCGCCCAAAGGCCGTTTAACAGGTCTTCAGTTCATAGTGGTTTCCGGCCCAAGCAAAAAGTCATTTTCAACTTATGGATGCCTAACTGTCCTTTTAAAAGGTCTTCAAATAAAACCTGTCGTAAAAGTTCAAATTTCCAGTGTATCGATTTTAAGTTATTTCTGAACGAAAACGCCATGTTTGACGTTGACAATAGAGTTCAATCTGGGCAATGTCAACTGTCAGTTTGGGCGTAACATTCGAAAACATGGCGAGGCATCGCGGACGTTTTGAGTAAATCTATAGAAGACCAACCAATGTCAGATGTCCAATAGCTGCACGGCTATCACAAGACGGCGCGCGAGCTCTCTCGATTTTTCTCGCACTATCCGTTTGTCTCTTATTAGAACACTTCGAAAGAGAGGTAAAGTGCGAGAAAAATCGAGAGAGCTCGCGCGCCGTCTTGTGATAGCCATGCTGATAATACTACACCTCTGAGTCAAAATAGCTCAAGTCTTTGGAATGTTTACTCCGCTCTAGGTTTCAAGCACACAGAAATTATTACAGTCAGCAGCAGAAGTAGCTAAGCGGGCCGGGTGTTCAAAATGACCTGCACAGTGCACATGACTTTATTCTTAAGAAATTAAGAGCTGTGTAGGTTATTTTGAACACCCGGCCCGCTTAGCTACTTCTGCTGCGACTGTACTTAGCATTTTAATCGCCTGTGAATCACTCAAATGCTCTTTGGTTTTGTTATGGAAATTGTCAAAGCGTTTGAGCGCAATGAACTTAATGGTGAGACCGGTAATTGGTAAGTTATAATAACCATATCGCCAACACAGTTACCTGAACATCCGTGCACTTTATGTGCATTGTAATAAGGTTCAGTATAAATGGATGGTCAGTTAATGTTGGCGTTTGCACAAATCGGCCTATTAGTTAAGCTATGAAGCTGTTTTTATACTACGAAACGAGACCGTATTCTATGGACGCCTGGAAATCGGAGCATCGATTGTTTGGATGATATGTAGAGCTAGTTCGGAAAAGTAACTTAGCTGAGTTATGGTGAAAAAAGTGCTAGTTGATCGCAGTAACAAGAAAGAAAAAACCGGCCAAGTGCGAGTCGGACTGGGGCTCCCATACAGCCCCAGTCCGACTCGCACTTGGCCGGTTTTTTAGTATTTGTTGTTATAGCGGCAACAGAAATACATAATCTGTGAAAATTTCAACTCTCTAGCTATCACAGTTCTTGAGATACAGCCTGGTGACAGACAGACGGACGGACGGACGGACGGACGGACAGCGAAGTCTTAGTAATAGGGTCCCGTTTTTACCCGTTGGGTACGGAACCCTAAAAAAGCAGTAAGTAGCGGTAAGATTTTTTTTCACGAATAAATATTTCTTTTTTTTCTTTCTTTTTTTTAAGATGAAAGTCATATTCAGCGTACATATACTCAACAAGTTGCCAGTCTCAGAGCGCCCATAAATTATTAACAGACGTCCAGACAGACCGGAAAACTATCAGAGATGCAGTTATGTGATAAAATGAGATAGTACTATATACTTATAACCGGTTACCCTCATGTCGTATGTGGTTTGCCGTAGACATAAATCAAAGTCAAAAAGCAGAGCTATTTATTCTTCAATTTAGGCATAATTGAATGAATGAAATCTCTTATTTCAGGTCTTCATTGACTCATAATCATAAACCAGGTGTTCGTTATAACTTTTACATTACCTATTATTAGGTTAGGTTACACAATACAAAGCTTACAAATAATTTAACGGAGAACATAAACTACGAGTTTTTTTTTCCCAAGCTTAAACTGAGAACCCCGTTCGCTTCGCTCGCTCGCTTCAACTACTAACACTAACTACCGCGGAAAGTCAATGGTTTCAGAAAAAGGAAATGAAAAATCATTAATCAGGATGTGCATCCATCCGCCAGGTCGTATTCTTCTTTTTATTTTTATTTTGGTACGGATTTTTAAATTCTGGCTTACATACACAGATTGCAAATTAAGATCTATCCATCATCATTAAGCAACAAACGCCTCACTACCAGTTTTTTATTCAAAGTTAAGATAAGACTGGCGCCTAGCAAATAGTCCGCTTTGATACACCGCGGAAGTCGCTCTTCATTCCTTGCTAAATTGATTTTGATAAGGTTTTTGCCCAGTTTTTACCATGTTAATGAGGAGCGGTTAGATTGCGCTGGCGTCGGTTTTTTATTAATTTAAAAGGACGTATGCGCATTCTAGTTTTGAATATTGATACGATCTTCGCAAATAACATTGAGCGGCAATGTAGAAAAGTACTTCCACCTTTTAGAAGGCCGCAGTTATAATAAAATGACACAAGTAATCGCTCTGTAGGTATGTGGTGTTGTGTTCCTGGTGGTGAGTAATAACACAAGTAATCGCTCTGTAGGTATGTGGTATTGTTCCTGGTGGTGAGTAATAACACAAGTAATCGCTCTGTAGGTATGTGGTGTTGTGTTCCTGGTGGTGAGTAATAACACAAGTAATCGCTCTGTAGGTATGTGGTATTGTTCCTGGTGGTGAGTAATAACACAAGTAATCGCTCTGTAGGTATGTGGTGTTGTGTTCCTGGTGGTGAGTAATAACACAAGTAATCGCTCTGTAGGTATGTGGTGTTGTGTTCCTGGTGGTGAGTAATAACACAAGTAATCGCTCTGTAGGTATGTGGTGTTGTGTTCCTGGTGGTGAGTAATAACACAAGTAATCGCTCTATAGGTATGTGGTGTTGTGTTCCTGGTGGTGAGTAATAACACAAGTAATCGCTCTGTAGGTATGTGGTGTTGTTCCTGATGGTGAGTAATAACACAAATAATCGCTCTGTAGGTATGTGGTGTTGTGTTCCTGGTGGTGAGTAATAACACAAGTAATCGCTGTGTAGGTATGTGGTGTTGTGTTCCTGGTGGTGAGTAATAACACAAGTAATCGCTCTGTAGGTATCTGGTGTTGTGTTCCTGGTGGTGAGTAATAACACAAGTAATCGCTCTGTAGGTATGTGGTGTTGTTCCTGATGGTGAGTAATAACACAAGTAATCGCTCTGTAGGTATGTGGTGTTGTGTTCCTGGTGGTGAGTAATAACACAAGTAATCGCTCTGTAGGTATGTGGTGTTGTTCCTGATGGTGAGTAATAACACAAATAATCGCTCTGTAGGTATCTGGTGTTGTGTTCCTGGTGGTGAGTAATAACACAAGTAATCGCTCTGTAGGTACGTGGTGTTGTTCCTGGTGGTGAGTAATAACACAAGTAATCGCTCTGTAGGTACGTGGTGTTGTTCCTGGTGGTGAGTAATAACACAAGTAATCGCTCTGTAGGTATGTGGTGTTGTTCCTGGTGGTGAGTAATAACTCAAGTAATCGCTCTGTAGGTATGTGGTGTTGTGTTCCTGGTGGTGAGTAATAACACAAGTAATCGCTCTGTAGGTATGTGGTGTTGTTCCTGGTGGTGAGTAATAACACAAGTAATCGCTCTGTAGGTACGTGGTGTTATTCCTGGTGGTGAGTAATAACACAAGTAATCGCTCTGTAGGTATGTGGTGTTGTGTTCCTGGTGGTGAACACAAGTAATCGCTCTGTATGATTCGTCTAGAGTCAGTGTCTATAGGCTACGCCGATCAAATATAATAGAATAGAATAAATTGATTTTGTAACAACGACAGGAATATACATCACTTTAATTTTAGAATTACGAGTAGCGCCCTTGGAGTTCCCGGCCAATGGTTTGAAACACACTGGGTTACGGTATCTGCTTACTTGTTAGCCACCGTTTAAAAAACAAAGTTGACTGCAAACGTGTTGTGCAACAAGATGCTTTACAAGCGACATAGTTATCGTCGATCGCGCCCTGGATCAGGCTTTATTCTCCGCTCCGTATTTGGCGGGAAAAGTCTGCGTTCGACTTACATGCGCATCTGGGAGAGGCATTATCAACACAAGCACCGACTCACAGGAACTTGAAGAATTGCGGACAAAGACATGTACGTGACTAGGATTCGAAAAATACTGCTAACAGACGATTGGAGATACTAGTTACCTGAGGGCCTACCGCGAAACGAATTCGTTTTCGTTCGTGTATCTCCCTTTATACACAAACGAAAACGAATTTCGTTTCGCGGTAGGCTCTCTGATTTGGACGCAGCTATCTATGTGTTATAATTTCTTCTCGAGGCTGGAGCCGTAGCATGGTTGGCCTTGTCACGCGATAGGTGATAGGATAGAGCGTGCGTCACTGGCTGACACCTTTCGATACGAGTAGAACGAGACGACGCCCTTATCTTGTCACTTGTCGCGTGATAAGGTCAACCATGCTACGGCTCCAGGTTTCCTATCGGATAATTATTTTCATCGATATGCATAATCCTACTAATATTGTAAATGCGAAAGTTTGGATGTTTGGATCTTTGTTACTCAATCACGCTTAAACGGCTCCACCGATTTGGATAAAATTTTCCACGAAGATATGTAGTTTATAGTCTGGATTAAAATATAGGGTAGTTTTATCCCGGGTCTACGCGGACGAAGTCACGTGCAACAGCTAGTATTTCATATTTCAGTATTGGATACGTAGGACAGGTCAACTCTACCTTGAGATATATTAAGTTTAAGTGAATATCCTCTGCATGTCATATGTCCGGCGTCTGTCCGGCAGTTCTTCTCTACAGGCCGCATTTCTCAACCGATTCTCGTCAAATTTTGTGAGCAGGTATAATAAATATATAGAATTTTACTGTCGATTCAGTTTTAGGAAATTAAAAAAAAAACAGGCTCACCAATTCTACAGGTTTGTATGTCGAAGTCGCGGTTTACCACCGGAACTGCTCAAACGTTGCGAATGTCACAAAAATAAGGCTAGATGTTTTATGCTGGGACTGCTATTTCTGTAATACGACGGCACAAGTCCTACATAGCCAATTCTATGTAAGGAATCATACTAATCCTACTTATATTATAAATTTGGAGTGATTAAATCCTGCACTAGAAATCTATCGCAAAATAAATAGGCTTTCTTTCTACTGTAACAATTTTATAATACTCTGATACTGAAATGATCTCGAAATGATATATTGTATACTGTTTTGAAAAAATGATACCTCGTCGAG
Organism: Epinotia nisella; assembly: GCA_932294315.1. Taxonomy (NCBI): domain Eukaryota; kingdom Metazoa; phylum Arthropoda; class Insecta; order Lepidoptera; family Tortricidae; genus Epinotia; species Epinotia nisella. Next base: position 18,335,982 of record OW028690.1, read on the forward strand.
TTTTTTACGCCGGTTCTTCTCGAGGCAGAGATTTTCTTTCCGAACCAGTGGTAGGTAGTTTATCGACATTCATAGGTTTAAATTTTTTTTTTATTAATAGTACAAAACAATTAACATTATGTTACTCGCCAAACTGCGATAACAGTTTGTTGGCGAGACCGCGCTCATTTTAACTAGTGTTAAGTACCTATGTTAAATTAAAACTATGTTAGGTATGCTATGTGTCAATTGTATTGTATGTCTACTCCTTTGTCTCTGTGTGTCTTTTGTGAAGTGAATAAATGTCTTCTTTTCTTTCTTTTTTTTTCTATGTGAACTACATATATAATCTTAAACAATAACTTCCACACTAAACATGACAATGCCTGAACACTTCACCCCCGCACTTAAAGTGCTATACTTTACAATTATTTATTTGTTTAATTATTTTTTAACTGCAAGTATTCTTTTTTACCTATGTAAGTATTAATGTAATTTTTCCAAAAATGTCTGTTTTAATCTATTTTTTAATTCAACTTTGCTGCACTTTTTTTCTCGTTATATATTATAGGTGCATGTAATATGCCTAAATTGAAGAATAAATCACTTTGACTTTGACTTTGAATGCGAAAGTTAGGATGTTTGGATGTTTAGACGTTTGGATGTTTAGCTGTTTGGATGTTTGTTACTCAATCACGCTTAAACGGCTGTACCGATTTGCATGAAATTTGGCACGACGATGGTTTATAGCCTGGATTAAAATATAGGATAGTTATTATCCCGGGTCTACGCAGACAAAGTCGCGGGCGGAAGCTAATAATAATATAAAGAGGACAGATTGTGTTTCTTTGTCTGTTTGATACCGGAAACAAGGGATAACCGCCAGTGTTGCAAACCGCGGCGCGCGCGCCGGTCCGGCGCTGGCGCTACTACACTTTCTTATCAGCGGCCGATTCTGGAGCACGGCGATTAAGAAAACGCAGGGTAGCGTTACTTTTGAAGTGTATTTAAGGTCTCAGGGAGGATTTTGAACAAGGCAGAATTAATAAATCAAAATTATTTTATTCAACTAACACTTAAATCCCACAAGATTTATAGGAGCAAATCGCACATTTGTAAAATGAATATAAAATAATATGGAAAGATGGTTAGTTAGTTAGTTTTACTGGGCATTTTCCGCAAATCGACATCCAACTGCCTATTTTGCGTGAAAGGATTAGACCGGTTTCCTCACGATGTTTTTCCTCCACCGAAAAGCTAACGATAACTATTTCGTACATAAGTTTCGAAAAACTCATTGGTACGAGCCGGGATTCGAACCCACGACCGTCGCTTGACAGCCGCATGCCTGAACCACTAGGCTACCGTAGCTATTATGGAACGATGGTATCGAGATTGCTCCCGCGTACACGACGGCAGCCGAAGGCAAAATGTGCGGAGCATTTTTTTTTTTTGTTTTTTTTTTTGGACCTGACTGTTGCTATAATAGGACGGACCCAATATAGCTGTCGAATTGCATGGTTGAAGAGTAGCCTGGGGAAAGTCCAGGGGGAACTCTCCGGCACGACCACGCGGGGGGTATAACAGTGGAATACTCTAAGAGTTTGCGCTCCAGTGAGATTGGTTGAACGGTTTCAACCGAATCTGATGTGATGTGCGGAGCAGCGGCTTGCATCCGTTTTTATGCACTATGGGGGTGGGGTTGACTTGGTGTTGCCAACAACAATTATATCGAGCCCGTAATGTCCCACTGCTGAGCAAACTAAAGGCCTCCCCCCTCAGCAATATCTATCCAGTGTTTCAATAATCACAGTGTTAAAATAACTTAGAAAAGTTGAAAAACCCCGGACATTTTCATTTCAAAGTTCAATATCATAAAAACGGCTGAACCGATTATGCTGACACGTACTAAGAACCATCTCGATTACGTCAGCTTTTGGGACAAAAAAACCATATTAAAATCGGTCCATTCGTTTCGGAGCTACAATGCCACAGGCAGACACACAGACACAGAGACACACAGACACACATATACACAGACACGTCAAACTTATAACACCCCGGGCTCTTTTTGCGTCCGGCGGGGGTTTAAAAGGAGTCCAAGTTATCCCGTCATCGCCGACGATGTCTTTCGCGTCTCCGTTTTGAGTTTGATTTTGATGATACCCAGGGCAAAGTAACCCGGGTTTACGGTATACTGAATTGAGAAATAAGTTGCTGTCAAAAATTTAATTTTTGGTACAAGCTTTTAATGCTGACTGTACTTTCCTGTATACCATCATCAACTAATACTCATTGAGACGATTCTAACGAGCCCAAACACAACGGGGTTACGTCGGTTAAATACTGAATTCCCATGGCCACCTTCTGTCTCCATCATACTATAATATTAAATTATCATCCAAACTATACTACTACACAAAATTTCAGCTCAATCGGATAACGGCAAGTGAATGAAAAATGGATTGCAATTTTTGACGGACAACTTACATAGGTTACTTAGTTACATACGAACAGGTCAAGTTAATATAAAGCTTCTAAAAACATCGCGCGTTTGCTTCCTATCACACCTATTGGGTCATTGGGTCAGCACGAGAGCGCGAAACACATTGAAAACCAATTTACACTAGCCTCAACTAACTTCTACTGTTCTACACTTTTCTACCAAAAGTAGAAAAATGCAAAGTTTGGACTGTGTAAGTTTGTATGTCAGGAATAAGCTTTTATTTCACTGCTTTATTTTATTGAGGAAGTTTAGTGATAACGTAGGCTGTATTACATCCCGTGACTACCAGACTATTAGGAGGAAAGCCGCAGATACATCTGGTCAGTATACATTAGAAGAAATTTTTAATTTTTATGAAAATAATAAATAAATAAATAAATATTAGGGGACAATCTTACGCAAATCGAGCTAGCCCTATAGTAAGCTCAATAAGGCTTGTGTTATAGGTACTAGACGACGATATATATCCATACTCCATACTTTGTTTGTTTATTGTTTGTTTGTTTGTTTGTTTGTCCGTCTTTCACGGCAAAACGGGGCGACGAATTGACGTGATTTTTTAAGTGGAGATAGTTGAAGGGATGGAGAGTGACATAGGCTACTTTTTGTATCTTTCTAACCCCCCACTACCCCAAAATGGGGGGTGGAAGTTTGTATGGAGCATTCCGCAATTTTCAAGGTAGAAAGCTAATTATTGGTATGCGGACTATTTGTGACTAACAAAAAAATCGTGCATCATTTTTTTTTGGAAATCTGCACCCAACCCCTTAAAAGAGGGGGTGAAATTTTATATGGGGGTCCAGATATGTAGAGTCGATATGTAGAGCCGATATGTAGAGTCGATATGTAGAGTCGATATGTAGAGTCGATATGTAGTCGATATGTAGAGTCGATATGTAGAGTCGATATGTAGAGTCGATATGTAGTCGATATGTAGAGTTGATATGTAGATTCGATATTTATAGTCGATATGTAGAGTCGATATGTAGAGTCGATATGTAGATTCGATATGTAGAGTCTATGTTCGATATGCAGAGTCTACGTAGAGTCGATCTAAATATATAAAAGACTGAAACTGAGATGCACCTTTTTTGTAGACGGTTAACATTACTCTTAGTACGCGGGCGAAGCCGCGGGCAAAAGCTAGTAATAGATATAAATACTTAAATACATAGAAAACATCCAAGACTCAGAAACAAATATTCATGCTCATCACACAAATATTTGCCATTACCGGGATTCGAACCCAGGACCTTCAGCTTCGTAGACAGCGTCACTACCCACTAGGCTAACCGGTCGTCGTTATGTAGTTTAATAGAAATAACGGAATCTAACCATCCTCTTCAATCTAACTTTCGACAGTATGTTGACTCAAAAAAGAGAAATATTCTGTACCTAATTAACGTAAATGAATTTCATAATCTTTACTTCAAGTTTTATTCGAAGTCTTCTAAATCAGGTAACACCACAATCACCACATATAGTACAGTAAGAACGAACCCAAATACACCGTCAGTACCTACTAGTTTATCTTTCATCATCACATATCAGAAACAATGAATAGTAACAATACAACTAAGTATTCAGTTTATTAAACAAACTTTACATACACCAATCAATCAATCCAATCAAAAGCCTCGCGAAGACGCGAACAGAATACAGCCGCGAGCTTTTTGCCTTAAAAAAGCTCAGAGCAGGTTGAACGGGGAGCTTTGGTGGGGGGCTTTAGTGTGCGCGCGCGCCTTGCCGGCGATCGACGTCGACCTTGGTCCTTCGGGCCGGACACGGAGCGCAGTGTGTGATGTGTGTGTGTGTGTCAGTTGAGCTGGTGCAGTGACCTGTAGTGTGTAGCAGCTGCGGGCGAAATCTGCGTAAGCGCAGGTCTGTTGTGGTGCAGGATAAGTACTTAGGTTATGATCGAATGAATAAGAGCTATCTAGCATTTGGCAATTAAACCTTTAAATAAATTCAGGAAAAGGCCTTTACCCATCTTTGTAGAGGGGGTTTTCACAGTGGGACACACACACCAACAAGCTACTTAATAAAAACACAATTACGAGAACAATATTCCTTTGCTATTCCGCTAAAAAACGTGCAGGTCGATCAGCGGAGATCAAATGCAGATATTTGCGTATGAACATGCAAATAATTACAGCAAAAAAAAATGTTCATACGCAAATAGTTGCATTTGATCTCCGCTGATCGACCTGCATTTTTTAGCGGAATAGCAAAGGAATATTGTTCTCGTAATATATCATGAATTTCCGCAAAGTAACGCCTGATTCAATAAATTATTTAAAAACACAATTTCCCTAGGAGTCACAATTAAAACACATGTATAAATTGTAGGTATGAGTAATTTTAGTTACTCAATGCTACCGATTAAATTACAGACGATATAAGTTCTTAGCTAAGTACTACTCCCTGATTTTGAGAGTTAGGGCACAGCGAAATATCAAAAAAATCGCTCCTCTGCAAAATTGTTACCAAAGTTCGTTTCAAGCGAATATATGTAGCTTTTAACTACTTTTATTATACCCTATCACTATTTAATTTAGTATCATTTTAAAGGTCATTAAGTGTGCTTTACAATGAAAGTAGTTAAAAGCTATATTCGCTAGAAACTAACTTTTGAAAAGGTGCGATTTTTTTGACCCCCGGGTGTATTTGCAGCATCCCAATTGGGGAAGTCCGCCTTGCAGAATACCGCAAGCATATCAACTTGCTCTTTTCGCAATCATTTCATTCCTTAATTTGGCTTAATGATATACTTTAAAAAAAAACATGATAGCAAAACATCATACATTCTTTTGCGAGTAGCGTGCATTTTCCAATTTGTACATTTCGCGAATGTTCTTTTTGCTTTTTGTCAGTTCCGCGTGTTTCAAAGTTTCAATATGCGTTGTGTACATTTTGCTTATTGTAGATTTCGCCATTTTGCTCTAAAGCGGCATTTAGATGTGATTTTATTTCTAGATTTGATTTTATTTCTAGATTTGTACCAAATAGACTCAATAATATTTAGAACTGTTAAAATTGATATATTCAACAAACTGCGCATAATTGTTAAAATTCGAACCTTGTAGTTTTTGGTGTTTTAGTTACCTATACAAAACCAGATATTACAAAATACAATAAGTGTGTTGTTTATTTTTTTAGTTCCCAACTTTTGAGTCATGTTTAAAAACAATTTCCATCGAGTACCGAAGGTATTTTTTTTAAATATATATGACTTGGATTTTTATCTATTTATTACGTAATTGGGCTATGACCCGTTTGCGGCTTGACGTTTAAAGGTCTGCTAGACGGTTGCCAACACGCCCCTCCGACCGAGCGACCTTGGTCGGCCCCGACCGTTGTAGTATGAAATTTTGTTGGAAACAACTGTCTACACGATCGGTGCGAACCAAGGTCGCTCGGTCGGAGGGGCGTGTTGGCGACCGTCTAGCACGGGCTTTACTTTTGGGACACCCGTATATCAACATAAGACTATTGTACCTACTGCAAAATGGCACAAATAACATTCCATGTTGTATTTCTGTCACTTTCAGTTCAATTTATTTCATTCCAGGTCCATAAAACCTGTTAGTAATAACTACAACTTAGAAAAGTATAAAAACCCCCGATTTTTTCATTTCAAAGTTCAATATCTCAAAAACGGCTGAACCGATTTTGATGAAATATGGGTAAGAACACTCGGGTTAAAATTATCTATGACATAAAAAAAACCGCATTCAAATCGGTCCATCCGTTTGGGAGCTACGATACCACAGACAGATACACAGACACACAGATACACAGACACGTTAAACTTATAACACCCCTCTCTTTGCGTCGGGGGTTAAAAATACACTAAGCCACTTACTATGTTAGAACGTCATTCATAAAAGTTTCAAAGTCAAAGTCAAAGTCAAAAGTCAAAGTGATTTATTCTTCAATTTAGGCATATTACATGCACCTAGGTATGAATGTCGATAAACTACCACCGGTTCGGAAATTTGTCAGTGTCAAAAATTTCATTTTTGGTACAAGCTTTTATTGCTGATTTACTTTTCTGTATACCATCATCAATTACTCATATAGACGATTCTAACGAGCCCAAACTCGATGAGGTTGTGTCGTTTCATTGCGAAGTTCCTATGGCCACCTTCCAGCTCCATCATCAGATCAGCACCATGTTATCATAATATTTCATTGTCACGCGTTTTGCGTATGCAAAATTTCAACTCAATCGGTTACCGGGAAGTGGATCAAATTTAATTTGCAAGATTTGATGACATACATCGGGACTCGGGACAGGTGAAACTAAAATAAAAGCTTGTAATAATAAATGGTAAACATTTCCTATAGATAACATGTGGTTAGTATCCATTATTGGAGAAACAAAAGCTCACCGTCTCCACTGGCTTTGTCATGTTGAAAGAATGAAGGAAGATCGGGGTGCCAAACGGGCATATTTGGGGCATCCGGTAGGGCGGCGAACCGTCGGACGGCCCAGGTATCGCTGGAGCGACGTCGTCGAATTGGACCTGCGCGACCTTGGGGCCATGAACTGGAGGGAGATGGCGCAAGATCGGGTCAAGCGACAACTCGTGTCGGAGGCCAAGACCCACTTTGGGTCGGTGAGCCACTGAAGATAGATAGATAGATAGCATCCCAGTGTTTCCACATTGCAGTGGCCGGGTACAGAAATTCTAAATTTTCAAATTTGTATAGGTTTTTGACATTTACTCTGTATTTTTCGATATTCTCCATAAACATAAATAATCGACGCACATCCTGAAATAATTTGTTTTATCCCTGGTTGGTGACATATGTTTTTGTATAAATTCACAATTGACTGTGCACGCCAATAGGTGGCTAAAAGTACGAGCATATATGGCTCATGTTAAGTGGGTCGTTCTTCTTTTCGACCGACAATAGCCTGTCCTTCGTCTTATTACGGCATCTCATTTGAGTAATGATGTTTACGGTTTTATAATGTTCAAAGGAACGTACATATTATTTTATTAATTAGTGATATTTTATATTTCACTTTCTCTAACTAGCATTTTTTTTAATGTTTTTTTTTTCGTAGAATGCCGTGACAGAGTGGTAAACCAAAATGTTGTCCCCACTGAAAGAGTCCACTCTGTCACATGTTTTTTTTGGAAACCAACCGTAAATAAATATTTATATTGGCCAGAAAGGAAACTTTAATTAGTTCTAATGAAGAAACCTATGCATTTTTTTTAAATCGCATTCAAAACCACAATTTTCGATAGTTCAAAAACCAAAAAAATAGAAAAACCTCGGTTCATTGTCGGTAAAAAAGAAGAACGACCCAAGTGCTTTATGACTTCAGAGACATTAAATGAACTTTAAGGAGACAAAAAAGACATATCGGGCCGATGTTGATGTAACATTATTTGCTCACAATACCGTCAATAACTAAAATACTAAAACTAAATGTTGTGTTTAAAGACTAAACTGTTACCATTACGTACCTGCATTCTGGTATTGATATATTTTCCATTTCATTGCCAGAGCTAAACTAACTACTAACTTTCGAATGATACCCAATGTTCCTTACAATCCAAGAAAAAAATTGTTCGACCCCTTGTTACCCCTAAAACTGCCCCCTTAATTGAGATTTACTTCTTTTTGACTTTATTTATGTGATTAGGCTATACATTTATATATCTATACCAAATTTGAGCTTCCTATGTCAAACAGTATTTGAGAAATCTGGCTCTGACCAATTCTGGTATGACAGTAGAGTAACCAACATAGCAACCGCGATTTCCTGTTATCACGCATATGTGGAGTCAGTTTTACGTTACGGACTAATACTATGGGGCTATAGCACTGACAGCAATCGAGCATTTATCGCACAAAAAAAGTGTATAAGAGCAATACATCGAATGCGGCCAGACGAGTCCTGCAGGCCACTATTTAAAAAACTCGGTTTGCTACCGTTCCCCGCGCTATATATATATGAAGTATGTATGTTTGTCCACAAGCATAAATCTATGTTTAAAAAAGCATATGACACTCATCCTCGTGCCTGTCGAGATCCGGACAGACTATTGCCTGATGACCATTCACGCTTAGCGAAACATAAAAAAAGCTGTTTAGTTATGTGTGTCGAAGTATATAATAATATACCTGCGCAACTACGGTCATTGAATATTATGTCATTTAAAAAGCAACTACACCGATGGCTAAATAATCAAAACTTCTACAGTTTACATGAATTCTTTGACACGTAATTACTGGCAGAATTGTGATAATTTATGTATAGCTGGTAATTTATAGTATTGTGTTATGATGTCATAGTTCGTAAATTGTAATGTTGAACTTGAATTTAATGATCTCTTTAAGTACCTAGTAATTATAACAATTTTGCATACCAATTATGGTTAAACATATAAACCTACCTATTATTGTAATAACACCTTGTATCTGGTAATGTTTAATGCAAATAAAGTTTATTCTTTATTCTTATTCTTATTCAAACGGAACACTAAAAATTGTAGGACACAGCAAGAGGGGTTCTTGTTAAGTCTTTTACATGTTGTACTCGTAACAAATGAAGGCTTGCGTTAATAGTAGATTGTTAACCAATGGTTCGAGTCAGAAATGGGTGACTTTCACCCGAGTTAAACACTACTTTTCATATCGAATACGAGGAAAGTAAAAACAAACAGACGGAAAATTTTACAATATGTTTTGTATTTATTATTAGTATTCGTTGAAGAGTGGCTGTATGCGTTTCTGCCTTAGCTCACATGCACAACTTTAAGTTAAAAAAGGTTTGTGGGTGTATTTCATTTGTCACCACCTCTTAGAGCCTAGTGAATATTTTAGCTAAAATAAAAGTAATGAATTTACAACATAAACTTATTGTCTGTTTAATAAAATAAATTCCATGAACTAGTAAGAATAAAATTATTTCCCTTTTTCAGTGGCGGGGTAATTATTGATATTTATTAGAATTAGTTCCCGCATAATGCTTATAAGGCGAAGACTAATTGGCAGAAACGTATCACTTTCTGCGCACTTTTTAGAGCAACAGCGACCCACTTTCAGAGCATGAGATATGAAAAATAGTTTTTACAGTACACATGGTGTTACTTTCCCGCACTAGTGCGGAAATGAGCACTTTCCGTGCATATGTTGAAACTTTAAAGAGCCATATGTACTTTAAAACGTTGTACGATACACGTGCGAATAGGTAATTGGCAACTCGTGTCGATTTAAAACACTCCCTTCGGTCGTGTTTTAATTTATCGCCACTCGTTGCGAATTTCATATTTTCTGCACTTGTATCGTAAATAACTATTTTATACTCGTTGACTTTAATGTTTGAATTAAGACTTCGTACACTAAACTAAATCCACATACTTTTTTATATGGAGCTCCCAACTCAACTATAATATAAGACATAACTTTAGACAACTAAAATAAATTCGACCAATCACGTGGCGCCTTTACTGAACTATAATGAATTTGACCAATAGGACGTCGCGTTGATTCCAATACAAAAGACATCAACGAGCACGCCTTTGACTTGCACTTCGTTTCAGCAGGGCTTAGATATTTTTCATTAGATACCAAGTCTGTTTGATTATTACTGTTGACTCGTATAAAAAGTATTGTATACAATAGTTACACAATTAGCTTTTAAATTCTTGTACCTTACTTAGGCCCCTCGGCAAGGCTCTCGTGGCCTAAACACGGTACTCGACTTTAAGAGCCCTTATTGTGTACACTATAAGTAAAAGTGTGTTATAATGATGAAGGAAGCTTAACACACAGGAATGTGGCAATAGAGCATGCAGTACCTTAGTTCAACCGCCGCGAAAACCATACTACTTGCAGGTGGATACACCTGTCATTACAATATCACTCTTACGGCGCTGCAATTAAAGTCGCTTTTTGATATTAACACTGCTTTCCCCTTAATAGATAATGCGGGCAGATACATGCTTTGTAAGTCTTCTGCAATTGGTTTTGTTGCCTATATTATTATTGAGCCAAGTTTACTGAGGAAAATTTGCTCAGTCGAACATTTCTTCACCACATTGATTACACACCAGTATTTGATGGACTTCGTCATCGTTATCATTATACCAGAAACAAAAATAAGTTTTTACAATGCACTCGCTCTGAAAGTGCGCCTTTATATGGGACAACGTTAACACGGGAACTCCTCTATGCCCGCACGGCGGTGCAGGCGGAGCGCGGGGCCGTGCAGGAATGGATTTCGGGCCAATATTCCCGCACACGTGCGAGAATGAGATTTCATGAGAATTAAAATTTCAGCTTTTATTTACATATTATTATTTCCTTGCGTGATGCATTGTATTTTGTCATCGTCACTCATGGGGAATTACCTGCACTTGAATCATAAATAACTGTTATTTCACAGTCAAAACGTTTTATGATTAACGTAAAAAAGGCTCTGTTATTATAGTCTGCATTTGAAGGGAAATAGGAAAAAGTCGTCACGGCTGTGTTAAAAAGGCTTCCATATTTTAACTTATTCAAATTTTCGTTCTAATTCTCTTGTTTATTGTGGGTATGATCATACCTGAATGATTATTAGTCAAAGGTTGCGTCTATTCAAGAATTTTGACTGAAAATGTTTGCCACTTCGCGGAGGTTTGACGGCAAAACAGGGCGACGAATTGACGTGATTTTTTAAGTGGAGATAGTTGAAGGGATGGAGAGTGACATAGGCTACTTTTTGTCTATTTCTAACCCCCCAACTCCCTAAAATGGGGGGTGGAAGTTTGTATGGAGCATTCCGCAATTTTCAAGGTAGAAAGCTAAAAATTGGTATACGGACTATTTGTGACTAACAAAAAATCGTGCATCATTTTTTTTGGAAATCTGGCCTCAACCCATTAAAAGAGGGGGTGAAATTTTATATGGGGTCCAGATATGTAGTCGATATGTAGAGTCGATATGTAGAGTCGATATATAGAGTTGATATGTAGAGTCGATATGTAGAGTCTATGTTCGATATGTAGAGTCGATCTAAATATATCATCATCATCATCATCATATCAGCCCAAAGACGTCCACTGCTGAACATAGGCCTTCCCCAAAGAGTGCCACAATGACCGGTCCTGCGCCACCCGCATCCAGCGGACTCCAGCGACCTTTACCAGGTCATCAGTCCACCTAAATATATAAAAGACTGAAACTGAGATGTACCTTTTTTGTAGACGGTTGAAATTAATTTTAGTACGCGGGCGAAGCCGCGGGCAAAAGCTAGTATAGGATAGTTTTAATCCCGGATACACGTAGACGAAGTCGCGGGCGGAAGCTAGTATGGACATATTTAAGAGTAAGATGTACGCACCCATATTTTTACACTTGACTCCATTTCTTGAAATAATTTCAAAGTAAGTGTAGGTTTTGTAAAGTAATTGCAATGAAAATTCTCTCTCCTTCAAGTAACAAAGTACTGAAGGTCGTTAAGTCATCAATGTTGTAAAGGCGCCGAGGCCCAATTTGGGACACTAAAGTGCCCTTAACCGATTTCGTAATCCGCCCTATGTTATTATGGTTGTACTTCGAATATAGTATTTACGGGCTCAGCAGAAATCAAGCACAGATTACCCGCCAAAGAACATGGTTTTGAGAATGCGTAACAAAATGAAGCAAAAGTTTAGCACTGCGAAAATAAAATGGTATTTCTGAATCATTTCTTGCAAGAATTATCGGTAATATTTATAGCACGAGTATCCCACATTAAGTAGTAATATAAAAGTGAAAGTAACTGTGTATTTGCTACCTTTACACGTTTACAGCGATGAACTGATTTAGATGAAATGTTACGGAGATAGTTTGATCAGATGGAAATGGGAGGACGTTTGTATGGGAGTGTATTAAACTTAAAACTTATAGCATCCCTTTGTATGTGTATTGGTTAAAAAGTAACCTACCCTGCCTTGAGGCCTTTAAAACCGACAATCTGACAGACAAAAATGGGTACGAAACTAAATAAACCTAAATGTTAGCGACGTGCTCATATTTTACCAAAATGTATTCCATTTGTTACATGCTTTTTATTAAAGAAGGTAGACGTATGTTTGTTTATAAATAAGGGTTTGTAGTTGCTTCAATGTACTATTTCGTGTGTCGTCATCATCATCATCAGCCTATATACGGCCAACTGCCGGGCACTGGCCTCCTCTCATGAATGAGAGGGAGCGGGCAGTAGTCCCCACGCTAGCCCAGTGCGGATTGGGGACTTCACATCACATACCTCTTTGAATTTCTTCTCAGATGTATGCAGCTTTCCTCACGATGTTTTCCTTCATCGAAAAGCTAACGGTAAATATCAAATGTTATTCCGTACATAAGTTCCGAAAAACTCAATGGTACGAGCTGGGGTTCGAACCCACGACTGCCGTTTGACAGCCGCACGCCTGAACCACTAGGCCACCGTAGGTTTCGTGCGATTACCGAAATATAAATGTTTAACGTTCTCAAGTGTTCAGCATTTTACCTCGCGCCACCCGATCCTTAAGTTCCCTAACACTACTTAAATATCATCCTATTATTTGAATCACCTAGGTCCTAGAGTAAATCACTCGATTTCTTAGATACTTCACCACTTAGGGCGCTGTAAATGGAGTCCGTATACCGTACTATACTTATTACCTATCAATCTGACCAAATGCAGCATTGACAGCCGTTTACACTCAAAATTGTTCGAATCGGCCGAGTTGTATCAAAGTAACCCGTTCAATAAGCGACTTTGCCGTGCTAGTTTAAAGATGAAAATTTAATAACAGTTTTGTAGAGTGTCGGACATATTTTCAACCATACAAAATTATACGTTCAGAAGCTTGCATTTTAGATCTTCCGCGTTGTTGGTGCGAAATCATTGGGGATTATAATCTGTAGCCTACAGATTATAATACAGACTGTTAAGTCGAGCAAATCAAAGAGGCACGGCCGTAAGAGGAGGCTGAGAAGGATGGTCCTTGTCTCGAAGCCATTCGGGCTATTTTCAACATATACTGCTATACTTTAACAATTAACAACATTAGTATTTGAAAAGTTAACAGACACGTATTTTTTCTTTTCATTTTATTTTAAGTTAAACCCCCTTAATTCGGGTGATAAACTACCACGTTCGAAAAGGGCATAAGTACATTTAAAGGATGAATAAGATTAGTACTGTGGTCAATTTATTAAATTAAAAAGTAAATAGCATGATGTCTTTGTGACAGTGCCATTTGCCATTGACAATGACAAGATAGGAGTCAAATAACTGTCAATGTCACAGCATTTTTTTTTCTTACAAGGTAATGTATTTTCTATCATGAAATAAATAATCTAATCTAATCTAATCTAAGCACAGCTATGGAATATCCGCATTCAGCCTTTAAATGGCTTCTTCAAAGTAATTTCCAGTTTTCTCAAGAACTAGCGACTATAAAAATCCATTATTTTTTTATATTTACTCAGCAAGCCCAAATCTCTGAATGGTCTTTAGTTTGAGCCGCTATGAAAAAATGAAATGTTGTCAATTTGATTCAAAGATGAGGTAAATCCCTTTAAGGTGTGATCTGATTAAACTGGAAGTAATAATCCTCATATTCAGACTTCAGGATTCGTTAAGCTCTTTATATCGATTCGTGAAAAAGTTCTTCTTTGCTAATCATTATTTTGTAATATTTAAGGAATATCAAGATTACATTGCGAAGAAGTTACTACAAACCAGATTGAAATTGAGATTTACATATTCATTGACAAAATTATAAATAATTTTACATGCCATTTTACATGGGATAGCTACTACATACCTATATCAAACCTATAGGTAAGTTTCATTTTATATTAATTTTAGTATACGTTGGCCAGGAATTTATAATACTTTCTGATATTTTACCAAGCTTGGAGTCTTAGACCTACAATACATGCTACGTAAAAATGATTTATGCTATATCTTCATCTTTTTTTGTTTAATTGGCAAACAAAAAAACACGTGTCCAATATTTTTTGATAATCTGACTGACGGACTAAATATCATTTTTTAGGAAAGTAGCCAATTTCCCTTCAAGAGAAAGTGCACTCTAATACACTATCACCGAAGCACTTAACCCTTCACTATCTATTTTCTATATTCCCACATCTCAATTAAAATAACGATTAAAATTCCAATCATATTGTAATACCTCGTTTTGTATTGTTCACACTACCACGCACACTTGCGGCTACCTCGGCCGTTGCGAATCGTTCTATGGGGCAAGGTATCTATCGTTTATCCCACGAACGTTACATTGACCGATCAAATTATAACGCGAGCAAGTGATCGCTTCTCTGAATGGGTGAATCTAAAAGACTTTTTATTGATAGCTTGTGGTCTTTTCCAGTAGCTAAGGAATAACATGTGATCATTCAAGCGCAAAAGCACAGCTACATTGTTTCTGTTACTTAGAATTAGCCTGCTAGGCTTTATATAAAAGCGCTTCTTCCTATTCTCATTGATTTACTCATTAACATAGAAGTTTGTAAAGTAAAAGTGTAAGCTTTAGGCAAAACATTTTCATATACCTTTTCTGTCCTAAAACTAGGTACTTAGGTGTTATTAATTTATTACGTAAGCCAAATTTTACCACTTTCTGACTCCCTCCCTCCCTAGCGTAAGAAAAACTATATGACTTTGATGAATATTTTCCTTGTAACGTAAGACATGTTTAGACCCCCTCCCCCAAATCGTCTTACGTAATAAATGACCCTTAACTATATATTTTTTTCGCACACACGATTTACATAGTTTCTAATAACAGCTTCATTACGCTTTTTAAAATACCATATCAAATGTGGTCTCGAAATCACTTGTCCCACGAGTCTTGCTTGAGGCTTTTGAATCGTCACTTCGCATAACATTCGTATTTCAAAGTGTTTCACGCGCTCACTAACGTATCAGAACGGATACGCACACTTTGAAATGTGAATACTAGCAAGGCGATCCAAATTGACCTGCAGGTGTAACAATCATGCGTGGACCCAACGACCTGTTGAACGCGCATGCGCGGTGTGACGAATGTAACGTTCCCAAATTGTCTGCGCAGAGGCAGAGTTATGTCCCGCCTCGAATTAAAACGCGGGTCTATCAACTCTGTACAGTTGGTAGAATTATAATTTTGAAAACCCGAAATGTATATCTGAAATTTTTTCGTCAATTTCTTCAAATATAACTACTTACATTAGTATTACTTTTAGCCAATTTTTATTACTTCGTTTACGTAATTTAATCATGCCTTTTCTTCGTTCTAAAATCTGTAGGTGGGTCGTTCTTCTTTTTTACCGACAATGATCCGAGGTTTTTCTGTTTTTTTGGTTTTTGAACTATCGAAAATTGTGGTTTTGAAGTGCGATTTAAAAAAAATTGCATAGGTTTCTTCATTAGAACTAATTAAAGTTTCCTTTCTGGCCAATATAAATATTGATTTACGGTTGGTTTCTAAAAAAAAACATGTGACAAAGTGGACTCTTTCAGTGGGGACAACATTTTGGTTTACCACTCTGTCACGGCATTCTACGAAAAAAAAAAACATTTAAAAAAATGCTAGTTAGAGAAAGTGAAATATTAAACATCACTAATGAATAAAATAATATGGACGTTCATTCGAACATTATAAAACCGTAAACATCATTACTCAAATGAGATGCCGTAATAAGACGAGGGACAGGCTATTGTCGGTCGAAAAGAAGAATGACCCAGGTAAGTATTATTTTTTAAACACTCTACCTTTGGCTGAATGACGTTACCGTTGGTTGTTCAAATACGAGTACTTACAAAAAAAAATGCAACAGGCGACTATAGACCGCCATATATTTTCACTAAACAAGTGATATTCAAGGTTTTGATCTTGGAATATCTGGAAAATCTAGTGATATTTACACTGTTTATATATTTGTCGAGTAATGTGTGCATTTTTGTGATATTTACCTTGTTCCGATAATGGCTACGGAACCCTTAAAATGAGACAGACCTTCGAGTTATATAGTACACACCAGCAGTAGTAGTATAATGCCACAGAGTCGCTATAGTAGTTTACATGAAAAGTAATGAGTTCGTCCATGTTTTTGTTGCTGAATGTACTTCGTTTAAAATTTAGAATGGCATTCGGGCGCTGACGGAGTTTCCATTGTAACCAATTACAGTGTAATTGAGAATTGCTTTAATAGAGATTTTGAGGGCATTTTGTATCGTGAGAATTGGTAAATAGCGTATAAGAGTTACTTTGAAATGATTATGACATAACTATTATTTGAAATGAGTACATTGAAATTGCTTGACGCAATGAAATTACTTGTTATAGAGAAATCTGAAACACTTGTACCGTTTTATGCACGAAACGCAAGTAAACCTGCGGGAAAAAATATAGCCTATATCCATATTATCCATTCGTATCTGTCCGTCTTTTTGTTGATTTTCATTGAAAAGATAAACAACATTGCACAATAATGGTATTACACAGAGTATACTTGTCAAGTACTCTGTGTCAAGACTGTCAACTAACTTGACTATAATTATATCTTCTTTTTGTCGAAATTCAACTGAAAACTCATCTTTTCCTTTAGATATACGTACTCGTAGGTACCGTACCTAGCTACCTAGTGTAAAATGATGGAAAAAACGTGCAATGAGTTCAAAGATCTGTTTAGTCAAACCAGTAGATTGAGGTTAAGAGTGGGAATTGAATTATTGAGTAGATTAATAACATAATATATACCTATCCAAATTGCGGTGGTGTGGACACCTTGTGCGTATGGCACCATCAAGACTACCTAAAGCTATATTCTACTCTGAGTTAGCCTTGGGTAAACGCAGAGCTGGTGGGCAGCACCTGCGTTACAAGGATGTCCTAAAGCGCCACTTGTCTGCCACCAGCATATCATGTGAGTCGTGGGGGGAACTTGCTACTCAGAGATCGGACTGGCGAACTGCTGTCAATACGGGCATCAATGACTTTGAACGCACCCGTCTCGAAGATCTGGACGCCAAACGCCAGTTCTGTAAAACTCTGCCCAAGCCTCCTACCACTACACTTTTAACTCTAGTGGACAGCTTCACTACCTCTTGCGGTCGTACGTTCAAAACCAAATTTGGTTTTGCAAGTCACACTCGAGCCCATGCACGTAAAGTTTCCCAACCTTAGATTATAATTTTTGACAGGATGTCGCCGTCGACGAATACGTCTGGGAGGACATCATCATCATCATATACCTATCTAGTATTTACATGATGAACGGAAGGATAGACTTGGATTTTTAGATTAAGTAAGCGTACCTACAGATCCAAACATTGCAACCCGTGACACACAAATTGGTATAAATCCGTTTCTATAATTTTCTCGCACTCGGCCGAGTAATCGGTCCGTGCGCAGACGCCGCGTAAAAGCCTCCAATCACTGGTGCTGTAAAAAACCGAACACCATCCATTTGAATAATTGCAGAGTTTGTGTTGGTACAGTCACGATCGGTGCTCGAGTGTGTAGAGGATTGATTCAAACGATCCCGATGTAAGAGAAGAATAAATCATACCCATACATAATCAGGACATCATTTCGTGAACAATTTATTTGAAGTTCACCTTTATGAAGCACTAATGCAATACTGCCCGTGTATTAAAGAGAATTCAGTCCGAGCTGTGAGCTAAAACGCCTATGTCATGTCTACCCTGAAGATCCTTTCAATGTACCTAATACTGGTAAAAGATTTTTGAAAATGGTTAAGTACTTCTAGCACATTACCCCATACATAACAAAGTGTCTAATCAGCAAAATGGAGTGATCAAGTCACAAAGCTTACCGGACTACGAGCACACCAGGCCCCTATTTTACCAACTTGACAATTGTCACCTGACAATTACAATTCTCCGTACATTGCTGGTTCCACGAGTAACCTAGCGACTACCTTAACTTCTAGAACCAGCAATGTATGGCGATTTGTCATTGTCAGGTGACAGTTGTCAAGTTGGTGAAATAGGAGCCAGGCGCTGCATGCTGCGAGACACCGGAGCCATGGGACCGACTGAATGAATGAATGAATGAATGCTTATTTGGGGAAACTCACCGGATGCCAACAGAGTGCTGCTTATGCAGAAACGTGCCGTACGTGCGATGATTGGGGCAAAATCGAGGACTTCATGTAGAGGCTACTTCCCAATGCACGGTATTATGACGCACTACTCACTCTACATATTCGAAATTATAATGTTCGTAAGGAACAATCTTTCTATTTTCGATACCGTAAATGCGATTGGCAAAACACTCCGCAACACTGGGCGTTTGAGAACAGTTCCCCGTCGCATGGCACTTGCAGAAAAGAACCCGCGTGTCATTGGGCCTACCTACTACGAGCGACTGCCCGCTGATTTTAGACTGGAACCATCTGACGAAGCTTAGACGCCGCCTGAAAAGCCTTTTATTGGAAAATACATTATACTCAGTTCAAGAGTATATGAATCTCGATTTGACATGTTAAACTATTATTATAATTATTTAAACTTGAATTGATATTATTGACGATACCTAATGGTTGATATATTTGCTTTGCTTTGTGGTTTTGTTTTAGTTTTCTATTTCCAAATTATTGTGTAGTGTACACATTTATTGACATCGTCATATTATTGTATATTTATTTTTAATTAATTTTGACGATTGTGATAAAAAATCTTATTTTTTGACATGTAGATATACAAATTTGTAATGTATTTTTTATCATGAAATAAATAATCTAATCTAATCTAATGACCCCCTACATACTAACTTAAGTACAAAACGTCTCTTTATAATGTTAGTTTGATAGTATACAAGTATGGATATAGATTAGTATAGATAAAACACTCAAGAATCGTGAAACCGGCTTAATTTGGTACAGATTTTTTATGGCCTGCAAGATTAGTTCGTGATTCGTACAGATTTTTACGTATATGATTATTACACAACCGCGATTAGTTTGGGATCGAAATAGCTGTCAGTTCAAATTAAACGACCTCTGTAGCCTAGTTGGTAGTGAGTGTAGTGACCCTGCCTACGTCGTAGCCGGAGGTCCTGGGTTCGAATCCCGGTATGGGTATGGTTTATTTATTTGTGTGATGATCATGAATGTTCCTGAGTCATGGATGTTTCCTATGTATTTAAGTATTTATGTATCTATATAAATTAATTAAAATTAAATTAAAATTATTTATTTACCAAAAATACACTTAATATTAAGATACAGGCTCAGCCTAGTTTGGCGTCTGACGGATATAAAGTCAAAGTCAAAGTCAAAAGTTTATTTGTGCAAAAAGTAGGTAATATTAACAACAGGTGTTATGTGACAATTCAAAGGATCTCCACTTTTTGCCGATAAAACGGCATACAAATTGTAAATCAGGCGATTTTTATCACCTTACGTACGAGTAACAATCTAATTACAAATTATTTAATAAACATTATTACAAAATCCTTTAGCCAATTTAAATATAAATAGATTTCAGTCATAAGACACGGTCATTTAAACATTCTTGTACGTCATAATAACATTTATCTTTAAGTATTTTACCTATTCTATTTCTAAATTTGTTAGTTGGTAGCGTTTTTAGAGATTCCGGCAACTTATTGAACAGTTTGACTGACATATAAAAAACATTTTTCCTGAATAGTGCACAGTGTGCTCGTGGAATTGTGTACTTATCTCTTGGTCTAAGATTACGTTCAGGGTTGATTTGATATTTCTGAAAACGGTCGTCATATTTCTTTATGAAAGTTAGGCATTCCATTATATATAAGCAGGGAACAGTTAATATGCCCATTTCCTTAAAATAGGACTTACAGCTTACCCTAATGCTTATCCCAGCTATAGCACGCACACATCTTTTTTGCATTACAAATACATTATAGATAACGTTTATAATAATTATAAACGTTATCTATATCCGTCAGACGCCAAACTAGGCTGAGCCTGTATCTTGGCTGTCTGCGAGTGCGATTTACACGAAATAATTAAAATATTACCATTTTGACTGCATTTGTACTGACAAAACACTAACTTCTGTTATTATATATATTTTTTTAAAGTAAAATTAAGATAAGATTCGATTAACATTACAATTTAAAACTGAAATTACTATTTGCGTATGTGCGTATGTGTGAGTGACTGTGGGTTTGATGTGTGTGTGTGTGTATATATGACTGTATTTGTGTTCCACAAGACTACAACAGTTTCGGTTTGGTTATATTAGGTTTTCAGTTAGAGAATATGAAAGCGTTAGTTAGTTAGTTAGTAGTTAGTTCTTCACTACACATTTGGCTTTAAACATGGTACAAGTATGTATATATCGACGTCTAGTACCCATATTACAAGCTTTGCTTAGTTTGGGACTACGTCGATTTGTGTAAGATCATCATCATCATCATCATCATATCAGCCGAAAGACGTCCAAGATAAGATTTTTCGTGTGTAAGATTGTCCCCAAATATTTATTTATTTTCACATCTCATGCTCGAAAAGTGTGTCATATTAGGCTTAATAAGCGGGGCTAAAGTAGTACATTTAGCCCCTAGGGAAAATATGTATACATATTTGTGATTTTTAACACATTTAATTTGTCCAATCAAAACACTTCACCATATTAAATCCACCAATCACAACAACATTTATCTTTGCTATCAACCAACCAGAATACCTACAGCTACATATTAAAATCGATCAATCAAACATCAGGTGTTTTTTAGTCCCTAATTCCAAATTATTAAAAAAGAAAACGCCTCACGCTAAATTGAACAATCTCTTCGCAGTGAAATTTGTTATTGATTGTGGATGGATAATCTTTGTTTTACTATTTTCTCGCAGTCAAAGTGAAAAGTAGAGTGTCTCGCTTCGCTCGGGAAAATATCCATCTCGTGGTAATATGGCTTATTTTAGCCCCTTGTCATACAATCTACTATTATTTAAACTTGGACGTATTTATACGGCAAATTTGTCGCATGCAATCCCATTCTAAGGGGTAATCACGTAATTTTTCGTACGCACGTTACGACAACTCAACAATACAATACAATACAATACAATACAAATACTCTTTATTGGTTGGTCGATCATGTAACGCATTGTCCGCGCGTCAGGTAGATCTAAATGTCAATTTTTATATGGAAATATGACAGTTGGATCTACCTACGCGCGTTGGGAACGTTACGTGACTACCCCCCGGTCATGGTAGATAATAGTAAACTGCTAAAGACAGCATTATACGAAGGCTACTGCTACAGGGCGCTTGACAAGGAGTTCATAACGAAAACTTTGTACTCGTAATATTTCGCTAAAGTGTTTGAATTTTAACAACATCTATCTTTCAACAAATACTATATTGATCAGCATAAAACAATCCGTTGTACGCTCGCGATAGTACAGGATCCGGTTATTTAGACAGTGATGTCATTGCTTCATTAGCCACATTAGAACACGCTTATCTTGAAGCAGCCTGACCGCTATCGTGGCCGTCAATGATAGATGACAGGGCGTCTTTGTTTTAAAGCTTCTTTGACACGCTTTCATGCATAATAATAATGCACAGGAATAAGCTAATGCATTAGTGGGACACCAGTAAATATTTTGACTTTTACGTCAATTCAATAGGTAAGTAATTGTAACAATTTATTGAAAAAACCGGACAAGTGCGAGTTTAACTCGCATGGTGAGGGTTCCGTAAAATATTGAGAATCTTCCGTTACTTTGAATACTCAAACTTCTTATAGGTTTTCCTGTAATCTTTAGGCAAGGAACTATTTTCCATATTTTTTTTCAGAATTTCTAGTATTTTCGGAGATAAGGGGGGGAATGGTCAAAATTGGTATTTTTTCCTAAATTACTTCAAATCTGTTTTTGCTAAAATTATAAAAAATATATATCTGAGATGCTGACAACAACTTTAATCATTTGATATGTTACACAATACAGTTTGCGACTCTTTTTTTTTAATTTTCCAGTTTACCTCCCAAAAGTGGCCCCCTTGTTCAGAATTAATTAATTAACTTTACGCGTCCATCTTTGGGTCACCAATTTACATATGTATACCAAATTTCAACTCAATCGGTCTAGCAGTTTCGGAGCAAATCGGCTGTGACAGACGGCAGACAGACGCACGAGTGATCCTATAAGGGTTCCGTTTTTGTCCTTTTGAGGTACGGAACCCTAAAAATTTATATAAATTTCGTTATAGCTCAGTTGGTTAGTAGCGACGACCATGTATGCCTGTGGTCGCCGGTTCGAATCCGGTTCAAAGCATTAAATTAAAAAAAAAATCCTTTAATTATAAATTATCATTTTCATTATACTTAAACTAGTATAACACGTCAAATTCAAATTCAAATTCAAATTCAAATTCAAATTCAAATCTTTATTTTACATAAAAATGTGGTACAAAAGCTGGTATAAAATTGTATCATGGTCACACACATTCCACCAGAAACTGGCATGCAAAATGAACATTAAAATGTCACAATTTCAATTATACTACTAAAATGTCACAATTACAATTACATTACTAATATGTCATAATTACAATACAAATCTAGTTCAATAATAAATGTCAAGTTCAATGTTTAAAATAATCAAAATATTCTTCTACAGAGTAAAAACATTCTTGTACTAGCCAGTTCCTAAGTCTACGCTTAAATAATCTAATAGGCAAAACTTTTATGTCATCATGCAAACGATTATAAATGTCGATGGACTTACAGTATGCGTTATTGCTGTACAATTGTGTCTTACGCTTAGGACAAACGAGACGATTTGGGTATCTTGTACGAAAGTTGCATGTATCTTTAAATGTTTTGAAGAGTTCCGGGTGAGCCTTGACAAATAAACAAACTTCAACTAGTCAAACCCGTTCGTTATCGCTTCCAGTGCAAAAGTGCCCATAATCATAATGCTCACGGCATTACCCCGCTGGATGGCTATGGACAGTCTCTGCACCAGAAACGATTCGGAGCGGGGGTCCTCTCGCTTTTGCCTAAGCCTAAGGCCTATGTCACGCACAAATTGTTTCGCGTCAGCACCCCAGCAACCCGCCCTCCTAGCCTATTAGGCCTTCGATTTTTTTATGATGCCGTTCGAACCAGTTTTCGGAGAGGAACAAATGTTTGTATGGGAGCAACTACAATTAAACAACATAAATACCCAAAAAAATGAGTTAAAGACGGACCTCGCTGGCGGCAGCTAAAACGCTTCATACTGATTGACTCAAAAGTATGACGTCACACGTTGCTATTTGAACTAATCATTGTAGGAAAATCAAGTAAATGGCTGTTTCGGTCGCAAAATACTGCGTTTAGGTCCATAGTTGTCATACAATTTTGTTTCTATAAAAGCGTAAGGATTCTATTGGTAGCTTTAAATTTACTTTTGGACAATAAAAAAAATCATATTTTTTCTTAACTTTCAAGGTCCAATCTTTTTATGATTTTCATTATAATTTGTAATTTATACTTTATTTCAATAATTTGATGGTTTACTATCCATTTAGCAACACTACGTTATCAATTTTAACATGAAGTCACAAGCCCGTTGTACAGTCGCCATCAGATATATCAGAGCGGCGAAAGCGCTCACAAATATCTGAACACGTCTCTAACGCCTCGACAATAGAGACGTGTTCAGATATTTGTTAGCGCTTTCGCCGCTCCGATATATCTGATGGCGACTGTACCTAAGTACTTATTAGAAGGAAGTGCACCCGAAAGAACTATCACACCAAAATAATAAGAGATAAGAGTGCTAAGACAAGACATGATTACGTAACCGAAGTCAACGTCAAGGACAGAGCGAAGTGAAGAAGGAAAATAAGGAAATCTGATCCCACCAACATGTGTAGGAAAACGGAGAGAATCATATTTACACGACTATGAGTATGTATATTTTAGTAAAAATGAATTTAAAATTATTTTGTCTTTTTCTGTCACATTGACTTTTGTATTTGTGCAAACGGGACAATGACACATTTTTCTTAGCAGATTCTTAAGTTTTATAAATAAAGCGCTACATCTCTAGACACAATAGGTACCTACTAGGTAACTACCACGCATTCCTTGGTGTCCTCACCGTCTAGCTTCATTTGTTATCAATTCATACTAATAAAAGCCTATCTGTCAAAACTCTACGTTCAAAAACAAACCGTGCCTCATTGAGATACGACTGAAAATTAAATAGATTTGTTTAAGAATAAGTCATTATTAATGGTGCAGCCTAGTGTCAAGTATTTATCGTCCAGCTCAGTGAAGCGTGCTCTCCGGCTCATATTTCTGCACTGGCTTAATTTATTGTGCAGTGGTTTAGTAAAAAAAACCTGTGTTATCTGTGGTTAGACATGCAATGTATTCTCAATCTATGTTATTGGAAGGTGTGCATATTGTTTCATTTCAACGCAATAACTCGTAAAGGGCAGACATACGCGGCTACAATACTCTATATTACGGCCATCTTTCCTAAACTGTATCAGTCATTAAACGTCAGTTTTACAGCAAGAAGGTTTTAGATCAAATATGGTGTTTTTCAATCTAATTACAAATCATTATAAACCGAATTGCTAAACTTAAGTGGCAGTGGGCGGGGCACATTGCACGTAGAACCGATGGCCGTTGGGGCGGAAAGGTTCTCGAGTGGCGATGTGGCCCCCCACAAGGTGGACTGATGACCTGGTAAAGGTCGCGGGAGTCCGCTGGATGCGGGTGGCGCAGGACCGGTCAATTTGGCACTCTCTGGGGGAGGCCTATGTCCAGCAGTGGACGGCTTTGGGCTGATATGATGATGATAAAGGGAAACAAAATAATAAGATGTTAAACGAAATTATTTAATGTTTCGAAAATTTCAATGTTGTTTAGTGTCTGTATCATGTATTCATGTACTTATCACAGAAAATTTAAAAAAAAAAGTGCAGCTAAGCCTGCATAACTCAGTTTAAATACTCCAAATATGTACCGAGTAAGATCGTGGACAATGGCCCCTATTTTAACCTCGGTTCGTTCTTCTGTCCGGAACAAAAATATTAATAAGTAAAAAATAAATTAGTCATTAAACACCTGCACGTAAACAATGCGATGTAAATCTTCTGGGTAAGCTTCATATTTTGAGATCTTTATTAGACTTCTTGAAAAAAATAGCACATTGTAATGACTTTTCAAGCTATTACAGGAAGGAAAGGGTTCGGAAGCTAGGACAGTTAAATGGTAGGGTTTGTTTTTATTTATTTTTCATCACACTTGCTCGTAACTTGCCTCTTATAACGTCGCCGTTTGGCTAATAATCCAGGATATTAAACACGCGTGAGTTATAGCAATACGACACTCGTGCGTTATATTTATATGCTTATCCCGGTTAAGATGTACCTCGCAACAAGGCGTATGTATAAACACGGTGCATTTTTAAAATAGCCGAATATTATGAGTTTGTGTGTGATCTGATTGGTTAAGCAAATCTCGTTGGTCGTGGGCCACAAGAATTCTGCTCTGTGATTGGTTGAATAAAAAAATCTAGTTGGTCAAGTCGCCCCGCCCCGCACTATCACTGCTCGGTGATTTGTTGAAATATTGAGTTGCGCGCTCCACTAGCACTGATCTGGAAGTGAAGTAGTCAATTTTTGATTGGTGCGGCTGTATGAAACTTAGATTTTTCTGTCTTTTGTAGTTATCTATTTCCTCGCAACTGTGATGAAAAACATTGTGTATAACACGGGCGTAAGAATATTGCAAACTCAAGTCATCAAAAACCCTCCGCCTTCGGCGTCGGGCTTTTGATAGACTCTCGTTAGCAATATTTCACTTACGCCCCTCGTTAAACAATGTACTATTATAATCCTTTATTACAAATACAAGTAACTACATTATTACATAAAGAAAAAAATACTATAAAAAAAGTGTATTTCGGACAAAATCCATATGATTATTAGTTAATTAAGTACACAACACTTTAGCTATGTTAGTAAGGTATTATATTATGACATGATATGAAAAAGGTGGCAAAGAAGCAAGGGTACGGGTTCACACCTCTAGGATCATTTTCGAGCGTTCGCCATGCATATGCAGACGATTTTGTACAGAAAGTGTGAACCCGTACCCTTGGGCGATATAGTACCGCTTGATGGTAAACAGATGCCGTAGTCTATGTACATTTGAGGCTACAGAGAAGTCACGACCCACGAATGCGTTGCCTACACTACATTGATTAATAAAGATAGTCTTTGCCCATCTCTAGATTTAAGCTTCGTTTTTAGCTTTCTGCACGCCCAATATTATCAGAATTGACTCCGTAGTTTGTTGCTGTTGTTGTCCTAGGGCACCCCAGAGGTGCTTAGAGCCTTCATAAGCTCACGTCACGCCTTCCTGTCCTGAGCGACGTCCCTGGCCACGCGCCAGGCCTCCTATTCTGTAACTTGTTTTAAGCTCACCTCAATGCTCACCCACAAATATATCTTGATACCGCGATGCGTAGTAACGAAGCGTAGGTCTAGTCGTCGTCGTAGTAGGTAGTCTCGTCTAGTTTCGTTAGGTGTGACGCATGGGGTGAGGCGCATGAGCGCGTAGCGAATAACAGCTCAGCTCAGTCCAACTGCTCGCAGCTCACTCTGCTGTTCGCCACCATGTGTGCAAAAAGACGTCCACGAATTCGCCTTCCGTGCGGCGGCTTCCACTAAAAAGCGATGTTTGCTTTATTTAGTTCCCCCCTTCGAGTATGGTCTATCCATCTCCATTTGCGCATCCAGATCTCTATGGCAATGGGTAGTTGCCTGCAAATAGGTACTCCATAAGTCCCCGTTTCTTATGGTCTTTGGCCAGAAAAGGCGAAGGATCGACCTCAGGGACTTATTGACGAAAACCTGCAACTTATTCGTCAGGC
The DNA here is from genome assembly GCA_932294315.1 of Epinotia nisella. Classification (NCBI taxonomy): domain Eukaryota; kingdom Metazoa; phylum Arthropoda; class Insecta; order Lepidoptera; family Tortricidae; genus Epinotia; species Epinotia nisella. The sequence continues at coordinate 18,363,361 of OW028690.1, forward strand.
CCTTCGTCACTCTTCACGTTTCGCAACCAAAAAGCAAAGCTGACGTGACGATTGATTCGACTAAAAATTGATTGAAAAAATAACAGTCCGACAAACTTCCTTTCGCATTTTTAATATTAGTAAGGATGTAGAAGCTTTAGTGAAACACTATACGAGTACAGTAAGTTCCACGTGTCAAAGGTAGGTACTTAACTGTTAAGTACGATACAGTGCCGAGTGAGCTGCGCAGACGCGGGACAAGGTGCGCCGGAGCACGTGGCCAGGTGCACAGGGTTGCCACAATGCCACATGTCACATTAGGGAACTAAATATGTTATTACACAAAAATAATTGACGCAGCTGAAAAATCTGAAACTTTTTTCTGGTGCTAAGGTTATTCCTATCACCAAAAAAATAATCAGGCACTTCTAAAATTGCCTAGACTTGATAATTAAAGAAGAAATTTGGTCAAGTGCGAGTTGGATTTTAGTTCCATACATTTTGAGACTCAGCGCCTGATGAAGGCAACGAGCAACAACATTTGGTCTCCACACAAAGTTTCATCCCCTTTTTCGTCCCTTAAAGGGATGAGATTTGACATAAATTATAGCTATTCTGATATATAAGGTACATAACTGGAAATACTATACCAATATTATAAAGAGGAAAAGTTTGTGAGATTATAGTTTCGTAAAATGTAATTTTGTGTTTGTATGTAATGGGTAAACTCCGGAACCGCTTATCCGTTTTCAAAAACTCTTTCACCTGCGTGTAGAATGGACTTTCTGAACGGTTATAGGCATTATTTTATCCCGCGAGGGTGCGTTTCAAATTTCAAATTTCAATATCTTAAAAACGGCTGGACTGATTTTGATGAAACATGGCTAAGAACACTCGGGTTAAAATTGTCTATGACACAAAAAAATCGCATTCAAATCGGTCCATCCGTTTGGGAGCTACGATACCACAGACAGATACACAGACATGTTAAACTTATAACACCCTTCTCTTTACGTCGGAGGTTAAAAATGGATGGATTTTAGATTCTTATACATAAGAAAGAATACTCTGTTGGCTATCTAATTGCGGTTTGAACTACCTAGACCCCGTGTATCGGGAAAAGGCGAAGACAAAGCAGAAGATGCTTTTGTTTCCGGCTGTATTTTTTTGCATAATCAAAAACTTCTCGTTGAGAGGATTACCAATGGGATAATCTTGTGTAGTGTTAAAGTTCCTATGACCACCTTCTGTCTCCATTATCAAATCAGCCGGTGGTATTATATTGAGTTTTCACCGAACTTACAAAAGTTACTAACAGAGCAGGTTAAATTTTTTAAAAGGGTCATACAACTATTTCTTGTTGTTGTTCTGTCCCGTTAGCCAGGAGACAAAATGACTACAATCCGGAGATTTCGAAAGTTAGCCCAAAAATGGATAGCAGCTGATATAAATATCCACAACGCCACTCAAAACGATAGGCGTAGACCTTCTTTTTAAATAAATTCTTTAAAAAATGACATTGTTTCGTGGACAAGCCTTAACAGATCGGTCTTGTGATTCCTAGAGTTAGAAGCGTCCATAAGGCTACGGTGTCTGCTTATCATAAAGCAGGCCGTACGCTTGTTTGCTACCATTGTCATGATATAAAAAAACAGCTACTCAAACTCTGTTTGAGAAAACTGCCAGTGACAATGGACACCGAGAGATCGCAAAAAAAATAAAAGTCGATTTTTTTTCTGCGTTTTATTGTCTTGTGACAGCCCTGCTTGAAGTGTATGCGCGCTCGCGCATACATGTCCCCTCGCGGACATGCACGGCGGTAAATTGTCCGGTAATCGGCGGGTCAACACGGCGGACAAATAAAACGGTTTACTTAGTGTTCGTGTTTGGTTAAGGGTCACTTTCAATTGGTTGTCAATAGAGCAATTTGAACTGAATGGTTCGGTGACTATTGGCGTTTAATGTTAGCTGATATATATAGGTACCTACATGAGAGTCGAAGTTATATCATATAGGTAACAGATATCGCGGTGATAGGACTTTAATTCGCGTTGCAGAATATGATTGTTATCAACAGCGACATAACTTGACATACCGCAACGAATTTATGTATGCTGAAACTGTTCGTAAATTATAAGTGGATATACACGGGTATTTAAAAGTCAGAGTTTCAAAGGTTAATATTTTATTCCAATAAATACAGTTTCCACGATAATAGTTATTTACGATACAAGTGCAGAAAATAGGAGTTGCGAATTACCTATTCGCACGTGTATCGTACAACGTTTTACAGTACATAATGGCTCTTTAAAGTTTGAACATATGCAGGGAAAGTGCTAATTTCCGCACTAGTGCGGGAAAGTAACACCATGTGTACTGTAAAGGTAAGGTAAGCGTCTCAGTGCTTGAGACTGACCGAATATTTGATTCCAATCTTATGATAAAATAGTGGTACCTAAATATAGGTGACCGGTCCTGCGCCACCCGCATCCAGCGGACTCCAGCGACCTTTACCAGGTCATCAGTCCACCTTGTGGGGGGCCTACCCACGCTGCGCCTTCCGGTACGTGGTCGCCACTCGAGAACCTTTCTGCCCCAATGGCCATCGGTTCGTCGGTTGTGGCACTCTTTGGGGGAGGCCCAAGTCCAGCAGTGGACGTCTTTCGGCTGATACGATGATGATGAGATATAGATGCATTAAGGAAACTATTATGCATTGGTGTCAAACGAAGGTAAACGTTCTAAAGTTTACCTTAGTGTACCGTCAAGAAATGTAATGTTACCAAGTGGGTCTAGGTAATGTCTCATCTCATTACTTATTAAAAACATTGCTATGTTTGTTAAAAAATATCGAAGGTACATATAATACAGTACATAAGTAATTTGTCCAGCTCTGAACGAGATTCTTTCACACGTTACTGCTTCTCGGAATAACGGACAGCCGAGATGCGCGTACGCAGGCCCGCGTAACTTGCGCAAGACCTTATAGGTATGCGAGTTAAATGTGGGCCCCATACATATCGCGGCTGTCGACGTGGTTATATCGTTTATTTGTAGTATATATGACGATTTTACGACGTAATTGCAAGATACCTCATCCATTGTAATCTGTTTTGACTGGTTAATAATATTTTTCGATTCCTGAGGGCCTACCGCGAAACGATATTCGTTTTCGTTCGTGTATCTCCGTCTTTGTCGCTCGAACTAGCAAGTGCGACAGAATTTGGTTTCGCGGTAGGCCCTCTGTTCACGGATAAAAAAATCACCGTGTATTTATCATCATTCGCTTGTCCTTATCCCATTTACTTGGGGTTGGCGCAGCATGTTTTTTTCTTCCATACCTCTCTATCGCCCGTCAGCTCACCACACACTTCCTTCCTATTCATATCGTCTCTCACGCAGTCCATCCACCTTTTCCTTGGTCTACCTCTTCTCTTGCAACCCTTAACATTTATACTCAATGCCCTTCTAGCAACATTACTATCATCCCTCCTTTTCAGTTATGGGTGCTACTTTCAGGCTTCCTCTTATATACTCATTCCTTATTCGATCCATTCTCGTCACGCCACACATCCATCTCAACATTTTCATCTCTGTAACATGCAATCTCGTTTCATCCGTCATCTTTGTGGCCCAACATTCTGATCCATGCATGACGACAGGTCTTATAATGGTCTTGTAAATTTTGCCCTTCAGTCGAAGGGGCATTCGGCCGTCGCAGACGGTTCCCGTAACCTGTCGCCATTTCATCATCCTGCGCTGATTCGGTTTCTAACGTCACGGTCAATATCGCCATTACACTGTATGAGTGACCCGAGGTATCCGATCCCTGGCCCCGTAGCATGGTTGGCCTTGTCACGCGATAGGTGATAGGATAGAGCGTGCGTCACTGGCTGACACCGTTCGATAGAACAAGACGATGCTCTTATCTTGTCACTTGTCGCGTGATAAGGCCAACCATGCTACGGCTCCTGGTATATCCAATTAAAAGGAGAAAAAGCCAAACATTGTAATTTACTGATTTATTTAACTTTTCACCGCGGCTGCAGTCCTGCCGAGAAAGGCAAATCTCGTTGCTATAAATATAAACTCGACAGTCAGTGGCTAATGACGTTGCATCATCGGTAATTAATTAGCTACGGGGAAATCATGCAACACCGTGGGACAGTAATCTGGATATTAGGGAAATGAGATTAAAAGTCTATAAATATGTCTGCCGTGTGCAGTGCTGCCGCGGTTAAGAAAATTCTAGATAAAATGTTTGCTTCATTTCGCTACTGACTATGTGACTCGCTAATAATAAAAATTATATACCATGTATTTCAGTGGTTAGGCCCCCCGCAAGGTGGACTGATGACCTGGTAAAGGTCGCGGGAGTCCGCTGGATGCGGGTGGCGCAGGACCGGTCAATTTGGACCTCTCTGGGGGAGGCCTATGTCTAGCAGTGGACGTCTTTCGGCTGATATGATGATGATGACTTAACCAGAACATGACGTAAGCAGAATATGACTAGAGCAGAATATGACTAGAGCGGAACATGACTAATTATAGATCATGACTAAAGCAGAACATGACACCCACCTAACAACCCTAGGCTAGACAGTCTAGCTATAGCTAGGCGCTAAGCAAGCCATCTGAGCGTTCATCGCGCATCTGAGAAAAAAAGTGTCCAAAATATTCCATTCCAGATCGTCACATTTTTGTACGCAGTCTTTATATGGTCGTGATCGTAACGCACTGGAAGAAAAAAATTACATAGTAAAATCTGGGACAACTTTTTTCTTGTATAAGGATCGATAGTATCAACGATTCTGATAAACCCAAAAAAAAACGAATTCTGTAAAAAAACTTCATGTACACTTTTTTTGAAAAACGCTCATCAGCCAGTAATGTACTCGCTTCTCATCGGAGCGTGCTTAAGCGCATATACAAGGTGCCAAAGTAATTTTTAAGCTTTAATATTAGACGTTACATGCGTTTATAATGTTGTAATTTCCGATTGCTTCGTACAGTCGAGTTCTAAAATATATGTGCACGGTCAAAGTGATCAAACATATGTGAACACGTCTTTATTGTTAAAGGCATAAGGTGGCTGAGATATTATTAAAGCTTCGGAAACGTAAATATACTTATGTAGGTACTCGACTGTACACCTATAAATGGAATTTCCAGCGAATTCTCAGTTCCCTTTTCAGTCTTACCGTCATTAAATACCAGTTCTAGAAACAATGCTCCATCGATCATGACTATTCACACCTCTGGCTGTAACTATTCTTAGAGCAGTAAAAATAGGATAAAGTGTTTAAAGAGAGGTTTAAATTAAAAAGCAAGTTGTATGTAATATACCCTTAGGGATCATGTTAATACAACGCGATTATCGCAAGTTCGCGCGAATTTTACTCGCTAACGCGCGATCAAACATTGGACTCGAGTAGATGTCCTGCTTAATTGACAATCGCGCGAACAATTAGGACACCTATTAATTCGAGTCCAATATTTGATTGCGCGTTAGCGAGTAAAATTCGCGCGAACTTGCTATAACCGCCTAGTCGCGTTGTATTGGGACGATCCCTTATACTGCTGTGTGCACTTCCTTTTAATAAATATTTAAGTCTAGCTAGTAGATAGGAAAGGAAAAAACGGAACCCTTATAGGATCACTGTTTATTTTCAAAATCAATCATTCATTCGTTATTTATGTAATCATTTTCTTCCGCCCGCGACTTCGTCTATGTGGACCCGGGATAAAAAGTATTCTACATTTTAATTCAGGCCGTAAACTATCTCCGTGCAAACATTCCTCCAAATCGGTTGATCCGTTTATTGAGTAACAAACATCTACACATCCAAACTTTCTCATTTATTTATAACAAAACAAAACTAAAAACATTTAGGATTATAACAAAACTCACTTGGCTTAAACAGTATTCTTATTATATTTTATAATAACATAACTTAACAACACATTTAATTATTAAAACTACATAACAATAGCAACGAACAACAAATAAAACCAGTATTGTACTTTAGCTTATTACCGACCTATTCATAACATCTATTATTCTTAGTACTGAAAATTTCGTAACTTGAGAATCGTCACGCCGGTTTTAGAACAACTCACATTCCAGAAGTTATGATATTGCTCTAGACTACATTATGCCAATCTAGTGTTTCTGACACTCGCTTTTTTTTACCTCCGAAGCAAAAAGAGGAGTGTTATAAGTTTGACGTGTCTGTGTGTCTGTGTGTCTGCATGACTGTGTGGCTGTGTGTCTGCGTTACTATGTATCTGCGTCTCTGTGTGTCTGCGTGACTGTGTGTCTGCATGACTTGCGTGTCTGTGTCTGCGTGTCTGTATGTCTGCATGTCTGTGTGTCTGCGTGTCTGCGTGTCTATGTGTCTGCATGACTTTGTGTCTGTGTCTGCGTGTCTGTATGTTTGCATGTCTCTGTGTCTGTGTGTCTATGTGTCTGCGTGTCTATCTGTGTGTCTGTCTGTGGCACCGTAGCTCCTAAACGAATGGACCGATTTTAATGCGATTTTTTTGCCGAAAGCTGAAGTGATCGTGATGGTGCTTAGCTACGTATCAACAAAATCGGTTCAGCCGTTTTTGAGATGTTGAACTTTGAAATGAAAAAAACGGGGGGTTTTCAACTTTTCAAAGTCGTAATTATCTGTATTTTCATTCCTATTCTACGTGACTGGCCTCTCTATCATGAGCACGCCAGTCTCTTCTTGTCTGCTCTTCTTCTTGCCGATTCGCTCTGCCTCTCTCACAGTGTCTGGTAGTTCGCAGCCTGCTGTTTCTGGCATTGTCAGAGTGAGCACACCGCATAGGAGGGACAGAGAACCGAATACGAGAGGGGGAAAGCCGCTCCAGTATGTCATCTGAAATTACATGAGTGAGGAATTATTACTTTGTTTGTATACACAGCAAAAGGCACACTATAATTACTGACGCGAGTACAAAGGGGTTACCAGGAGCCGTAGCATGGTTGACCTTATCACGCGACAAGTGACAAGATAAGAGCGTCGTCTCGTTCTATCGAACGGTGTCAGCCGGTGACGCACGCTCTATCCTATCACCTATCGCGTGACAAGGCCAACCATGCCACGGCTCCAGGAGTCCAATTAGCTTAAATAATAATACTAAGTCCAAACTTATTTAGAATGTGCAATTCAAGCCCTTTCATATGATACCTTATCTGGCCTACTAAATACAATTTGAATCCCCCCCCCCCCCTACCTCCCATCCGTCCTTTTTTATAGAAATTAAAATATATATTAAAAATTTTCATTTTCCATACATGTGGATTAGCTTTGTTCACAAATATTCCAAATTTAAAATTGATAGCATTAGTAGTTCCTGAGATATTGGACTTTGTGACAGATAGACAGACAGACACACGGACGGATTCGCACCATAAGGGTTCCGTTTTTACCTTTTTGGTCCGGAACCCTAAAAACGGTGAATGCTCGATGTTCTCTTATGCTCAAATATATCAGCACCTTAAGGTAAAATTACTAACACCAGTGTCTACCATATTAGCTCACTAGAAGTTCTTTTCTTCAAATTATGACACCTAGATGACCACAGAATACCCAGTTACATCGGAATCAAGTCTATTAATAAAAACGAACGAATTTAGATATTTATCGATATTCTTCCGAAAATACCATCCCCGAAGACTACTGCATTACATTTTTTCGCACGCGGAACATAAACGTGTCGCATCATCAGCCGAAAGACACCGCTGGGCCCGACCCAAAGAGCACAATGACCGATCCTGTCAACCTTTACCAGGTCAACCTTTACCAGGTCAACCCTTACCAGGTCAACCTATACCAGGTCAACCTTTACCAGTTCAACCTTTACCAGGTCAACCTTTAACAGGCCAGGTACTATCGCCCAAGGGTACGGGTATACACCTCTAGGGTCATTTTCGAGCGTTCGCTATGCATGTGCAGACGACTTTGAACAGAAAGTGTGAACCCGTACCCTTGGACGATAGTACCTCCCCCATGAAAAGTTAATTAGTTTAATTACCAACAACGGCGCCTGTGGCGCCAGCAGCGCTCCCACCCGTCCCACCGACGAACAGACGGCGACGAGGGAGTTCCTCGTGTACGTGGGGAACAGCTCGGAGGTGTACATGTACACTATGTTGTACGAGAAGGTAGCCAGCATCTCAAACACCATCAGTAGTGTGAGGCCCGCCCACGCGTAATCTGAAGAGATTAATTATGTTGAAATTATACTAATACCCACAGTTAAACTCACGTCAATATCACTACGGGCGACATATTTCGAAGCCTCCGGAAGTTGTCCTTCAAATGAGTGTTCTTGCAGATGTATTACCCAGCAACACGCCTTGCCTGAAGAACTCCCTAAAGTTCGAAACATGACACCCACAGTACCAATTAATATGTAAGTTTAACCGTTAGTAAAAGTAAAGTAATATTACTCGTAATGTTAAAAATGAATAACAAGAAGGAATAACAAAAATGAATAAAATTTAGAAAAAGGTTATCAGAAATACAACAACGCATCATCTAATTCAATTTATAATAGTTCTTCTGGTTCGGGTTGAAAGGTGTTGAAAATACGAGTATAATATTTACGTTATGTTTATGCCAATCGAAACAATCCTTTATTTAATCTTTATTGAACAAAAGACGAATTTGTACGCGGACTTCATGGCATAAGCAATCTTATATTCTTAGAAGTGAATTTGAAATTTAGTATCAATTTATCTTTACCTGCTGGTACAAAAGGCTGTGACACACAAAACACTCCTCCGACCAAGAACGACGCCAGCAGCGGCAGCTTCCTCCTATACTTCGACAGCGCCACCCAATAAAACACGTTCGCGGGTATATCCATCAACATCAGCAGCGAAAAGTTCACATACTTGTTCCCCCCGAACGACACGGAGCTGATCATCATCCCATAATTGATCAGCGTTATCGTAAACCACCAGACCACGCACACTAGGAACCTCTGCATCATGACCTTGGACCTGAAAGTCTTTAGCAGCAATTTCCAGTCGCTGAAATTCGTTGATTCGTCGTCGTCCACGTAATCTAGCTTGGTAAGCATCTGTCTGTCGATAGTGGCATTGTTTCTTCTGGAAATCTTCTCGATAATGGAAACAGCTCGGTCTTTCTTGCCCTTGCTGAAGAGCCAGCGGATGCTCTCGTCGAGGAAGAAGGAGTACGTGAGGAGTATGAGAGCTGGTGCGTAGATTACGCGGAGGAAGTTCCGCCAGTAAGGAACGGCCCAGGCGATAAAGGGCAGAATTATTAAGCCGCTCGTGGCCACGTTTAGGAGGATCATCTGGTACAGCACTGCCTTTTCTTTTGCCACGAATTCGATGCCTGTAAATATAAATGTATTGTTAAACAAAAACTGCCTGTGACAGGCACAAAGACACCGAGTGATCGCAGTATTCCGTCTGACCATTATGGTGCGGAACACATAAAAGAGGAAACATAAATACATAAATGGGAAGTCTTCTGCGAGTCATATATTAAGGGATACCAAGAACACATCATCATCACCGAAGTATTCACAATAATTGAGAAATGAGACGTACATAAATAAGAATAATCCATTGTTACCAAATAAATAATTTCAGTATTAATAATTTAAAGCAATGCAAAACAGTGAATAAAACTAATTTACATTTGCTAGTTGCTGTATGTTGACTAATATAATTATTTGTTTATAACTGTTAATAAAAAAGTCATCCCATTAGTTTATTATTAGGTAACCTATAAAGAAACTATAATTTTTATTCACGGGTCTAACGAGATATTCATTTCTCCAACGTTTCAACGTATTAAAAGTAATTATAAGTATTGTAATTGCGCATCCAAATCTAGATATCCCGCTAAAAACAGGTCTTACAGGTGATTAAAGGACTGTGAATGTTATTAAAATAATGTAACTGTTAATATTTGCAGCGCTAATTAAAATAATAATGCACGTAATTAACAACTTGATATTCCGTGTATAAATTGATATATAACATATATTATGGAAAAACATTTATTTTCTAAAGTACAATACAAGATGATAATTAACATGAACTAAAGATTATTGAGAAGTAATCTTTGTATGAACTAAATTAAATTAAAACTAAGTTAAATCTTAAAAAAGGCCCACGATGTATTGTACCGAGGATGATGGCGGCATTTCCTCGCCGAATTAGTATTGCGCTTATCGAAAAAGAGGTGTGAATACCATCAACAGTGCCAAGCTTTAAAGGGACTTCTACTTAAAAAAAAACATAAATATCGATCAACAGATTGGTAAGTTGAGATCACGATGGAATAATTTTCACTCTTTTCACTAAAATACGGTAGCAAAACATTGTTATCAATTATCATCATGCCCACTAGCTTTTCATTGACTCCTTGATATTTAGAGGACATCAAGCAATTAATGTATTTTATATTCAAGCTTTGTATATTACGGAGTTTTTTATCGAAAAATTGAACGGTTTAAAATATTAGACATTCTGTTCATACATAATAGAAAAAAGTCAAAGATATTCCACAGCGAAAGGACAAACTCCTAAAGAAAAATTCTCAGAAATTAGAGCTGAATCGGTATCATAGAGCATGACCATGGGGATGAGTGCGTCACCGATGGCTCTTTCAAGTGCCTCCAGAACCACGTACGACCAGCAGGAGCTGGTGAAACTCTTGGCGAGACCCAACACCGTCCATCGTGTACATAACGACGTAGTTATATCACTTACTGAGCATGAACATAGGGCTGAGTGCGTCACCGATGGCTGCTTCAAGTGCCTCCAGCACCACGTAGGTCCAGTAGGAGCTGGCGAAACTCTTGGCTAGTCCCAGCACCCCGCCCATCGTGCCCGCGAACACCGCAGCCCTCTTGCGCCCGAATCTGTGGATATCATCAGAGAAAACGTAAAGACCTGACAGGGATAGCTACAGACGAGGGGCTATAGTCTTTAATCCGTTATTGCCCAGTGCTACAAGCCACTGCAGCCGTGTGGTAACGTGACTTTCAATTTGGAGGTCGTAGGTTCGACACGAGAACGCTGGGTTTTTCAAAAATATAAAGCAGCGCACGCAGCGTGGGTAGGCTCCCCACAAGATGGACTGATGACCTGGTAAAGGTCGTGGGAGTCCGCTGGAGGCGGGTAGCGCAGGACCGGTCAATTTGGCACTCTTTAGGGGAGGCCTCTGTCCAGTAGTGGAAGTCTTGCGGCCGATATGATGACGATGATGATACAGGCTGAAATGAAATTCGTGACATAAAATAGCAAAATGTGAATCCATCCATGATTCTGAGCAACTTTTACTAAGGTAGGTACCAACTTTGTGTTGTGTAAAAAAAACACCTGTTGATGAGTGACTGAGCACCCATGAATGAGCAAAGTGTAGGAGTTATTGGATATTTTGGCATAACTAGCAATGTACAAGTTGCAGAACATGAAATTTCTCAAAATATCAGGGAAGTTATCAGAAATTTCCGGAAACTTACATGAGAATTTTAAAGTAAGTTTCCTTTAGAAAGTTTCTGCTGAGAATTTTTCATGGATGTATCATTAATTACATGAGAGGAGTGTTAGTGCCCACACTTATGTATGGTAGTGAAAGTTGGGTGTGGCAGAAAAGACATCAAAGTCGAGTGAATGCAGTAGAAATGAGAGCGTTGAGAAGTATGTGTGGAGTGAAATTGAGTGATAGAGTCAGAAATAGTGTGATACGAGATAAGTGTGGAATGGATGGAGATATAGTCACGAAAATTGAGAAGGGTATGTTAAGGTGGTTTGGGCATGTAGAGAGGATGGATGAAGGAAGATTAACGAAGAGAGTGTATGTAAAAAGAGTGGAAGGGCAAGTTGGAAGGGGAAGACCTAGGCGAACTTTCTCCGATCAAATTGGAGAAATCTTACAAAAAGGCCAGGTCAAAAGTACCCTAAACCGACGAGCATGTATGAGAAATGTTATGAAGGTGAGTGAAGCGAAAGTGGTTTGTCAGGATCGTAGCAAATGGAGATCCGTGATCTCTGCCTACCCCCCTGGGAAAGAGGCGTGATTATATGTATGTATGTAATCAAGCAGGCAAATTGAATAGTTGGTTAATGTATGTATCCAGACAGTTTTTGACATGTTTTCAGTGTTTATAAAATTTAATTTCTGAGAATTTTCGCAACTTTGGAAACTTCTCCGCGGTGCATTGCTAGGCATAACACAAAGTTGGTCCCGTAGTAAAAGTTGCTCAGAATCATGGATGAATTCACACTTTGCTATTTTGTAACACTAATTTAATTTCAACCTGTATTAACAGTAGCTTTTCGGTGAACAGAAACAGCATGAGGAAACTGGTCTAATCCAATGTCTAGTTTTCCCTCGATTTCTAAAAACAGTCATCATCATCATCATCACATCAGCCGAAAGACGTCCACTGCTGGACATAGGTCTCCCCCAAAGTGTGCCAAATTGACCAGGTGTAAAACAGTGCCTACGCCAAATCTTGGAATAATGTGCCATAACGAACTCCGGGCTGTTTTACGTAGTTACAACCCGGAAAAAGCTAGGAGAACTTTTCTTAATTGATTTACCTGTCAGAGATCTGCCCCTGCGCAAGCAATCCTAGCATGTTCCCGAAGATGTGCGCCGTGCCCACTAAAGCACGCTTCCACTCTTCACATGCTAGCCCGAACTGTAAAAACAGAACTGGAATGAAAACTTTCGAATGTATCGACAATTAGGACTCCATGAATAGACGCTTTACCTATGGATGGCCTAGTATTTGCCCGCGTCTATGTCGCGATTTCATCCCTATGAGGGATGATTTCCGAGATGATAAGTATCCTGTATTTTGATCCAAGCTATAGACTATTGGTATACCAAAATTCATCCTAATGCGTTAGTCTTTTTTTGCGTGATCTAATAGAACATAATTATTACAAATTTACGTATTTATTGATCGAGCGAGCGAAGAGCAAAATACTTTCATATGCCTGGATGGCTGGCTGTTCTCCTCTAGAGGTCGCTGTCTAAACCGATTCTCGTGAAATTTTGTAAGCAGGTTCAATAATTATACGGGGAGGAAGTCGATGAGGGACGTTTCCGGAAATATTGAATCGTTTAAGTAATATACAGCAGATTTGTAATGGTTAGAATCATGAATTAAGTAAAAAAAAAAAAAAACTACTTTTTCACTGTTGTGATGACCCTATTGCATTTCCTTGGCGTACAGAGCACGTCACTTCGTTAGTTTTATGGCGCTGAAGAGGTTAAGCTTATTACCAAGCATTGACGTAATCGCACCAATGTATGATTGCCGTATAAATGTCAATTAAATCAAATAAATGATAAAATATTATTTACTTCTGAGTTCATTGACCGAGTCACCCACCAGTTGGCACCAGGGATCGGAACCGGTTTTTTCAAAAATCCGCGAAGTAGTCTAATATTTTGAATTATTTTAGGCTCTTAATGTAGGACTCTATCGTGCATTTAGGTAACATATTCGTATTATTAGACTGCCCGATCAAAAATGATACCATAAACAAAGAACAAAATAATACCGGTTTAATTTGTGTGGAGAAAATACCGGTATCCGATCCCTGGTTGGCACAAGTAGTTTTTTCGTGATTGTTTAAAAGGCTATAAGTTGAAAACGGCTGCACATATTTACATAGTTTGCATGGGGGAAATATAGTGCTAAGGCTAAAATATCTCCCATTTCCGCAAAAGTCCCTCGTCGACTTCCACGCTGTATAAAGAATGTTTTTCGATTCACTTTTTCGAAATTTAAAAAGTTTTTTTTACAGCTCACAGCACTATTGTTAAATATGTACTGCTTAAGAATGATTATCATAAGCCGATGCCTTCATATGTATTCTCAACACTCCCAAGAAACAGCTGGCAAACACTTCAAGTAAGCACATATCCTTTAGTAACTACTGAGGCAACACTCGGCTACTCTAAATATTTGCAAAAAACTTGATGCATGCTTCGTACCGCCTAAACCGGCTTCTACGCTACGAGTACTACAGCCTTCATGCCAAGCGATAACACACCGTATTATAAAGAGTTAGGGTGCATTAGACAGAATTGGGTATACATGCGGGTCCTTAGTAGTTTTATTGTCGTTTGATAGTTGCTAGCTGATAGTCTGGGTTCTCAAGAATTTTGTAATCATTATCTGACGTGATCAACGCTACACGGTAAGATTCAAAATAAAAAAAATCGTTTATTTGCTTAACAATACACATGTTTACATAAAATGAGATGCCAGGCGGACCCCAAACTAGGCTGAGCCTATATCTTGGGACCCTGGAGTGCAATTCGTAAAACAATATGAAGTTATTCAAGGAATCAGAATGAACTCAAAAGAAGAAAGTAATCAAAAGCATTATACATGCACGCGCAAACTGTGTGTCTGTGTGCGCGCGCGCGTGTGTGTGTGTGTGTGTGCGTGTGTGTGTATGTGTGTGCATATGTGCGTTAGTTGGTGTGCTGGCCCCGTAGCATGGTTGGCCTTGTCACGCGATAGGTGATAGGATAGAGCGTGCGTCACTGGCTGACACCGTTCTATAGAACGAGACGACGCTCTTATCTTGTCACTTGTCGCGTGATAAGGCCAACCATGCTACGGCTCCTTTTTACTTAATAAGAAGTAGGGCCTCCGTGTTATTATATGATAGAGAGACAAGCCACTTTTTCACAACCGCCACAGCGTTACCAATAGAGTAATGTTGAATCTAAAGAACTTTGCTCTCATTGTAAATTCGCCGATGCATATAGTCAGGTGAGCGTCTTGCGAATAATGTTTTATAATTAGGTAGAGGGACTTTAAATACACGTTTGGTCAGGAGCTGCGGAAAAATTGATAATTTTGTAACTATTACATGAGCTCGCGAAGTAGCTTTTAACACATAAAGTCGTAATTAGTTGTAATCATTCAATATGATCGGCATTTAGGTGTCAACTAATTTTGGTTTTTTAACAGTTAAACTTTGAAGTGTCCAGTATAAAGTGAGCTCTAAATGGCTCAACAATTAAAGTACGTGACCATACACAAAGCGGATTACGCATACCTAACTGGAGCCGTAGCATGGTTGGCCTTATCACGCGACAAGTGACAAGATAGGAGCGTCGTCTCGTTCTATCGAACGGTGTCAGCCAGTGACACACGCTCTATCCTATCACCTATCGCGTGACAAGGCCAACCATGCTACGGCTCCTGATCATTAAATACGTTCATTTATATTCAGTTAGTGCCTTCACAGCTTGAAGCACATGTTACTCATGTTTCAACGTATAGTATGACCGATCAGGTATGTTGTGGTTTTGCGGTTTTATTACTAATCTATCGCTCGCACTTACATACTTGCCAGTAAGGGACCAATTCTTTATGTCCGACATAAACGTGATCATGCTAGCTAGACGGGTCGGTAAGTAAACGTAGGCGTTTATTTCAAAGAGTTAAAACCCGATTTTTCTCTGATCCTGCTGGCTAGCTTGAAACTTCTGACAGTCAAGTTAATAGGTCACGGTGCTGGCTGAAAATCAGCGCTGTAGGTGTCTGACAACTCAGCATAATGCTGAGCCAGTGTCCGGTTCACTGCCGCAGAGACACACTTGCATCATGTTTTTCTTGTTTAATGATGATGATGTCCTCCCAGACGTATCCGTCGACGGCGACATCCTGACAAATCGATTCTTTGCGTAGTTATTATTTGCGTGCATGGGCGCGAGAGTGACTCGCAAATCCAAACTTGGTTTTGAAACTTTAACCCATCTAGTTTCACCTCTGAGTTCGAGGCAGGCGTTGCTTTCGCACAAAACCAGCCAAGTGCGAGTCGGACTCGCGCGTCGAGGGTACCGTACAAACCTGTTGGTATATAAGTAAAAGTTCACCACGACAATCGAGTCATAGTTATGGTATTTTTACTATAATTATTAAAAATATTTTTATTAAATGATGTAACTAAAAATTTACAGTTTTCGCAATTTTTCCTGTATTTGTGCTATAAGACGCCGAGTTTTTTACGCCGGTTCTTCTCGAGGCAGAGGTTTTCTTTCCGAACCGGTGGTAGTTTATCGACATTCATAGGTGCATGTAATATGCCTAAATTGAAGAATAAATCACTTTGACTTTGACTTTGCGGAAATTTGCGGCATAAACGGCTGTATCTTTTGATTGCGTTGGCTTAGAAGTTTGATTTTTTCACAACTCCAAGGAACAATAAACTTGAGTATTTGATATAAATTTTAGCTTGATACCTCTACGCGTTCCTGAGAAAAAGTGTCTTGACAGACGGACGGACGGACGGACAACAAAGTGATCCTATAAGGGTTCCGTTTTTTTCTTTCGAGGTACGGAACCCTAAAAATTGTGCCTTCACCAATTCTCCAGAGTATGTCCCCGATCAGTCATCAAAAAGAGTTGAAGTCAAAAGTATTTATTTGCCAGAACACAGTACAGGAAGGTCTTACATAATTGAACATGACAGTGTATTCAGCCTGCATGCAGGCGTGCCAATATTTTACTGAGAGGCGATGAATTTAGTAAAAATACAAATTATCAATTGCAAAATTAATATACATGAAACCAATTAAAAATTATATCACCAATTTTTGTCACTTATACTCTAAATAACTCTTATAAAAACATCTGTCGAGAAGCCAACTCGTCAATTTATTTTTAAAACTGTTTCCCCGGAGGACCTTAATGTCCTCAGGCAAGTTATTATATAATTTAATGCACATGTTGGCCACATTTTTACCATATATTGCCTCGCTAACGAATAGTAGGTGAAGGTAGACTCCTTAGTAAAATCTAACCAAACCCCACCCCGAACAATGTGGAGAGGAGTCTGGTTAGTTACCTCGGCCACAAAGCTGTGAGGGTCTTCGTACACCCACTCCTGGCAAGCCACGCTGCTGTCCCCGAAGTCCGGGGTCTCGCAGCCAGCCACGAGCTGATAGCGGTTGCATTGCTTGACACCCTCTTCCGTGGAGTCAGGTGAGGATCTGTTCAGCCAGGGTACTGAGAAACTGCTGTTGTCGCATGGTAGCTTGCATCTGGAAAATAGTATAATACAAACATTCTTTATTGCTCATACATACAATACAATACAAAATACTTAAACAAATTATATAAACTCTTAAACAATGATAACTAGGCAAACCTTGGCTAATCGGTGATATGAAGTAATTCGGTGATAGTTACTTATGGTCTAATAGCGGAATTACTCGATATGTTTACGGCTTGTAATAATCTCCAGTAGGTGGCGGCACTGTCATTCAACATGCCAACATGCAGCAAGTATCCGAACGCATCCGTCAAAAATAAGAAAAAAAAATGTCAAACAAATCAATAAGTTTAAGTGTAACGTCAAACGATTTTAGTTTTTTCGTTACAAGGTATAAAAAAAATATTGAAGAAAAACAAATGAAAATATGGCAAAAACTAAAGAAAAACCCTTTAGGGTAATAGTTTTTAAACGCATCAATTATTTTATTGTAAAAGTAACAATTTTCTTTTTTGTAACCCTGCACCAAGCACATGTCACATATTAACCTGAATATCACCGAATTATCTACTTTTTCATGTGCCAATAAAAATATTTATTAAATTAATTTGGTACATCATACATATAATCAGAAGTTCAGAAATGGTAGACAAACTCATGAACTTTTACTAAGTAACACTTCAGAAATAATTGAATTGATAGTTAATATTATATTGTCAAAAAACCTAACTATCACCGACTAGCCAAGGTTTGCCCTACTTAAGTCAATCCGAACTACGACGCTGAGCGTAATGATATCAATTTTAGCTTGATACCTCCACGCGTTCTTGAGATAAAGGGTCTTGACAGACGGACCGACGGACAACAAAGAGATCCTATAAGGGTTCCGTTTTTTCCTTTCGAGGTACGGAACCCTAAAAAAATATCTTTTGAAAACTAAAATGCAATAACTATTATGACTCCTTACATGATGTTACCTCAAAATCTGCTTCTGCTGTCTGCTGCTACTACTGTGCTATGGTCTCGTGGTGCCAAGATACATTACTTGGAGGTCATAACATTAGATCAAAATTTCTACCATAAAAAAAATTGGACAAGGGGTTACTGCAGATGCTCTAAGGAAGCGTCCTTTTAAATATTTGCTCCTGTTACAGGGTTCACCTGTATATCATCATCATCATCATCATATCAGCCGAAAGACGTCCACTGCTGGACATAGGCCTCCCCCAAAGAGTGCCACAATGCCACCCGTATATACGCGCTTGTGATTCGTCTGTGTCTGTTTACCACCAGACAGTCCGTGTGCTTGTGTCCCACAGTCGTAATAAAAAGAAAAACTGTCTACATGTGCGTGAAATGATCAAGGCCAAGCAAAACCACTCTCATTCAGAACCACTCAACTCACCTATAATCCACATCCTCTACAGCAAACACGTAGTTGACATTGTACATAGTACCCGTGGCGTACACCAATGACAGCATGAACAGTGTTGCTACCTGGTGCTTCCCGAAAGCCCCAAGCTTGCTCAGGACCGCGTCTAAGTGTACAGATTCCTCGGGACCTTCCATCTTGGTTAGGGGAATATCAGGTTCCAACTTAACTCGGATTGGGGTAGGAAACTATTGCCAAATCTATCCGGTTTTGTTATCTATTCCACTGGGATATTGTGTGTTTGTTGATGTAGCTCTTAGTTAGATGGCGGTGAACGCGGAGTCAAAGCGGGCGCGTCACCTCTTTAATTGTTTCCGAATAGCTTCTCTGACTTTTGTTTTTCATTAAATTTAGCTTCTATGGTTACTAATACTTGTAACTGTTATAAGAAACTTGAAAGAATAAGGTTATTTAAACAAACGTCGCGAGACTCCATGTTCGAACAGTTTTCAGACACTGTTTTTTTCAACCACAAATAATTCACACAGTTTATCGCTCTGTCACGTTCTGGAAGTCACTAAAACGTTTTAATTATTCAACTAAACCAACACCTTTATGTCGTGAGCAAATAAAGTAAACCTTTACAATTACTTAGTTGACATTACAAGCGACGCGGAGCGAAGGCGCTATGATTGTGGCGCTGTTGGTTTAAGCGAGCGAAATTTGAGACAGGGCACGTTTTTAAATCATTTTTCTGATTTTGTTTGAGGTTGGAAATATTTGTCCAGCGTTAAATAAACGGGATAGTGAGATTCAGGAAACAATCAAATTAATTATTGAACGCTTCGAAATATGCTCTATTTGTAAGCAAATAACTGGTCGTATCGTATTAAGATACGATACGACCAGTTTCAGACAAATTAACTCACTCTTTACTTCACTTTTAATGGATCGTTCTGAAAATAGACTAACTAATTACTTAAAAAAAAGAGTTTGGTTAAGATTTCTGGCAAACTTTTTTACCTTATTGACAAATAAAGAGGTAAAACCATAATAATATTTTTGGCAGTCAACTCTAGAATACAATACATTATACTCTTTATTGCACACCTCAAAAAAATAAAACAGTACAGAACATAAAGATTACAGTATAGAGGTAGATAACAGGCAGTCTTATTGCTAAAGAGCGATCTCTTCCAGACAACCTTTGGGTAGCTGACATAATGCAACATATTCTTCAATTTGAGTCATAAACTAGCGTATAAACTTCCGTTTCGATTTAGGTTGAATATTACATATGTAGTACATTTTCAATGATAATGGATAGTTTTACGTTTCATCCACTGACTTCCGCATTTTCGACCATGTACCTTCCTACCTATATAAATTGGATGGTTGACTGGTAGAGAATGTCATGAGGCATTATGTCCACCTTTTGTACTTATTGTTTGTGCAATAAAGTAAAAAAAAAGTAAGTAGGCCATTATCTGATATTTTGTATCAGATGGGGATTGGTAGAGCAAAGACAGCATATCAAAGTAATAATAGCGAGTGAGCGAGACAAAATTTGAGTACCTATGACAGTCGTCTATGTTTACGTGTTTCGATAAAGGTAGGTATGGTAATAAAGTTTAATTCTTTCTTTCTGTCTAATAAGGCGACTACTGAAGTCAGAGCGAGAGAAACCACGTGAAACGCTTCGACAGCGACTCGAAATAGTCGGTTCTGTGAACCAGTATACTCTTTGTTTGCTAATAAGGCGACCACTGAAGTCAAAGCGAGACAAATCACGTGAAACGCTTCGACAGCGACTCGACATAGTCGGTTCTGTTAACCAGTATACTCTGTTTGCTAATAAGGCGACCACTGAAGTCAAAGCGAGACAAATCACGTGAAACGCTTCGACAGCGACTCGACATACTTAGTCGGTTCTGTTAACCAGTATACTCTGTTTGCTAATAAGGCGACCACTGAAGTCAGAGCGAGAGAAATCACGTGAAACGCTTCGACAGCGACTCGACATAGTCGGTTCTGTGAACCAGTATACTCTGTCTGCTAATAAGGCGACCACTGAAGTCAGAGCGAGAGAAACCACGTGAAACGCTTCGAGAGCGACTCGAAATAGTCGGTTCTGTGAACCAGTATACTCTTTGTTTGCTAATAAGGCGACCACTGAAGTCAAAGCGAGACAAATCACGTGAAACGCTTCGACAGCGACTCGACATAGTCGGTTCTGTTAACCAGTATACTCTGTTTGCTAATAAGGCGATCACTGAAGTCAAAGCGAGACAAATCACGTGAAACGCTTCGACAGCGACTCGACATAGTCGGTTCTGTTAACCAGTATACTCTGTTTGCTAATAAGGCGACCACTGAAGTCAAAGCGAGACAAATCACGTGAAACGCTTCGACAGCGACTCGACATAGTCGGTTCTGTGAACCAGTATACTCTGTCTGCTAATAAGGCGACCACTGAAGTCAGAGCGAGAGAAACCACGTGAAACGCTTCGACAGCGACTCGACATAGTCGGTTCTGTGAACCAGTATACTCTCTCTGTTAATAAGGCGACCACTGAAGTCAGAGCGAGAGAAACCACGTGAAACGCTTCCAGAGCGACTCGATATAGTCGGGTCTGCGAACCAGTATACTCTATGTCTGCTAATAAGGCGACCACTGAAGTCAGAGCGAGAGAAACCACGTGAAACGCTTCGAGAGCGACTCGACATTGTCGGTTCTGCGAACCGGTATACTCTATGTCTGCTAATCGTCGAGTTGCTGGTCTAGTAGGAAGTCCAATTCTCCTTTTCCTGCTTAGTGTGTGATAATCAAGGACCACTTATTTCGGTCAGGACTAGGTTCAGACGTGGGCGAATTCTTAGTGGGCTGGTTTCTCGCCTTAGTACTTCGGGTGCTTCGGGTTGCAGGTTTGGTATGCATAAGGAGATTTTACAGTGATATGGCAACCCTGCCATGACTAGTTAATCGTTACAATAATATGTTGATGTTCATATAATTTCAATATATTTATTTTATGATTTCCGTTGTCAGATTTCCCAGTCGAATTGGTCCATGAAATTGTGGAATCAGTTATCGATATTGTTTCTTAACGCAGTCCAAATGGAAGTCAAGGGCAATTTTGCACTTTAGATTTAATTTAATATATTTTTCACTCAAAAAAAACTTTCATGGTTCATAAGAAGAATATAGTACAATACAAACACGCATTAATGTACACCTCAAAAAAAATAAGAACGGTACAGTGATATATGGGTAATTTTAAATTGCACAAGATAAGAAATTATGAAGTATTTTTTCTAAGAATAAAACCTACTTAACTAGTTATTTATTAAGATAATTTATTTGTTTATTAGTTACAGTTTATTTAAAAGAACAAGGATAATAAAAACAAACAATAAAACAACAACTTAACCTACAAAGACAAAACAAGACTATAAATTAAGTTATGTTATTTATTTAAGTTTATGTTTTCAATTCTAGCCTTTTTAGTTGCTTTAATATTCTTTGTTGGTATTATAAAAAAGGAAAATACACTATTTTCAGTACTAGGTATAAAGTTGGCTATATTTGTGAGAGTAACCATTGGAATACATGGAAACATTTGTTCCGTCGTAAAAAATGTCTACCTACTTATTTTAAGTACAAACACGGCATACAAGTAATGAACTAAAAATAACGGCCTAACCCTTTCTATGCCAATGTTATCGTTTAAACAATTCAAAGATACATTAATTTAAATTCAATTATGCGCAATAACCTCGTTATTGTTCTGTATAATAATGCCAATAAATAACAAGATTCAGAGCAACGTGCTATCTACTCTAGTAATAGTTCTTTTGTTTGTTTTAAAATTGTACAACTTAAACGAAAATTGGGAACATATTGTGTACCTATACGTTAGATGCACATAATTATGTAATTGTTCAATGCCCGTGCATTACTGCATACCTCGACGAACACTGTACGATATAAGTCAAATGTTCTATGAATTTTTTTGACACAATTATCGTTTACCATAAATTTACGTCATCAGCCGTACATTTTTAATACATATTTACATGTTATATTTCTATCCTTTTTTCGTGGCATAGATTAGGATATGTTAGTTTAGTTTTATAAATAAAAAATATTTTTTTTCAACTATATTTTGCGACAACGCTTGGAGGAGGACCTTACACAATAACAATTATAATAATTTTGTACAAATATATACTCATCTATTATAATTGACATTATTGACAAGTTATCATTATTGAACCATTTATCTTGTATTTATCTTGTGTACTGTACATTGATTTTAATTGTAAAATTATGATAATAAACAAATTGGAATTTGTATTTCCGTACGATAGCCACAGGGAGAAATATAGTAAAAAAAACTGGTAACGCGATGGTCCTGGCGCAAATGTCCCCAATATGCCTATACCAGGACGTGATGGTTAAATATACTACGCCACGGTAGTTTTTCACAATGCTTTTTTAGTATTGATAACAATAGCTTTGCTATCTGGTCGGAAGTAAAATATTTAATCACTACACTCATATCGCGATAAAAAATAGCCTTGCATACATAAAACTATTTGACATTAATTTGATTTGTGGTACAATTCACTCGTGAATATTAAATTATAATTTACTTAAAATATCATATAGTGATTAAAAAGCAAATTCAGTGTAGGGTATATAAATTACTGACTCAAAACTAGATATATAACTCCTGAATAAATAACTATTGTATTTCCGTGTCTCAGACTCCAAAACTAGACACCAATTAATACATATATCTGAAGCTTTGAATGCTTTAAAACAAGTGTGGTGTGCTGAACTTGATTGTTTAGTGTCAGTTTGATTAAACAAGATAACCCTTTGAGAGCTAAAGACTGCTGTGGACGCGGACGAAAACTCGTGCCACTGAAGCCACGGACGGCCACATGATAATATTGATAAATATTGTCATTTTGACATGACAATATTTATCAGAAGTTTCATTTTATTCATATTTTGTCTGGCTATTGTTTTGTTTTGGCCACGGTTGGGCACCGTTTTGTTTTGCACACTCGCTGTCAAAAGGTTAAGGGTCACATCTTCATTTCATGATCAAATTGGGATTATGAAAAAAATATAAATTTCTGATAATTTCTAGGTATTCAAAAAAACATAGAAATATTGTTTTTTTTATAATACTCTTCTTACAAAACTCCTTACTAGCTTTCAAAACAAGCAAAAAATAGCCGCTCATATCGCTAATATCGCTATCAGTAAATTTCATATTCAATTCGGCAAAAACCCAGTTTTTTCCAAGTCCTCAAAGTTTATCTATTAGGTAAGGTTTGTTTTATGATAATGCTGAAAAATACATGGTTTCAGACAAAACGTCATTTAGGAACTATTCGGACTGATGAAACATTTGGGAAACAATAAATATTAAATAAATATTTTGCGGACAATCTTACACAAATCTTAAGCAAAGCTTGTACTATGGGTACTAGACGACGATAAACATACTTATATAGATAAATACATACTTAAATACATAGAAAACATCCATGACTCGGGAACAAATATTCGTGCTCATCAACAAATAAATGCCCGTACCGGGATTCGAACCCAGGACCTCTTGCTTCGTAGGCAGGGTCACTACCAAACCAACTAGGCTAAAGCGGTCAATGTGTATTGATTAAGACAGGTACACTCGAAAGACAATGTTGCTGCTTTATAATTATTATTGGTGGTCTTCATCTTGTCGCCTACAATCTGAACTCATGTTCAGTAATTAAAGCCCTGTCAGTAATAGCTCCACGTAATTTTCAATGAAATTTGCATCAAACATTACGAGTAAATTAAACTCGCTATGGGAGATTAGATTATAGACGTTAATTAATCTGTGCTCATCGCACGAGAGACGTTGCACTTGCTTAATTGATTACGGTTTCTTTATGCTTTCGATGTGCAATAAAGCTGCATGAGAAGAGGAGCTTTTAAGTATACTAAGCTGGGCGTTTTTCAAAAAAAGTGTACATGAACTTTTTTTTTCAGAATTCGTTTTTTTGAGTTTTTCTTACTCAGAATCGTTGATACTATCGATCCTTATACAAGAAAAAATTGTCCCAGATTTTACTATGTATGTTTTTTCTTCCAGTGCGATCACAACCACATAAATAAAAAGCGGCCAAGTGCGTGTCAGACCACGCAAAACGAAGGGTTCCGTGCCTATTAAAAAGGTCGTATCGTCATAGAAATCTTACGGCACTTACGTCCTTTCCTTTGAGGAAGGCAGTTTTTCAGCAATATCTCGGAAACCTTTCATCCGATCTTGTTTAAAACAATTTTCGGTGAACGAACTTAATAAGTCCTGTGTACATTAATTTTTTCATATTTTTAAAATACACCGTTCAAAAATTAGAGGGGGGGGGGGGGACAGAATTTTAGTGACTTTCGGGGCGATTATCTCTGACTGTATTCACTGAATCAAAAAAAATGCCGAGAAACCTTATATTTATTTTGAAAGGCCTATCGATTCATGTGCCACACGTGAGCTCACGATGAAAAAAAAATTGACTTTTAGTTTTATGTATGGAGTGCACCCCTAAAAAAATTTTTTTAGTAATTTTAATTACAAAACTATGTAGCGGCTAACAAAATACACCTATTCTCAAAATTTTATTCAAATACACCTTATAGTTTTCGAGTAAAATGCCTGTGACATACGGACAGACGGACAGACCGACAGACGGACATCACGAAACTATAAGGGTTCCGTTTTGGCCATTTTGGCTACTGAACCCTAAAAAAGACTGCACACAAAAATGTAACATACAAACATCCAAACTTTCGCATTTATAATATTAGTACGGTTGAAATTTCGCAAGTGCGGCTGAAGGGCGCATATCGAGCTAATATTAGCGAGCGAGCGAGACAAAAAAATGGGAGCTACAGTCGCTAAGCTCATCTTGGAGCACAACATGCGCATGCGCATACTGTTGGCACAGGCAAGTCGCAGGCACTTGTCAGGTTTCACACTCAACCGTGATGACTTGTTTACAACTGGGTAAACACCGCGTGTCACTGTCACGTCTGCTGACACGGACCTCAAACGGGCGTTGACACTTTTGACAGGCTCATTTCACTTCTAGTTTGCGAGCTTGTTTTTCAATCACGTAACGCACTGTAACGCGCGTCAAGTAGATCTAAATGACACTTTTTGTACGGGAAATGACAGTTGAATTGGCTACTTTCCTAAAAATAAATTATTTAGCCCGTCAGTTATATTATCTACCAATATTGGACACGCATTTTTTATTTTGTCAATCAACAAAATTATGAAGATAGCCCGTTAAAGTTCCGCGTGTACATTATGGAACACTTTTAGCATAATGTGACGTCACGCGAAACTTTTCGTTTGAATGACAAAATAAAAAATACGTGTCCAATATTTGTGACGGTTTTTGGGAAAAGGTCCCACTTTGTCGATATGGAGTTAAGAGTAGTTCCCAATACTACAGATCATACGCTATCTTTTGGTGAAAGATTTATGTCTCTAGGTGCTATAGCTATTTTTTAAAAATTCAGCAAAGTTGCAGAAGTGAAAAAGCGACAATTGAGAAAACGTTGGTTAAAGTTTGGGATGGCAGAAAACACACTTCTACTTTGAAGTTATGGAGTGGTTGGTATTAAATGAATGGGCATACTTTAGGGATTTCAAATTAGTTAAAATCATGTATGTAACCTTAGTATTTTGAATGTTATGGAGGCTTGAACATAAAAACGTGACGAAAATATGTAAATCCTGAATATGGGTTTATTTCTATACACTCTATATTATATTATACGGCACGCAGATTTATCATTAAAGTTGTATTTATAAATGGTTTTCCATGCTAAAAAAGACAGAAATAATTCTGTGGATCCTTTTATTTAGTTATTATGTCAAAAAGTTAATAACAAAGGATTTTTCTTTATTAGAATTTAGGTAATCGATTTCAGTTTGACATAAACTGCCCCTGTCATACACTAAAGCAACGTTGAGACTGAAAATGACACCTCGCCGAGTTTTTTACGCTGGTTCTTCTCGAGGCAGAGGTTTTCTTTCCGAACCGGTGGTAATTTATCGACATTCGTAGGTGCATGTAATATGCCTAAATTGAAGAATAAATCACTTTGACTTTGAGGACTAGACGTTTACCTTATAATAAACTCAAGATGATTGAACGGGTATACTTTGTAGTTTGTATAGTTTCCATTCAAATTGACCGTTCTCATTACTAGTTTACGAGATCTACTTTATTATAGTTTATGAAATCACCGCCAACCAACATGCAACATTAGTAGTTTAAGAGTGCATTGCGGGTCCTAAAAAGTCCATGTGGCAGGTAATTAACTCCAACTATGTATCGCATGATTCGCATGCGCGGAGATCATAAACTTTACGATATGCACCGCCATTTATTTTGCATTATAAACTAAGCTTTTATCTAAAACTCATTAGCTCCTAGCTTTACAGCATTTACAACATAATCTCACTGCTATTTACTACTTTATTACTAGTAAGTTTCACAGTAGATTTATAGCTTACAGCAGTAAAATAAATCCGTGCGAACATCCGATGTGACACACATACACAAACACGGATCGCCACGTTTTAATATCGGAGGGGGATCATCAAGAAAATGATATGATAAATGTTTATCTGTCAAAAAATAAACTTAAGAAATGCCATTTGGGGGGATACCTACATCAATTCAGTCCGCGTGGTCCGCGTAGAACTGGTTTTCATTAATACTGGAAAGCATTAATCAATCACATATGAAAACCACTTGATTATTTGTAAACAAAGCTAAACGCACCTGTACCTATGAAAATTGAAATAAATACTGAATTCCCATGGCCACCTTCTGTCTCCATCATCAGATCAGCTCGATGGTACCATAATATTAAATTGTCATCCAAACTATACTAATACCCAAAATTTCAGCTCAATCGGATAACGACAAGTGACCTTTGAGTATTAAGCCACTGGAGATGCCATGACGTAAACTCTTCGAACAAATTTTTTCGTCACTTTTGGCGGGGGGCGAGGTAAAACACGTATAGCACACCACCAAAAGATGAATAACTCAACAGACACAAGTTTTGCTGTTGCGATAAACGCACACTACAAAAAAATTCAACACATCAAAAATTACACGCACACAGACAGAGTTTTACGTAACTGATGCAGCATACATACGAACAAGTTAGTGATGGGACACATCGAAGACATCTGAAGAATGAGTCAAATTAGTTTGATGAATGAACTGAATTATCTTATACTATTTATTATTAAACTAGCTTGTGCCCGCGGCTTCGCCCGCGTTCTAAAAGTAATGTTAACCGTTTACCTACAAAAAGTTGCATCTCAGTTTGACCTGTATGTTCCAATTGAATTGCAATTTGGCACAAATACTTTCAAGAATTTTCATGTTCACAATGTTAAATTTCAAAATCGATGCCATTTTCGTAATTAACTTCCCAAAAAACCATAAAAACGACACCCATATTTAGACATTTCAACCCCATCGCACTCCAACAGGGGAGATGGTATTTCACGTCCGCCACGTTGGATTAATCGTTGTTGTTTTCGTAATCAGCGACCAGCAAACAAACTTTGGACCCCCATTTCATCCGCTTAGGGGGTGAATTTTTAAAAATCATTTCTTAGTGCACCCGAACTTATAAGGAACCCATGTGCCTAATTTGTAATCTCTAGATCCAACGGTTTGGGCTGTGCGGTGTCAGTCAGTCAGTTTCTTCTTTTATATAATTATCGACTCTACATATTGACTCTACATACCGATTCTACATACCAACTGTACATACCGACTCTACATATCGACTCTACATATCGACTCTACATATCGACTCTACATATCAACTCTACATATCGACTCTACGTACTGACACTACATAGTTAGGGGCTGAGGGAAAATTAACAAAAAAAAGGCAGGTATTTTTCGTTGGTAACAGTCTGTGTACCGATTTTTAGCTTCCTACCTTGAAAACTGCGAAAAGTCCCATATAAAATTTCACCCCCTCTTGTAAGGGGTTGGGTACAGATTTCCAAAAAAAAAAGATGCACGATTTTTTTGTTAGTCACAAATATTCCGCATACCAATTTTTAGCTTTCTACCTTGAAAATTGCGGAATGCTCCATACAAACTTCCACCCCCCATTTTAGGGAAGTGGGGGGTTAGAATGAGACAAAAAGTAGCCTATGTCACTCTCCATCCCTTCAACTATCTCCACTTAAAAAATCACGTCAATTCGTCGCCCCGTTTTGCCGTGAAAGACGGACAAACAAACAAACAAACAAACAAACAAACACATACACTTTCCCATTTATAATATTAGTATGGATTGTAAAAGTGAAAATTCTGTCCATTGAAGATACTACCCAAAAAAATATTTGTTTGTATATATGTCTGTCTGTATTTATGTGCCCTAGTGTCCTTAGCCCTCTCGCACAGTTAAACTGTGGAATGAACTCTCGCCCGCGGTTTTCCGGGCTGATACTTATTGATTGGTATTTGCAAGAACCTATGTATATGCAATTATATTTTAATAAGGCTCATCTTTCACCACATTTATAAAGTTATTTAAAAACATAAATGAGCAAAGGGAAAGCAATAAAATAAATTTTAAATTGTATTAGAATTACCACATATTTATTAATTTAAATTCTTTGGTAGGGATTTTTAAGACCCGCTTAAGACTTTTATTAATTAGTATTTTTATTGATTGTTAAAATGAATAAGTTTATTGTACACGTGATAATTTTTGTAGCTTTCCGGAGTAAAGTTCTCCGAACAGATAACACTTGTACGTGTAGGTTTCCAAGAATAATTTTCGTAATTACAAATTGTTCTCCATTTTTCCTTTATATAGGGATCTTTTGGAAATCTAAAAGGACATACAATTATATTAAATAAAGTATAATACTATAAGTAATAGTATATGAATAACACATACACTCATAGTCCCGCACTAAATGTATTCCTTTATCGATATTTTATTATGTAAAACGGGTAGGTACAAATGAAAAATGAAGTTAACACAATAAGGTAGGTATAAATTTATAGTCGAGGCTACTCTATGTGCGGGAGGTCAGCGCCGTCGTCGAAGCCAAGCCGTCTGTATTGTATTCCTTTTACCTAGATTTTTTTTTGCCAACAATTCTTTTCTTTTTAAGACTAAATTTCAACATCGTAAGTCCAGAGAAAAGTAATTATTCTGATTCACCTTACAAGATTTAAATGTAACATACATCTATACCTACTATCTAATTCAATATCTAATAAAAAAACTGACTAATATACAAACTGCAGTGATTGAATGAATGAATGATTCATTCAAATGTTGAGTCGCCTTTCTTACTTTATCACATCCCTAAAGACCGATTCGAACCCTTACCACTATAATCATGTTTACGTTCTGTCGTTTACGTATCGCTAACGGTATTTTCTTTAAATGGAGATTGTACTTCAATACACATTTAATAGTTAGTAAAAATACTTACCTATGATAGGAAACGTGAACTTGTTGCGAATTTGAGCTATCAGATCACCTTTTACATGAAAATATTGCACAAGTCACCATTTTTCGAGAGAAAC
The DNA here is from genome assembly GCA_932294315.1 of Epinotia nisella. Lineage (NCBI taxonomy): Eukaryota > Metazoa > Arthropoda > Insecta > Lepidoptera > Tortricidae > Epinotia > Epinotia nisella. Next base: position 18,393,408 of record OW028690.1, read on the forward strand.
GTCACGCGACACGGAACGATACAAAATGACGGTAAAGCGACTTTAAGTAGTTTTATATAACGTGGTTGAACAGTTGACCAATGTACTTTGCCGGAGGGGGTCGCCTGTCTATGACATCTCCAGTGGCTTAATACTCAAAGCAAGTGACTGAAAAATGGATTGCAAATTTTGACGGACAACTTACTTACATACTTTTATACTTACATACGAACAAGTCAAGTTAATATAAAGCTTGTAAAAATTAACAATTATTTTCATTTGCTATGAAATATGACGGATTTGAGGGGAGCGAAAATTCAAGGTGTATTAGGTCAGAAAGTGGGGTATATGAGAGGGCTTGAGTTGCATTTTGTATCAGTTTAGATTATTGTAAAAGCGTATTATTTTATTGAGTCCTGTAATACAGGGACTCTCAGATGCGACGTATTTTAATAACAATAAATCATAGTGCGCTTTGATGCTCTTGGGGAATCTGGTCCTTCGACCGGATGATCAATCACGGCCTCATCAGTGCATCATTAGTAAGTCCGACGTCTTCATCAGACGATAATTTGATGAGAGTGCCCGCGAAGCTGATTTTCTGGTTCGGATAATGTAGTCAGGATCGCCAGGCCGTAATTGTGCTGATTGGCTGACGATTTATTATGCTTTATTAACTAGTTTCTTCGTGCTGCGGGCGCTATGATATACAAACCTAACTAAATAACATACATATATTATGAAAAAAGAAAATATAGAACTAAAGCTAAAGTAAAAAAAAATGCCCCAGATCGCTGCCAGGCTGTAGTGCACCCAGAAGGCAGTCATTGCCACGTTGTATGGCAATGTTGATCCACTGAGCGAGGTAAAGGCCAGCCTTCTGGTCACGCGAAGGCTGGACCAAGCGCTTGCACAATCCATTGAAGATTCGGTGCGCGCCTGGTCTCCACGGTGGAAAATAACTAACTATAGTAGCTGACCGACTCAAAGCAAGTCTTAGCCTCCGACGCAAGTTGTTGTCACTTGTCCTGATCTTGCATCATTTTCCGCCAGTTCAGGGCTCATTTGAAGATCACGAAACACATTGACTTAGGGCGGGTTGCACCAATTAATGATTGCAGACCGATCAGGTGCGCGCCTGGTCTCCACGGTGGAAAATAACTAACTATAGTAGCTGACCGTCTCAAAGCAAGTCTTAGCCTCCGACGCAAGTTGCTGCCGCTTGTCCTGATCTTGCGTCATTTTCCGCCAGTTCATGACTCGCTTGAAGATCACGAAACACATCAATATGGGTCGGGTTGCACCAATTAACGATTACAGACCGATCAACGTTAAATATGGCACCGGCTGCTGTCATTCCATAGACACTTGTCGAATTTTCCATACCTACAGATTTTAACGATTAGAGATGGTTTGGAGCTGCCCATCCTTAATGTGCATGTCTTTCCCGTTCACGGGACAATGGTATCCCGGACCTTTGGGAGGTGTGGAGCCAGGTACCTAGTGCCAACTGGAAGAACACGTAGATTCCCTTCCGAGAATTTAATGAAATGCACGGGGTACACGATGCAGATGCTGTCCCTGCCCGTGTCACGCACAGCACTCGCTGGAATGTACAGGGACTATTACAGGTTGTTGGTGTGTGATTAGTGATTCTATAATTTGTGCAAAGTTTGTCTCATTTACATAACTCGTTACAGCCCGCGTCCCGTATGCTGTGCTTGTGTTATCTTGTTTTCCTCTATCTATTTCGCCTCTCACTTTCACGCACGCCGAGTCATGTTGTCAGAAAGAGCGCGAAACATATAAATGCGATTGTAAGAGATCGACCTGATTGATGTCCGGTTGTGCGCCTGCGACTGCGCGGCGCGGCCTTGCGCGCCATTCGCCCCGGGCTCTCGATCCAAGCTTATGTCCGCTGTAACTGTATCTTATCTTATAAAGATTACAGGAAAACCTATAAGAAGTTTGAATATTCAAAGTAACGGGAAAATTCTCAATATTTTTATGAAAATTAGATTACATTTGTGCGGAACCCTCACCACGCGAGTAGAACTCGCTCTTGTCCGGTTTTTTTTAATGGGACTTGCACTTCGTCCAACCTTGGCTGAACCATGTTGTGCAGAAGAAATTGACCTTCATTGCATATATTTGTAATTCCGTTACTTAAAGCTTAAAACGTCAATTGCTTGGTTTTCGAAAGCGATTCGTGAAGCGATACATCACGGCGTCATTGCAGAGTGGGTCAACGCAAGCTGATGTGCCATTCATAAAGACCGAAGACTAAAGTAATTGTAAAAAAAATATGATAATAATCGCTCTTGCTCGCTCGCTCATGTGAGATACTGCGTTCTTCGCCCGCTCCCGGACCAACATGCGAAATTTGAACAAAAAACTCATAATGTCGAAACGAATGATTATTTCGAAATATCAAAGAAAGAATGAAAGTTTTTATTCGTCATAAACATAACAAAAAAAAACGAAGTGTGGACACATACTCATATTAACGCCAAAAACCTATGACTACTTGGCGGGAAAACCACGGGATTTGCGATTGGTTGTCGCTTCTTGCCGCTTAGGTATGTAATTTTGTCGACTCGATTTACGAAATGTTTATGTAATTTTAGGATTCGGCACTTAAGGTCTTTTATTTAACATGTATAATACGTAATTTCTATATTTGACTGTTTGTTGCTTCAAGTATTTAATGTTCTACAAGATTGAACGTTAAAATTATTCATGAAATATGAAAGGATAGGACCGTGTATTATTTCCAGATTGGTGCACCATCTAATTTAAAAGGCTTAGCGTTTCAAAAACAATCATCTGGCATAGCGACTCCCCTTAATCGAAGATCTGTCATACACTGGTTCTCTGTGGTAAGATTTTGGTAATCTTTTTGAATAACAGCCCTGATCATTACCCAATTTAGACGTCAACGATGATTGCACGGTTGTAAAAAACGGGCTTTTGGAAAGGCAATGTACGAGACGTAGAGATATTGAAGGTACTGTTGTAGGTTGTTACCAGATATAGTAAAAAAATGAGGACTTGAATTTAACATACAAATGTAGGTACAGACACGGATACACATATTTATCTTATAAAACCCATCTGCATCTACAATAAACTATCCGCCGAAATAAAAGAAATCGAGAACGATGTGACATTTGATCGACTCAACTCAAAACCTTCTATTGTACGAATATTTGGCAATGGTGTTCATAAATGATTAAAACCTGCTACCAAACGTACCCTATACTGACACTGTCGGTCAAATAAAGTATAAAAGTAAAATAAATTACTCTTAAACAAAGTGTTTCCCGCTCTTCTATACTTGAAACCATAATTAGAGTTTATACTTGAATAATTAGAGTGTTTTTAATGTCAAAGTCAAAGTGATTTATTCTTTAATTTAGGCATTACATGCACCTATGAATGTCGATAAACTACCAGCGGTTCGAAAAGAAAACCTCTGCCTCGAGAAGAACCGGCGTAAAAAAACTCGGCGAGGTATCACTATATCATTTCAGTATCAGAGTATTATAAAATTACATTGCTACAGTAGAAAGCCTATTTAATTTGCTATAGATTTCTAGTGCAGGATTTTATCTAAGGTTTCAAGTATAGATTATTTCAATTTGCCACGCTTTTGCAGGTTCAACTTGCGATCTACCCTAAACGCGATCATGCTATACCTAGCATGATCACCTTATCTTATCTTATCTAGTTGAGGGCCCTTTCGGATACACTTCGACCCAGTGGGATCTTTTGTGCATTTGTCCTCCCCTTTATAACTACTCCCAAGCTCGCTCCATCATTTCCACAAAGCGGATGATGCAGCTCAGTGGGAGCACCCTGAATTCCTTTGGTTGCGGGTAGCCGTTACCAAAGAGAATTCTTTGTCTGGCAAGGGCATAGCATGATCACCTAGTGGCAGCATAGATCCATGCTAGATGGGCAGCATAGCAGAAAATACCGGCACCGCATAGTGGTCGCAGTCGCACGTTGTGCCGGTTTTTGCGCAGGCGTCAGTTCTCACGTCCGACGCCGCACTGATTTATTTATGGTCGAAGCCTTACAGTAAATAGACACAGACACACGCGATGCTGGCAAGATGTATTAGTGTCTACAAAGATAACAATATAACAATAGATTTGTATACGATCATCATTATCATTCTACAGATTTTTCCCGGTTGTATCATAAACAGGGCTCGGATTTTTCATCGCACGGTAAGACGAAAGAGAACTATGGACTCGATATTAACATTGAAATTTTACTCATACGCATTCATTTAATTAATACCAAACGTACCGATTGCAAATATAAATAAATGACAATGTTAGGTCTATCACAACAATATAGTATGTATACCTAACTAGGTACGTTAATTTGGCACTCTTTGGGGGAGGCCTATGTCCAGCAGTGGACGTCTTTCGGCTGATATGATGATGATGATGATGAACTAGGTACGTAACTAAAGCGGCTTTTAGACCTGTCTGAATGCTGTGCACTAACTGCACTCACACTAACTGATTAGAGTGAGATGGTTTATCACCTCCATTCCCTCCCCCGGTTAGTGCACTGCATTTAGCCAGGTCTAAAGCCGCCTAACAAAATAAGTGAGTGTGAGTATGAGTAAAGTTTTCATGTTAATATCGACTCCATAGTCTTCTTTCGTCTTACCGTGCGATGAAAAATTCGACCCCTGATCATAAAGCAGCCCAGGACCCGCTTTGGCACCTAATCCCAAGATTTTGGCGTAGGCACTAGTTTTATGGAACCTCTAACCAGACTACTTAGCCAGATTTAGATAAAAGGAAGAACCAATAATCGTGACCATAGGTGAATATAACGCGCACTTTGTCTCTTTTGCTCGCCAATTTTAGCTCGATATGCTGTGCTCTTCCGCCGCGCACGGACTGTTGCGAAGATTTGTAGTTTATCAAAAAGGATAAATAAAAATAAATAAAAAGGAAGTGTGATTATTTTTCTGAAAGAACTGTCAAAAACACAACTATAGTTTAGAAACAAATACGTCTTTGAAGTTGGAGACAAACTCATTTGAATATATGGTTTGACATAATAATTATAGTTTTATAAAATTTTGACACAAGAATTAATTGCTAGTGACATACCAAAGATTAGGACAGATTTTTCGTAGAATTTTTGCCGCTTAATCTCAGAGCCTTGAGCATTGTGGGCCTTCAAAGATCACCTTTCTACCAATCTGCACAGGATATATCTACGCCTTAAGTATTTTTTATCGGAGACGTACAAGCAATACAAACAACTATTTATTTTAAAAAACTCCTGGAGTTTCAGACATATTAAAATATATAACTTTCAAAGATCTATCAAAAAAATAGGTGGCAGTTTCCTCGATCAACGCATTATAATTAGATTTTGTTAACAGCCGACATTAGAGAGCCGTCATCCCGGTACAATAAACGTCAATGATGACATATTATATTGTACTGGGGTGACAGCTGTCAAATATTGGATGTATGATTTTCACTATAATATTGCGATACAGCGGGAAAAGGCTGCCAGCAACTTCGGCGCCCTGCAGCCTTTAATTTAGTTAAAGTTTTATTTATTCTTTTTCATTTAAGTTTAGTGATAAATCGGTGCTGTATATTTATTAGATTTTTTATATAAGCCTGTATCAAAATCTTTATAAACCAGTTTTTGTACAGCAAATACTTTCCTACTTAATTATAATATCTTTAAATATATAACGAAATAGGTCTCTCACGTCTTTTAGGTCGACTATCACTCGACATGTTTCGAATCAACACGCAATGCTTTAAACTGCCGGCGCGTCAAGCACTCAAATTAAACTAAACGCCAAACGCTCAAATTCAAGAAACCAAGCAGATTTCGGGCCCGGATAGTTTCATTCTTTTGAACCATGAACTCAAGTAAACCATGTTAATGACGGAATAATATGAATTTATATCAATAATACTCGTAATAATTTGCGCGACCATTCAGCAATGTAAACAGCCCCGCCATTTATGCCTACCTTACCGTTCACCCACAAATATATCTTGACGCCGAGATTCGTCGTAACTAAGCGTAGGTATAGGTCTGGTTTCGTTAGGCGTGACGGGTAGGGTTTAGCACATTAGCGCGTTCCGAATAACAGTCTTGCGCGTTGTTTGCGCAGCAGCGCTTGCGCAGGTCTACCGTCTACCACGTGTATGGAACAGGGCATTCACCTAGACGCCGCCCCACGCTGCGCGCTGTTCGTTTTGGTGACAAATGGATGCATCACGTAGATAGAGGATTGCATAGATTGGAGTCCTAGCGAATCCCCGAAAGGGATTGAGGTGAATTTACCTGACTAAATTGAGAAGTATCAGCAGACTTAATACATCCTTGAACATGATTCTGATATCTTATATACTTTAGCTGTGATACATGCATGACGCTACATACACATGACGTTGGTTTCTGTTGATTTTTGACATTCCCGTGACAAACAAAAGATATTGATATTCTTTCAAGAACTACCTATGATGAAGGTGTTGTAGTTAAAGCAATGACGCGTATTCGAGCTCCCGAAGCGTTGTGGACTCGCCCTTTTTTTTTTTGACGGTGTGAAAATGCTTACGCATACCCCCGGCCCGGGGAAGGCCATTTGGGGGTTATGTGGGATTCTCTCCTCCCGCCGCCATCCGAGGAGCATACCCACTAATAACACACCGGCGTCACCCGCATTGCCGTTAAGGTTAATTCCACCACGACGCCCCCCGGCGGTCCTGGCTTACACTCCTGCCAGGACACCAGCGCCAAAGCAGGGGAAGCTCAGGACGCTTGACCTTCCCCCCAGTCATGTAGAGCCGTGCAATGTGGGTCCCCTACCCACTGGCCCTACTGGGGGAGGACGCGATCAGCGACTGCCTCGCGACAGTTTTTTTTTTCATACATTTTCTTATTTCCCCCCCAGTCCAAGTTGGCTCAGTTCGGGTTGCACAGGACAGTTCCACAACACTTCGAGAGCTCAAATACCGTGAGCCATCCGGTTGCCTCTTGGACACTGCAACTACGCGTCATTGCCCATATTGGCTATATTTAGCAATGCCACAATAAAAAGGTCTTTTTTTACCGAGTTACGACTTAGGATCGTTCATAAAAATCAAGATCAAGATCCCGTTTTGTCCCACTGGTGGGCAAAGGCCTCCCCCTCCGTTTCCAGACTTCGCTATCCAGAGCAGTTCCTGGCCAGTCCTTTAAAAAGGAGCGGAGTCCCTTATTTTACCGACAAACAATTCACCGAATGCATTGTTTTGCCGAATATTAATTTCGTTGAAAAAAATAACTCAGAAACGGTTAAATTTTTAGTAACAGCGAAAAGGTAATTCTGTCAAACCCGTTAGGTTAGGTTTGTTTTACAACAAACCTGAAAGTTTACTGAGGCGCTACCGCGAAACGAAAACGAACTTCGTTCGTGTATCTCCCTCTCTGTCGCACGGAGAGACGGAGATACACGAACGAAGTTCGTTTTCGTTTCGCGGTAGCCCTTCTGTTTCTGAATAAAATGGTTTTTGATGATTTCATCAGAAAAATATATATCTGCGAAACATAAATATCATCGTAACTCAAAAAGTAGTCTAGCTCGTCCTGCCATCACCGACGAGGTCTGCCGCATCTCTGTTTAGAGCTGTCGGGCTGCGCGGCAGACTTGACCAGCCCAGAGGGGCTAGCACAACTGACGCCGCGCCGCGACGCCTGTCGAGAAAGATCTACCCTCAATTTTCTAATTTGTACAGTGCGAGTGAGATAGGAGACGCTTAGTCGCGCGCGAAGCGACTGAGCTCTGGAGCCGTAGCATGGTTGGCCTTATCACGCGACAAGTGACAAGATAAGAGCGTCGTTTCGTTCTATCGAACGGTGTCAGCCAGTGACGCACGCTCTATCCTATCACCTATCGCGTGACAAGGCCAACCATGCTACGGCTCCAAGTTGTGTTAGACGTACAGTGCCACTTCAACTTATAGTGACTTTCCGAGCTACGCCTACTAATTGGGTCTTGGAGTGCTGCGTGCTGTTCCGGCCTCATTTTATAAAAATCAATATTAAATGATAGCATGCTATTTAGTCACATAGTGGCACAACACTTGCCATGTTGCGCTGGTGTATTTACTTAGATAACACAATCTTGACTTTGTTTATCAACGCGCAAAGCTGAAAGGAGCCTGTTTATATAAGTAATTTGCTCTCAAGATAACCTTGTGATGGATCTAAATAAACCTGAGATAACAACGGGGGGCCTGCATTTTGTCGCATTACGGTCAACACAACACAGGGAATCCGTAGTATCGGATCGAGTCAGCAGAGAATCTTAAGTTACTTATTATTGATTTATTGCTGTTTCGACCAGCAAGTGATCTATTGTGGCCCTTTTGTTGTTTAGAGTTCACCGTTAAGGCCCGTTGCCTCCAGGAAATTCCAGATTCTTTGGGCGCTATTATGTTGTACCTCTTCTGGGTGCATGATGTACCGCCCAAGGTATTACGAGTAGGTACTTCTTTTGGGCATGAGTGGTCCGCAGGAGTAGATAATGTGCATTGCTGTCTCCTCTGTCTCCTGGCAGAACTTGCAAGTTGGGCTACCTAGGTAGGTACTTCTTTTGTGCATGAGTGGTCTGCAGGAGCAGAGAATGTATTTACTTACTACGCTGGCTCGATGACCCAAAGAGGTTCTTGGCCTCTGACACAAGAGAATCCACTCTTCCCTACTCTGCGTCACCTCACGCCAGTTGAATGCCCCAAGGTTCGTTCGATCTATAAAGGCCTCGTCACTCCAGCGGTACCTGGGCCGGCCCACCGGGCGTTTTCCATTAGGCCGACCCACATACGCTCTCTTCACTGCACGATCGTCCCCCATCCTCTCCAGATGGCCGGGCAGAGAAGTAGTAGTCATTTAAATTCATGTTGTCTCTATTTCCCTCTCATACATGAGCCTGTGCCCAGCAGTGGGACGTATACAATGTGCTTAGAGCTGAAGCTCACTTAATGTCTCCAAAACGTACTAATAATTCGCGATTTTTTTTGTATTAGTTAAGTTTTTACTAATAAGAGGTAATTTTAAGTTTAAAACATCCTGTATCGCGCGCGGTGTGAAGTTGATTCACCAGGTTTGAGTTCGTATCTATGATAACCGTACCTCCTAAAGATGCTGGGGTGATTCTCAAAAAAATATATCGGGCGTTTAAAACGTTGTCCTTACCTTACCACTCCCCATATTAACCGTGGCGTTCAGTAGCTTACCCAGTTGAATCTTACAAAATCAGAATCTATCCACGATACCTAGCAACATATATTTTTTAGTGATTTTAATTTTAAATAATAATCAAAATATTACAAAGATGGTAAAGAAAACTGCTGAGCGATTAAAAAACGCTACGGCGGCTGGCGGTCACTCGGCTGGATGATTTAAATTAAAATTATGATTTATTAATTCTTTCAGCGTTTAAAAAAAATATATAAAAAATAATTAAATAAAACTATCTATCTTTATAATGGATACATTAAATGGGCTACGGATCGTAACAAGGTTAAAAAAAACACCGTGTATAGTCAGATTACGATGACTTTCTATTTTAAACCACATTCATTTATTAATTTCTTTTAATCCTCAAATCAGTAAAGTTCTGAACTCGCAAGCATCCGTAGGTGTATGTTTACCATCAGGCCGGCAGTTTGCTTGATTTCCACTAGTATAAAAATACTAAACAACCTATATCCTAGTGTCCCTGTCCACCATTTAAGACTAATGGAATCGTGGCCCAGAAAGACAGCGACATGAAAGAAAGGCGATATCCACTTTGATGTGTTTAACTGTGAAAATACTTTTTCTTACTTAATTTAATCAGCAATTCCCCTAGACGATCTCACGGGTAATTTTACGCTATTTGTCACAGAATGTCACTTATAATTAACATCCGGCCCAACAAAGTTAACTTTTCCAGCGATGTCGTGGGTAATCTAATATTTCTCGCACTCGGGCATCCTTGATGACATTGTGGTTTAACGACTGCACATTACTGTACAAAAGGGCCTACATTCTTTAGTTCTGACGCAGAATATATAATGTTACCACAATAGTCATGAGAAAGCGAATTATTTTCTTATGAATTAAAAAAAAACAACTTCTACTTAGATTAGGAAGTATGAGAAAATTTACTTTATAATGAACAAAAAAAATTGAATTAAGTACTTATAGGTATTGTAAAATGATGTGCTGATAAGCTTGTTATTGTACAGCACTCACTTGATTTCGAATTTTAAAAAAGGTAGCCTAAATTGCTTTAATTTTTTTTAAATCAATTAAGTCCATACTGCGCTTGGCAACCACAGTTGCCGCAATCAGTTTAGAGGTCTGCGAGATTGGCAACTGTAGTTTGCCACAAGCAAGTGAGTGGACAACCTCTGTTTCGTCTTAAGACTGTTTAACTTAAGATTAAGACGCTGAAAGAGGCTAGATAATGTGTAGGTATGTCTTATATGGCAAAAAATAGAGTAGGTACTTTAAGGCAATGCCTTTGCCTGTAACACCTGTTTTTAACATCACTTGCTTTTAGACAAATAGAGGAATGATTATGATTATAATGATTATGATAATAACTTTTCACTTATTATGCTCGTAAAGTTCATATTTTTCTTGTAGGCTGCATAGTTTTTTATAAAGTGCATAAAGTAAAATCCGGGCGCGACTGCGTTGGCAATGAACTTGTGAATCGCCTAGAGTTGCAACTGTTGCAAGCATCGTCAGCATCGATAGGCTGCGGTGTCAGCCAGCTGGCCGTGTGCTTGTTTCTTACCTTGTACATGTTTCGCTGTGTACTAGAAATTGTCGCTGACTACCGTATCGACCCCCCGCCGCGGTGACTTGCAGTTCCTCATTACCGTCAGCTCCGTGTTTTTGCCGGTGAGATGTGGAAATTAATTAGAAACAGCTTTCCTTAATTATCTTTGTAAATTTATACAAGGGAGCGTGATAGGTTGGATCATGGAGCATGGAGCTACGTCCGCCGGCTTTTAGTTTCCGGACTATAGCGAATAACAGCCCCGTCCCTCTATTCTGTAACTTGTTTTAAGCTCACCTCAACGCTCACCCACAAATATATCTTGACGCCGCGATTCGTAGTAACTAAGCGTAGGTAGAGGTCTAGTTTCGTTAGGCGTGACGCGCGGGGTGAGGCGCATGAGCGCGAAGCGAATAACAGCCCCGTCCCTCTATTCTGTAACTTGTTTTAAGCTCACCTCAACGCTCACCCACAAATATATCTTGACGCCGCGATTCGTAGTAACTAAGCATAGGTAGAGGTCTATTTTTGTTAGGCGTAACGCGTGGGTGAAGCGCATGAGCGCGTAGCGAATAACAGCCCAGCTCCGCTACTCGTACTCTGTAACTTGTTTTAATTTTAACCACACCTCACCGTTCTCTCACAAATATCTTGACGCCGCGATTCGACTAAGTGTAATAACTCCAGAGGTGAGGCGAGGTGTATTAGCGCGTTCCGAATAACAAGCCCAGGGGCGCTACCGGGAAACGAAAACAAAATTCGTTCGCGTATCTCTATCCCTGTCGCTCGAATAAGCAAGTGCGACAGAGAGGGAGATACACGAACGAACTTCGTTTTTGTTTCGAGGTAGAGCCTCAGTTGATCAACGAACCACTTTTTTTTGCAGATCCAAAAACTAATGCCTACTTATTCATAAAGGTCCATTAAACCCATTTAAGCTAAAATGCCGGTGAAATTTGTTTGTCTTCATCTATCACTTTGACAGTCAATGATGTAATATAAGAAAGAGGTAGATATGTTGTCTATACGAAATTCCGTGTTTAAAAATGGCCACCGAATCTGACAGCTAACGTTTCCATCGATGACTCGAAGCTGAGGTAAGTTGGTGAATTGCCTCAATTTTAGTGTGCCATTTTTGGAGTGCTTATAACATATCTACCTACCTCTTGTTTTATATTACACTAGCTGCCCGCGCGGCTTCGCCGCGTATACAAAGAACCTAGGCGGAGCGACGGGATAAAATATTATAGCACATAATCCCGTAGGTCCATTCTACATATATAACATAGGTACTGAAGAAAGGATTTTTAGAATACGATGGGTATAGTTTGTGAGACTATCCCCAACATACAAACTTACATTTCACAGACATTACACCTATTTATTATTAGTATCAGCACAGATCAAAGAATACTGTATCGGGGACCGTTAATGGTTTAAAATAATATTTTACCAGTTAAAGTTGCATTTGACTATTTATACCGCTAAATAGTTTAATACTGGTTTATGTTTTCCAGTATTAAGTCATATCGGTTTGACAAATTACAATTTATACCTACCTGTAATCGAAATATAATTATCTGAACCTGAAATAATTTGGATGGTATTCAAGTCAGGTGAATAAAGTTGCCAATGGGAGTCCCCGGTATCCGAAAAGAAATTTTAGTACTTAATCGAGGTTCGTTTTCTACATCTTCACTTCAAATTTGAAGCCTATCGGTGCCTACGGCATTGTGCTAAGTAAGGTAAATAAAGGCTATATGGGGTCCACGACAATTAATGGGTTTAAACCTCATTCTTCTCCCAACATCTCGAATATGGGAAAATAAGCTAGTATATAAACTTTTTGAAATAAATATAAACATGGCAAATAATATTCTATGTCACTAAAAAAATTAATCCACAGTTGACACAATACGTCTGTCAGTTTTTGTAAACATTGTAAAAGATCGTTTATTTTCTATTTACTTAATTTTCTTAGTGTTGTATCCATATGTGGCCGACTCCACATTTATAATTTCTTATGCTGAAGAACTTACTACAGGTTTGAGTTCAATTCTTGTTTATTTATTTTACATTGTCATCTCAAGTCAAAACAGGAGTTACGTACGTCACGTGACGTCACACAGCCAAGGTCACGTAGTCAGCGCACGGTAGATTCTTTAAATTAAAATTTTAGTACTTTTTCAAAAAAAAAAAAAAATCGGAGACCTTATTGCAAATCTCCAGCATTAGACGAATCGAACGACATATCATTTATCAAAATCGGACCATAACTGTAGATCTGATGGCATGTACAAAAATCGGGCTCGCGTATTATATATATAGATCATTGTTGACAGTTGTGTTTGTGAGCATGGGACAAAACACATTTTAGTTTGCTTATAATAATGGTGAATACGAAGAAACGCTTTTGTTTAAGTACCTAAAGCCAAGCAGGATTCGATCAGAATGCAGGTTAAAATTTAACAAATGCTTTTACTCTTTCGCATCTTTAACTCCTATCCGTAAACAAAACGCAATATCAGCAAATTTGGTCCAACATTGTAAGAACCATTATTTTCCGTGGACAAAAAACTTTTACAAAAGCTCCCAAACGGTGACATTCTTTCGGCGGTCTTCGGCCAAACTCGCTAACGATCTCTAATTGCACTCTAATTGTTGGACTCGTTTGGACGTTTTGAACTACCTACCGACCACGCTTTTGGGGCTAAGTGCAGTCACGGACTTTAATTGGTGAGCCATTTAGAGCTCAATTTATACTGGACACTTCATAGCTTCATAGAAAACCATAATTAGTTGACACCTAAATGGCTCAACAATTAAAGTCCTTGACCTTACAGTCGCGGACTTTAACTGTTGAGTCATTTATACTTTATCTGGAGCTGGACACTTCATAGCTTAACTACTAAAAGCAAAATTAGTTGACACCTAAATGGCTCAACAATTAAAGTCCTTCACCGTACCTACAGTAACCTGCATTAATATCTGCGATGACAAGGCGGGCATTCATACCTGACACTGCTCTAATCCTAACTGCCCTAGAAATAGAGTAGGTAGTATATAGTAGTGTAGATTTGAAGTAATTTAGAAAAAAAAGACGAACTTTGACCATTCCCTCCTTATCTCCGAAACTACTAAGCTTAAAATTCTGAAGAAAATATAGAAAATAGTTCCTTCCTTAAGATTACAGGAAAACCTATAAGAAGTTTGAGTACCTATTCAAAGTAACGGGAAAATTCTCAATATTTTTGTGTATTTTGTATGGAGCGCCTGATGCTTAGAGCATAGCAATTGAAAAACTTATGAAATTTAGATTATATAGGTACGGAACTCTGACCACGCGAGTTGAACTCGCACTTGTCTGGTTTTGTTAATAATGCCATCCCCATTACCCATCCCATTTTATGTCAATGTCATAACGACTTTGACTGGCAAAACATTTCTCACTATATCTGTAACGTAACCTACTGCATAATCTAATTTTATCTCTTTCGATACCCAAAGGTTGTCTGCAAGAGATCGCTCTTCAGCGATAAGATCGCCTGTTGTCTACCTCTACCTACTGTTATTGTATTGTTATTGTTATTGTATTGTTTCTCTCTGTAACTGCTTTGTTTGTGTGAGGTGTGCAATAAAGAGTATTTGTATTGTATTGTATTGTATTGTAACGGCCATAACGTGTCAGTAGTAAGTAGGTACATATAGAATAGTATTAGTATTATTAATGGGCATGTTATTCTAGGAGTAAAATGTACACTCAACTTCCATATTTACTTTAGGTTTTCTCAACCTGTGTGGCGAGAAGCACTTTAACACGATTTACAAAAACTGAGGAATGTTGTATCAATAGTATTTATTTATATCTATTAGTACTCTGAAAAAAGACTTACATTAGTTAACAATAAGGTTTAAATTATAAAACGGAAAACATGACAAACATAAGTCCCTTTTGAAGTGATCCCCAGACCGTATAGCCCAAAAGTAAAAGTTGAATTATCTATGAATATCTATGGTACATATAACATTTCGGAAATAAACATCTAAACTGTTTTCATACGATTTCAAGTGCCAACAGTATCTCTAGCAATGTCAACAAGCTAAAAAAACCTTTTTTGTTACAGGTACCTTCGGACTGCCAGACAATCGACCAAATCTAAAAGTCACAGCTAACGGCAACTCAGAGTCACCTTAACGCCCTATTCAATTCGTTAGTATTACTTTCTCAAATTTTGATTGTGCCCAAAGGGCAATCGAGGTCAAATCTGACGTTTCATTTCGTTAGCGTCAATTTTATTCGATGAGATTACAATTTGACTCGTAGGCGTGTACTTACACTTATTTAACACTGCCTTTGCAATTTAGATCGTAATGATTGCCGTATAAGGTGCAGATTAATTTAACGGTAATAAGGCTTTTTGTTAACACGTGGCGCCGTGGAAAATTTTAATGAGTCAAATTGATTGATATTTTGACGCAGAGTTGCCGCTCGTTGAACTATCATTGTTGTTTAAAAAGTATCGAAGGTAGCCGTTAAATATAATGACAAAACAATAACAGTGAATGCAAGTGCAAAGTCTCTAAAGTGGCAAAAGAGCGTGCGTGAAAAAGAAAACGGTGTTCTAATTTGGAATACAAAAAGTGAAAACAGCCAGTGATCGAATTAAAAAAGTGCGCGAAATAAAAGAGGTTCCGAATTCTAAAACAGCCAGTGCTGGAAATTAAAAAGGTAAATTGTGAAACAAAAGTGCATCAGTGGTGTTCGATATTCGAATTGCAAAAAGTGTGGCGCCGGTGTCGATAAGCTGGCCATTCCAAATTCGAAAACAGCCAGTGCTAGAACTTAAAAAGAAAAATTGCAATAATAGTGTTCGAAATTCGAATCGCAAACAGTGTCGTGCCGGTGTCGATAAGCTGATCGCTATGTAGTGTGATAATGTGATGTGATGAAACGCAGCAAATCGTATACGTGGCTGTCGGGGCTGCTGAGGATGCGGCCGGAGGAGGAATGGGGCGCCGCGCCGTGGGTGCGCGCCGAGGTGCTGCAGCAAGACAGGTCGGTTTTATATAATTGGTTTTATATATAGTTTGCAAGGAATTTTATAATGCTAAAGTATGGTGCAATTTTTATCTTTTGGTAACAAGGTAAACTGATGAACAATACCTTAAATTGTTTTGTAATCAAACAATGTTGTCGGAAAAACCGTAACGGGCTTCCTTTTTGCAGATAGTTTAACCCTATCATATAGAGATACATGTCAAAATCATGATGGTACTTAATATATTTTCCACTGCCAAATAAAGGATTAGCTTCTAATCAGATTAGGTACGCTTTTAGCGCTCAGAAACGTTATTTTCATGGGTTAGTTTTTTTGTTTGACGTGTCTTAAGCAAGGGAAAAACATGTAGGTACCTAGAAATCTACAGGCTTGTTTTTCATTCTTCAACTTAACTTAAGGGAACATTTGAAATTTCAGATTTAGTGCTTATAGTTAGTTCTAAATCTGATTCCGCCTCCAACAATCGGATTTTATTCCAAGTACCTAAAGCAAATAATTATAACAAAATGTCAGATGAATACTAACTATATATTAGTCAGTCAAGCAATAATACATTGTTTTTTTTATAAATAATTTAGTCTTATTCTTAACTACTTTTGCTAATTTTGTGTGTGATTAAAAGCATCAATACATAAATTCAAAGATAACATCAAAAATGAGGACGATAATGAGATTTACGATTATAATGAAGAGAGGTAACGAACCGACAAAACTTGAGACCCTATAAGGCGTGGATCTATAGAACAGTACGGCACTTATCCAACGTTATTAAGCAATGATTATGTTATTGTTGCGAGCCCAAATTATCCAAGAATGACCCCATTGCCTAACCCTAACGGTCGATTGGTGAAAGATGTACGGACACCGCCAATTATCTGTGCGCAAGAGCATGTGATTGTACATTATGACCAATCTATTCTCAAAATATGTACTCGACTATACTGGTCTACTATAATTTGACACCAACATTTATAACAACTATTTGAATCGGAGGTGGAGCTTCACTGGTTTGCGCTTAAATACATGCGCGTGATACGTTCGGTGAGCGTTAATAACAGTCCGCTGTCAAGCAAAACACGAGTGTTCGTGCGACGAAGATATTGAGGTGCAATAGCGGTGGTTTGAGGTTAATCCTCATTGAATGTGCGTTAAACACGATTACCTTTTTATAAGTTATAAAATAGAGTAGGTAGGTACATTATAACCGAAAACGTAACGAATTGCAAAAGAATACTATATCGTCGGTTATTCGTTGTTTTACACATCCTCTAAAACAGTTTACCATGACAGACATAGCGAGTCAATTTACTACTCACAAAGTTTCTAGAAAAGTCGTAAACATGGCATAAAATATTGTGAGTGTGACAGGCATTACCGCTTCGTAACGCAGCGACACGGTCAGAATGAGAACGGTAATTTCCGGATTGTTTATAATTTAACGTCTCACGATTGTCGACATTTAATGGGCACATCACTAATTTCTAATGTGACGCCTATATTGTTTTTCTTGTAGAATAATTGTAGATCCGCAGATCAATCACGTACGTAACGCATTGTACGTACAGCTCTAAATGTCAATTTTTATATAGAGAAATTCGGTCAAGTGCAAGTCGGACTCGCCCGCTGAGGGTTGCGTACAAAATGCCAAATGTATAGTTTTCAGATTTGTCCCTGTACTTGTAGTATAAGAGGATATTACTTGCCAAATTTCATAGTTCTAGGTCAACGGGAAATACCGTTTCAAGAGGTCAAGAGGAAATTTTGATTCCCTTGAGAGTGTCGAAATATACGTTTTTCGCGGCATAAACGGCCGTATCTTTTTTTTACGTCAACTTAGAAGTTTGATTTTTTCACAGCTTCAAGGGAGTGTAGACTTAAGTATACGGTTTTAATTTCAACCCGATACCTCCACGAGTTCTCGAGATAAAGGGCCTTGATAGACAGACAGACAGACAGTCGGACAACAAAATGATCCTAAAAGGGTTCCGTTTTTTTCCTTTTGAGGTACGGAAGCCTAAACATGGCAGTTGAATTGACGTAACGCGCGTTAGAAACGTTACGTGATTACCCCTCTGCTTTTGTATACATAATACACAGACACACACACAGACACACACACACACACACACACACACACACACACACACGCACACACGCACACACACACACGCACACACACACACACGTACACACACCCACCCACCCACCCACACACACACACACACACACACACACACACACACACACACAGATCAAAAGTAGACAGAGCAAAAGTCTGTAACATTGTAACTCTTGTGTGGGTCGATCGAACGGTTTAGGAGATTAACGCGCTTCAGGTAGATCTATGAAAATGTCACTTTTCATTGTACGCTCGTCAGGTTGCTCTAAATGTCACTTTTCATTTACTGTTTCATTTTTCATTAGGATATAAATAGTATACAATAAATAACAAACAAATTAACTACTAAAATTACTAAGTTTAAATGTAATTTTCGGACGGATTACATTGACGCCATCTTGACAATGTTTGTTTTTAATTTGGTGTATGTAAACAAGACTAAAAAAGCAAGGTGCCCATTCTGCAGTAGAATTGGATTTACTATGAGTGCATTTTTAAAACAATCGTTAAAAATTGAACAAAAATAATACTGGAAATATAAAACTACCAGCGTGTTCCTCTTTTCGAGTAGAATATAAGAAGCTAGTCAAATCATGGACTTAGAATTACGAAATGATGTCTATTCTTATTTAAGGGTGTACTATTGATTTCGGAACATAGAAGAAAAGGGGCTCTCGAATGTACTGACCTATCATTTGCATGGTGTCATAAATATCGATGTACTCGTACAGTAAGGGAAATGTATTCACATACCTTTTTCACTCTTCTTACTATGACAATAAGGCATATAAAGGTACTTGAATACATTTCCCTTACTGTACGGTCGCGCGCGTTAATTTAGGACCCTTTTCGCAAAAATATTCTTTGTATTCCTATACAATTTGACAGGATTGTCAAATAATTTATTGAATCAGGCGTTACTTTGCGGAAATTCATGATATATTACGAGAACAATATTCCTTTGCTATTCCGCTAAAAAACGTGCAGGTCGATCAGCGGAGATCAAATGTAACTAATTGCGTATAAACATGCAAATAATTGCCACTCCACTGAGCAACTCAGCTGTTGCTCAGTGGACGTGGCGCAAGCAACATCTCCTGCCTGCATCTCCTGATGATGCCTCGTAGAGAGGCGAAACACGTGTCGAGGTTTTTTCATTATTGGTGGTGGTTTGCTGTAATTATTTGCATGTTTATACGCAATTAGTTACATTTGATCTCCGCTGATCGACCTGCACGTTTTTTAGCGGAATAGCAAAGGAATATTGTTCTCGTAAGGATTGTCAACCTTAGATGGGTCCCAAATTTAAGCTCGTGACTGTACACCTATCACGTATCACTTCGAAAGGCCTAATTGCCACGCATGCGTAATGACATGATAATTTGATGTAACGATAGCTTTGTGAGTGTGGGAACATATGCGCCGTGTGAGGTCACAAACTGTCTTAAACAAACACACCACACACTAACACCGCCCTAGGTCAAAAATTATATAACCAGCCCCCCTATTCTGTAACTCATTTTAAGCTCACCTCAACGCTCACCCACAAATATATCTTGACGCCGCGATTCGTAGTAACTAAGCGTAGGTAGAGGTCTAGTTTCGTTAGGCGTGACGCGTGGGGTGAGGCGCATGAGCTCGTAGCGAAAGCGAATAACAGCCCTGCGCAAGCGCGCAGGTAACCTCTCCGGTGGACCGTAACTGTATGGCCAGTTTTACAGCACCCAGAAGAATAACAAGTTTTAAAATGGAAACATGCATTCGTACAGAGTACCTAATTAAACAATTCGAATAAGATTAAACCTATTTTTAGGGTTCCGTAGCCAAAATGGCAAAAACGGAACCCTTATAGTTTCGTCATGTCCGTCTGTCCGTCTGTCCGTCTGTCCGTCTGTCCGTCTGTCCGTCTGTCCGTCTGTCCGTCTGTCCGTATGTCACAGGCATTTTACTCGAAAACTATAAGGTGTATTTGAATAAAATTTTGAGGATAGGTGTATTTTGTTAGCCGCTACATAGTTTTGTAATTAAAAGGACAAAAAAAAATTTTTTTAGGGGTGCACTCCATACATAAAACTAAAAGTCAAAAAATTTTTTTTCATTGTGACCCCCCGTGTGGCACATCAATCGATAGGCCTTTCAAAATAAATATAAGGTTTCTTTGCATTTTTTTTGATTAAGTGAATAGGGTCGGAGATAATCGCCCCGAAAGTCACTAAAATTCTGTCCCCCCCCCTCTAATTTTTGAACGGTGTATTTTAAAAATATGGAAAAATTCATGGACATAGGGCTTATTAATTTCATTCACCGAAAATTGTTTTGAACAAGATCGGTTCAGAGGTTTTCGAGATATTGCTGAAAAACTGCCTTCCTCAAAGAAAAGGACGTAAGTGCCGTAAAATTTCTGTGACGATACGACCTTTTTAATAGGCACGGAATTTTTTAATAATCTTAAGTTATTTTGTGTTAGGTTAGGCTTGGCTGGGCAGCATTCGGGAAGCTACGGCACATCTTTTCGTCCAATATTCCGCAGTGTCTCAAGACGAGAGTCTTTGGCCAGTGTGTGTTGCCAGTGATACGTATGGCACCGAAACGTGGTCGCTTACTATGGGCCTCATAAGAAGGCTCAAAGTCACCCAAAGGGCAATGGAGAGGGCTACGTTGGGAGTATCTCTGCGTGATCGCATCAGAAATGAGGCTATCCGCAGCAGAACCAAGGTAACCGATATAGCCCTCCGAATCGCTAAACTTAAGTGGCAGTGGGTGGGGCAAATTGCACGTAGAACCGATGCACGATGGCCGTTGGGGCGGAAAGGTTCTCGAGTGGCGACCACGTACCGGAAGGCGCAGCGTGGGTAGGCACAAGGTGGACTGATGACCTGGTAAAGGTCGCTGGACGCGAGTGGCGCAGGACCGGTCATTGTGGCACTCTTTGGGGGAGGCCTATGTCCAGCAGTGGACGTCTTTCGGCTGATATGATGAGGCTGTGCTAGCCTGGCAACTCAATGGATTAGATTAGAGCCCTAACATTTATTATACTACGAGTGTTACTATTATGCGCATACGCATTCATGGCTTACTCATGAATATGGATGCCTTTATAATGAGACACTTCATAATTATATTAACACTACGCGTGAATCCAGTGAAAGCGTGTATGAGATGTGAAATTAAACAGGTTTATTCGTAATTCGGGGCACATTGCACGTAGAAACGATGGCCGTTGGGGCGGAAAGGTTCTTGAGTGGCGACCACGTACCGGAAGGCGCAGCGTGGGTAGGCCCCCCACAAGGTGGACTGATGACCTGGTAAAGGTCGCTGGAGTCCGCTGGATGCGGGTGACGCAGGACCGGTCATTGTGGCACTCTTTGGGGGAGGCCTATGTTCAGCAGTGGACGTCTTTGGGCTGATGATGATGATGATAATGATTCGTAATTAATATCCGCACCGCAGGTTCAACACCAACGACTGATATATGCGTCAAGGAGCCCAGCGCGATAGCAACCTTCTTGCATTGACATAATGTTTAACTCCGCACTAAATGTCTTGTTGATTTGGCGTGTGCTTGACACCTTTTCTCTTAGATAGAGCGTTGAAAAGGTTAACGAAGTTGTATTGTAATTTATACTGGGCGTTTGCCTTTTGTTTTTCGCCGGTTTGCTTCTTTTGATTCACCTACTAGTTGATAGTGTGGGAATACTAAAGCACTCAATATATAATACACAATCAGTACAGAACATGCAGCTTAATTAAAGTACAGGTAAACAACAGGCGTCTTAACGCTAAGAAGTAGATACATTTTATTCTAATTTTGTGAGTTAGAGAGTGAGAAGCCCTTTTCTATAGGGAAGGCAGTTTTTTCAGCAATATCTTGAAAACCTTTGAGCCGATCTTGTTCAAAAAAACAATCTGATTTTTTTCATATCTTTAAAAATTAGAGGGGGGGGGACACACAATTTTAGTAACTTTTGGGGCGGTTATCTCCGACTCTATTCAAGTAATAAAAAAAAAAGCTGAGTAACCTTATATTCATCTTGAAAGTCCTATATATTGATATGCACGTGGACTTACGATGTTTTTTTTTTGACTAGCAGTTTTATGTATGGAGAGCACCCCTAAAAATTTTTTTTTACTAATTTAATTACAATACTATGTAGCTGCTAACAAAATACACCTAAGCTCAATTTTTTTTCAAATACAATTTATAGATTTCGAATAAAATGCCTGTGACCTACGGACAGACGGACATGACGAAACTAAAAGGGTTCCGTTTTTGCCATTTTGGGTACGCAACCCTAAAAAGCCGTACCTCAATTTTGCCTTTTTTGTATGGACAATCGTTTACTTACCTCTTTATAACATTCACATATCACAATTCACTTGTTCCATCGAGAACATAATCATGTCCATACTACGTTTAAGATACATCGTCTCTTACTAACATAATGTACTTTATGTCCGTGGGATAAGATCCAAAATAGTGTACATATTTACGACGCGGTAATGAGCAAAAACACGTATGCTGCTTGACTGGTGGCTGACAAAGCCTTTTTATTTGCTTTTCCTTTATTTACTTGTTTATTTATGCGTCTGTCTGTTCGCGTGTATTCGGTTAAGAGGAAATGCTGTTCTCATCATACGGACACATTAATATCGAGTTTCGGCTCTCGACTTTCATAAAGGCTACGAGGGCACTTTTGCAAGTATTTTTTTTAATTAATTAATTAATTCGCGAAACGTCCGGCCGGTCGATGTAACTGGTGACCGAAGAGCTGGCGGCTTTCTCGCGCAACGCATCAGCATTGCAATTCAGCGAGGAAATGCCGCGAGCATCCTCGAGGGCCTTTTTAGGGTTCCGTAGGCAAATGGCAGAAAACGGAACCCTTATGGATTCGTCATGTCTGTCTGTCTGTCTGTCCGTCCGCATGTAAACTATAAGGTGTATTTGAATAAAATTTTGAGGATAGGTGTATTTTGTTAGCCGCTACATAATTTTGTAATTAAATTACTAAAAAAATTTTTTTTAGGAGTGCACTCCATTCATAAAACTGAAAGTCAAAAAAAAATTCATTGCAAACCCACGTGTTGCTTTCAAAATAAATATAAGGTTTCTCAGCAATTTTTTTGATTTAGTGATTAGAGTCGGAGATAATCGTCCCGAAAGTCACTAAAATTGTGCCCCCCCCGCTCTAATTTTTGAACCGTGTATTTCAACTATATGAGAAAAATCATGGCTTATTAAATTATTGCAGCGAAAATTGTTTTGAACAAGATAGGTTCAAAGGTTTTCGAGATATTGCTAAAAAACTGTCTTCCTTAAAGAAAAGGATGTAAGTGCCATAAGAATTCTGTGACGATACGACCTTTTTAATAGGCACGGAACCCTTATTTTTGCGTGGTCCGACACGCACTTGGCCGTTTTTTTAGATTTTACTTAGTTTTAATTCAATTTAGTTAATGTTAATCTTTATCATGTACTTACAGTATTTACAATAGCGAATGAATGGAG
Organism: Epinotia nisella; assembly: GCA_932294315.1. Lineage (NCBI taxonomy): Eukaryota > Metazoa > Arthropoda > Insecta > Lepidoptera > Tortricidae > Epinotia > Epinotia nisella. The sequence continues at coordinate 18,416,891 of OW028690.1, forward strand.
TCGCATCAATCAATCATGCTCATACATAGCCCAGATAGAGGGAAGTAACTAACATGACTATCGCACGAAATATCAACGCACAGCCCAACCCTCTGGTTCTAGAGATTCCAAATTTGGCACGTAGGTTCCTTATAAGGTCTAGGGGTGCACTAAGAAAGGATTTTTCAAAATTCATCTTCTAAGGGGGTGAAATCGGGGTCCAAAGTTTGTATGGGGAAACAAGATTAGATCGACTATATTATTCGAAACTTCACAGGAGTATTCCTAACGATAAATGAGTAAATACGTGTTTCAGATTTTTTGAGAATTCAACCCTTAAAGGACAAAGTCTGAAAATCAACATGGGTATTGTTTCTATGGTTTTCCGTATCGCTATTACTGATTAATGTTTTCTTATGACGTTATCATATCTTAATAGATATCTTAATCCAGCACTGTTACAGCAAAAATATGCCAATTGTCCATTTTGTTTTTATATTTTTATCTAGTTCTTGTTTCATTTCCATAAGTAAGTTTTATACATTTTAATGTATTATTGTTTTGATTGATGCTGCATGTAGGTAGTGCCGTACAATACATCTCACTTCGTATTTATGTTTATATCTCTCTCGCCTATCCTAATAATATATTAGTATGTAGTTTATATATTAAAATTGTATGACGTTTCCGTGAGTCACCAACGGTACTGGCTGAAAATCAGCGCTGTAGGTGTCTGACACCTCAGCATAATGCTGAGCCAGTGTCCGGTTCACTGCCGCAGATACACAATTTATTTAATGTTTTATATGTTTCTCTTGTTTATTTTATTGTTTAATATGTGTGTCCTGTATGTTTGTGAATAAATGTATCTTTCTTTCTTTATCACGTAAAATTATTGTCCGTAAACCGACTTTACAGACAACCATTTTCTAAAGAGGCGGAAGATGTATAAGGTCTCCGAAGCGTCAGACAGACACATCATTATGAATGCACGTTATATAGCATCCAACTCCAACATGCGCTATGGACAAATTGACACGATCTATAGCCACGTTTTCACAATATTTATTTACTTCGCTTCTCCTTTGCCTCTAACCCGGCTGTTGGGGATAGCGTTTATTCAGGGTAAATGTGCCACTAACTCAACGATAACGAGTCGTGAGAGAAAGCCGTGCGATACTGAAGGGCTTAAAGGCTTCGGCACAAAGAGAGCGGCGGGACGCATGCACTAAACTTTAGTTGTATTTTTAGGGTTACGTACCGTTCCGGAACCTTTATAGGATCACTTTGTTGTCCGTCCGTCCGTCTGTCAAGACCCTTTTTCTCAGGAATGCGTAGAGGTATCGAGCTAAAATTTATATCAAATACTCAAGTCTACTGTATATTGGAGCTGTGAAAAAATCAAACTTCTAAGCCAACGCAATCAAAAGATACAGCCGTTTATGCCGAAAATTTCTGCAAATTTTCGAAACTCGCAGTGGAATCAAAACCTACAGGGTTACTTCCCGTGAACTCGGAATCTTGAAATTCGGTACAAAGCAACGTCTTATATATAGGCCAGATAAAGGAAAAAACGTATCAAGGTCGTCCCGCCATCTCCTTTTCGGTCTGCCTCTACCTCGGGAGCCATCTTGTGGCATCCATTCGGTGGCTAATTTGGCCCATCGCTCCGCGTGCATCCGACAGACATGTCCAGCCCAGTCCCACTTTAGCTTCGCGGTCTTGGCACCCACATCTACCATGCCAGTTTTGATACGCAGCTCCGTTGTAAATATGGTTTAAAAGTTGGTTTAAAGGACAGGGGCAAGAAAGGAGACGTCAAGGCCGTCTCAGTTAAGCGGTCGAGAGAGAAGTTATAGATTCAGAGGGGCTACCGCGAAACGAAAACGAACTTCGTTCGTGTGTCTCCGTCTCTGTCGCACTTACTAGTTCGATTGACAGAGAGGGAGATACACGAACGAAGTTCGTTTTCGTTTCGCGTAAGCCCCTCTGCACACATTTTTTTATAAATGAGCATATTCGTATTGCTCTTTAATGTATATTGGCCCAATTTATTTATCGCACGGTACAATAATTTAGACCATTGGAAAATGGGAGTACATTTGCCTGCAAAGTGTGAAAGGGTGCACTGATAATCCGAATCGAATCCGAGGATTAAACATTTGCTGTCACTTATGCCTTACTTCGTTAGCAATAGAATAATTCCATAAATAGAACACAAACGTAAAGCCTCTTCTGTAATTTTCCAAGAAACCTTTAGAATACTTTATTGCATGCTCACATACATCAGATCTTAATTATCACAGTTTATGGTACAACATAACACCCTGTAAGGGTAGTGCGCTGCAACCAGTTTGGTGTGCCGAAGCTCTTACACCAACAATTCTGCGTTCGCTTATCTGTGCTGTTAACACTGAGTTAAACTAACAGGCATATAAATTTGCGGGCGAGTTGCCAATCGTTAAATATACGGAAAGTATGTTTATCGACAAGCTTTACTTTATAGCTAATTAGTGTTCCACGTTGCCATAGCATGTTACACATAATTGCTTTTTTAAAGCAAAGTAGGGCACAGTGGAATGCCGTCTCGTTCATATTTGGAGCAGAGCAACTGCGGAAGTAGAGTCAGCAGCAGAAGTTGCTAAGCGTTCCTAGTGCTCAAAATTATCTTCACACGAACTCTAATGTCAAGGGAATAAGTGTATAGGTCATTTTGAGCGTGTTATTTTGCTTAGCTACTTCTGATGCTGACTGTACCTCCAGCTTACAGAAGACAGGCAGCCATATCTTATCTTATCTAGATGAGGACCCTTTTGGATACACTTCGACCCAGTGGGATCTTTTGCGCATTTGCCCTCTCCTTTATCCCAAGCTCGCTCCACCATTTCCACAAAACGGATGATGCAGCTCAGCGAGCGGAAGCACCTTGTGTCCTAATTTTTTTTACGATTCCTTTCGAACCAGTTTTTGGAGAGGAACAAATGTTTGTATGGGAGTAACTACAATTAAAGAACATAAATAGGTACCCAAAAATTGAGTTGAAGACGGACCTCACTAGCGGCAGCCCAAACGAATCATGACGTCACAGTGTGATATTTGTAGTAATCGTTGTATGGAAAATCAAGTAAATTGCTATTTCGGTCGCGAAATACTGCGTTTAGGTCCATAGTTGTTATACAATTTTGTTTCTATAAAGGTTTAAGGATTGTAATGGTAGCTTTAAATTTACTTACGGACAATAAAAAAATGTATATTTTTTCTAAACTTTCAAGGTCCATCTTTTTATGATCTTAATTATATTTTGTAATTTATCATAATCATCATCATCATATCAGCCGAAAGACGTCCACTGCTGGACATAGGCCTCCCCCAGAGAGTGCCAAATCGACATGTCCTGCGCCACCCGCATCCAGCGGACTCCCGCGACCTTTACCAGGTCATCAGTCCATCTTGTGGGGGGCCTACCCGCGCCGCGCCTTCCGGTACGTGGTCGCCACTCGAGAACCTTTCCGCCCCAAGTTGTAATTTATACTTTATTACAATTATTTGATGGTTTGCTATCCTCTGAGCAACACTACGTTATCAATTTTAACATAAACTACCTAATTCCTTTGGTTGCGGAGAGCCGTTGCCAAAGTGATTAATTCTGTCTGGCAAGCCATAACACCATTTGCTTTGTGGGTATTTGGTGCTGTGTTCTTGGTGATGAGTAAGGTCTTGAGAGCTGCTGAGGATGCCCTGGGTTGAGAGTGTTTTTGGGTATGAGTTGTACTTGCTAAAGTGACCTCGTAACCTTTATGAGAGTCGAGAGCCGACACTCGAGATTAATGCGTCCGTATGGTGAGAACAGCATTTCCTCTTAACTTGGGTAAACCTGACGTGTAACTTGGTGTTATAAATAAAGTATTTGTTGTAGGACACTGTCTGTCAACACAGACTCAACAAATCAATAAAAAACAAACATATTTATTTTCTACAACAAACAATTTACTTATCCCATGGCCACATGTTTATGTAATTGTATATGGGTATTTTCGTGAGAAGAGATACATCGTTATTGACATCACCGAGTATATGTTAAAAAAAACCGGCCAAGTGCGAGTCGGACTCGCGCTACAAAGGTTCCGTACAATCCTGTAGGTATAGTAAATAAGGTATTAAAATATTTTTATTATATAATGTAACTAAAAATTTACGTTGAGTAACTAAAAAGACGTTGCTTCGTGCCAAATTTCAAGATTCTAAGTTCAGGGGAAGTACCCTGTAGGTTTTGATTCCCTTGCGAGTTTCGAAAATTAATTAAAAATATTTTTATTATATGATGTACAGTCAGCATCATAAACATGTATACACTTTTTGACCTTATGTCTAAGTAATAAGGTCATAGAATGTATACATGTTTATGATGCTGACTGTAACTAAAAACTTACGGTTTTCGCTATTTTGCCTTTATCTGTGCTAGACTTTGCGTCGTACCAAATTTCAAGATTCTCAGGTCACGGGAAGTACCCTGTAGGTTTTGATTCCCTTGCGAGTTTCGAAACTTTGCGGAATTTTTGCGGCATAAACGGCTGTATCTTTTGATTGCGTTGGCTTAGAAGTTAATTTTTTTCACAGCTGCAAGGGACAGTATATTTGAGTTTTTGATATAAATTTTAACTTGATACCTCCACGCGTTTCTGAGAAAAAGGGTCTTGACAGACGGACGGACAGAAAAGTGATCCTATAAGGGTTCTGTTTTTCCTTTCGAGGTACGGAACCCTAATGATCCATTTTGTAACCAAAATTAACAATACTATTTCGATGACACATAAAAGTTACAAAATGGAACATTTTTAACTTTTACTTGGTGACGTCAGTAACGATGCATCTGTTCTCGCGAAAATGCCTCAATTTCAAAAGAAATAGCAATGAATCTATGTTATTTTTCTGAATTGCGTAAGGTAAAAATTTTATGTAGGTAGTAGTAATTAACAACTTCGATATGTTTTATTTGGTTAAAATTGTTATTTTAAGCTTCTTCATTTGTGACACTGATCCGATCCTGGAAGCCGATTACTGTCACTTTACAAGCCTATTAAAGTGAAATTAATACAAATACGACTTTATGAAGTTGGAATAACGGTGAATTGAATGCCACTGCATTCCGTTTGCACATAATTGAAAATGTAATTGAAATGTGTTTTTAAATCGGGTTTTAATTTAACCCGAGTAGCATGTACAATTTATTGGAGAAGTAATCATTTGTGTGATGACTGTGTTTTAAAGTCAAACTAAAAGTTATTTATTCTTCAATTTAGGCATATTACATGCACCTATGAATGTCGATAAACTACCACCGGTTCGGAAAGAAAACCTCTGCCTCGAGAAGAACCGGCGTAAAAAACACGCCTTGGTGTAATTTGTAACCCCCGACGCAAAGAGAGGGGTGTTATAAGTTTAAAGTGTCTGTGTATCTGTGTGTCTGTGTATCTGTCTGTGGTATCGTAGCTCCCAAACGGATGGACTGATTTGAATGCGGTTATTTGTGTCATAGATAATTTTAACCTGAGTGTTCTTAGCTATGTTTCATCAAAATCGGTTCAGCCGTTTTTGAAATCAATTTATCATTCCAGTATCAGTGTATTATAAAATTACATTGCTGCAGTAGAAAGCCTATTTATTTTGCGATAGATTTCTAGTGCAGGATTTTATCACTGCCAAAATATCCCTATCCATGATGTAATCGTTTATCTTATAATCTTTACATTTGCCTACTACGTTTCCGTCACCTTAAAAATGACTGGATTTTCGTCACCTTATTTTTTTTTGCCTGCACTGCCTGCTGGCAGTGTCACGGGGACATTTGAAACTATCATTTTAACCTGGCACTGGCACGGTTAGTGCTTAAGGCTTGTCCTTCGCCATTCTGTTTGTCTGTGAAAACTCTTGATACAACATTACATCGACCTTCTCTTTGGCATGATCTATAAACGCATGGTTTGCTCTGCCCCTGCCTCTCCTTCTAAACAAAAACTTAAAGTTAGAAAACTTTTTCCGGAAAATATTTTCATGGCTTTGAGATACGATTGAACTTCACCTGACGCGTGTTTTTTTTCTCTATACCTAAATATCCGGTAACGTTTACAGAGAACAAGATGTTCAAGGCGTCAAACTTTGTTCAGGTGTTTTTCATGTCTCAAAGCAGGTAAGTAAAGTAACTACATTTTGTATGTGACTTATATGAAATCCAATAAAAACTTTAACAGGGAATACTATTTTAACTGTACAGTGAACGAGTGGAATATTAATCGTACCTTCACAATTATATTGACTCTTAAAGTGACATACGGCCTTTTTATTGACAGTAGAGCGACGACGGCTTTGTCGGGCACTAATAAATAAGAATAAGAAGTGAAAAACATTACCCTCCTCCTTTGGCAGTCAGGTAATGACGTTCTTTCGTTTTGTGACCGCAATGAGATGCGGTCGCGGTCACTAGTGAACTGTGGGAACGGATGGATGACTGATGGCCATTGTGGATTGATTTTAATATTCAATTCAATATAGGGTATTTCTCAATGGTTCATTAACCTAAATCTTTCCCCTCATCTTAGTAACAGTTGCAACCTTAAAGGAGTTCGTTTCCTTGTTACCTAATTCCGAACATTGGCATATGCACTAGATTAGCAACTACTTACATATAAACTGAGACTTACTTTTTCCTAAGAATGATAGCTGAGAGGTGGGACTCTGATATTCTCCGCCGCTACACCGTCCTTCATGTCTTACGTCCGTTACGTAATATTGTCGTTACGTGTCGAGGGTTCAAGAAAGCCAGTGGAATTGAGGTCGAGAATAGTAGTGCCCGTCCAACAACTTGCCCGTACCTGGAGGAAACCGGAAAAGTTTGACATCCGATTAAGCACTGTTGTTACGAATCAAGGGTTTAAAGAAAGGCAGTTGTGAGAGATAGGTCGTGAATATCATAACTGTGCCGTAAGCCGTAGAGCGTGAAATAGCTAGGTCTGCGCCCGCGCAGCCGTGGGAAGCAGCCGCTGAACCGTGGACCAGCCGTGCGCGAAGCGATATGGCGACGATATTGCCGCCGAGTTGTGGCAGCAAAGTGGTTTAGGAGTGTAATCTGCAATAAGAAGGCGTATTATGGTCATGGTTATTATATTAATGCTATTATATCGAACCCGTTAAGTCCCACTGCTGGGCAAAAGGCGTCCCCCGTCTTTTTCTATTCTTCGCGGTATTGAGCAATATCTGACCAGTATTAAAGTGGATGCGTCTCCGTTTTTAGTCGTGGAGGTTTACGGTTATCATGTGATAAACGACAAGATAACGCGTTTATCTTGTTGTGTAAGAAAAAGACGGATGCTTTATCTGTTCATTGTTCGATTTCCATTAGCTTAGGATGAGAACTTTACTACCGAAAAGCGGACTTCGGACTCAAAAGCAAAAGCTTTGGAGGCAACAATTAAGACTAATATGTGTGAGAGAGGCAACTGCCTTTACCAAGCATTCTCTTCTACTAGGGAAAACCAGCTGCTTTCTGCTCGTTCCTGGCTTTACCGTGGCATTAACTAAAATAACTTTTCTCGAACATGCAACGAAATAGTGACGTTGTGTTCTTTATAGGCTTCGAAGTATCACGTTTCAGGCGCGGTGAGATGAGAGATCCGTAATAGAATGTCATACAAAATTGGAGGCCTGCAAAAAGTTCTTTTGTTCAACATCGGGGTTTTGTTGGGAGTTTTTTTTATTTAATTGCATGTTTGAGAAAATCACTATACATATCTCGGCGTGAAACGGGATTGCCAGCCTCGTATCCCTATTCGGCCTCGCTACGCTCCGTCCGTCATTATGTACTTGGCCGGCAATCCCCATTTTCCCGGCCTCTGCAGTAATATACTATTACTCGAGCTTTATTTTGTCTATCATCGAATACGGCTGCGCTACGGGGCCACCGAGGCAGATGCTTAAGAGTGGCATTGTTACACAAATTGATTTTATTTCAATGGTTGAAAGTGATCTTGACTTTAAAATGGATTTTGAATTGAATTGATGATTTGAAGTTTAATGATAGTTCCCATAGTTTCATGGTCTCTGACTTTTGATGGGTTCTCTATGGCTGCATGCTTTTTTATATTTGGATGTGTAACGGTAGTTTTAATGACTCATTAAATTTTATAAATAATTCTGATGTTATAAATGTTTTTTCCGCATTGAGTAAAAGACACAGACATGTTATGCGCAGAGATGATAGTAATGTTGCTACAAGGGCATTAAGTATGAATGTGGAGGGTTGCAAGAGAAGTAGACCAAGAAAAAGGTGGATGGACTGCGTGAGAGACGATATGAATAGGAAGGAAGTGTGTGATGAGTTGACGGGCGATAGAGAGGTATGGAAGAAAAAAACATGCTGCGCCGACCCCAAGTAAATGGGATAAGTACAAGCGAATGATGATTGAGTAAGAGACACACTATACGTCAAACGTTATCTCAATATCAGTGACCTTCGCTCACACACTAGGCCAAGCGATAACATAAGAGGTATGTATTACCGAGACAGTTCCTATCATTTCTATAAAATCTCGTAAAATAAATGTCATTTATAATAACAATCTTAGCTACCAGCTTTCAAACCTTCCAACGGGGTATCATCAAGTTAATTAAGCATATTTCCTTAAATTGCTGAGCATTCTCACGATTACTGTGACCAGTCGCTTCGTATTTAACTGATAACATCCTACAACCGGAAGTCGTATAACGACCTTCTTCACATTCGGGATGTGCAGTGAGGTGCGTTTAATACGGCGCTTAGATAAGTATAAGTGACACCGGCCGTTATCAATACGGCTGTATACCTTTTGGGTTTAAAAACGCGCCGCTTTAGGTAAGAGTATTGAGTGCTTAAGTTTTAGTGACGTCAATGGATGTATGTGGTCGTGTTTATTCATTGTTCAAGGCAATCTTTTGTCACTTTCTATGATTTTCGAGGGGCTGCTAAGAAAAAACATTCTGCCAAGAGCAAGTACGCTGTGCACTTGTTATTTTTTACTTAACGGGACTTTATCCCCTATTATATTTGTTACTGATTAAATCGGCTGTTCTACGGTATTTTTATGTTTTACATGCCAAAAATGTAAAAACAGCGGTTTTGAAAAGAATATTAGTTACTTTCTTTTCTGTAGAGCAGCCGAAATTATCTCAACTAGGTCTTCTCGCGACCAAGGTTGTTGCAACATGTTCAACCAAACCATTTTGGTAAAAAAATATGTTTAAGTCTTGTTTAGAAAAAATAAAAGTATGGGTATCGTGATCGAATGAGCTAAAGGAGCTCCGAGATATGTTAAAGCCAGAGAACGAATAGGTAGACTTCTCTTCTTTACTTAAGTCACTGGTCCAAAGGTCATTTATCTAACAAAACTGATATTTGACAGCTAGCAAATTCGAATCATGGCATCCCGTTCGCGCGCGCTTGTCATATGGCACGTGCTCTTTCTTTTCTAGCCTTTCCGAGTATATGGACTCAACAGGGATGTGAGAGCTGAGATTAGATAAACCGCCAAGAGAAACAGGCATGCTACCTAGTGTACAGATATTAATGACCAAAACCGTCATAGAGAAAAGGCTTGTAATTGCAGACGCTTTACTAAAGATCTATATCGGAGCATCGGACCGCGGCGTTTCGAGGAAGTTTTAGGTTCACGGCGTCCAAGTGTTGGAATGATCTCCCTCCACCTATCCAAGGAGCGTCTAGCAGGTATACCTTTAAGCGCCAGCTTAAAGGCTATTTGTTGACGCTCCAAAAATCCCAACCCTAACCCATCCAGCACTTTTAACATCCCAACCGTGTCGCGTTTTATGCTTTGTGTTTTTCATCCCGTCGTGCTACTGTTCTATATATATATTTTCAATATTTTGCAATAATTATTTATTTATTATGTGTCTACTTACTTTTTATCTAGTGTGTTGCGTTGCGTTCCGTGGGCCACTTGCGGTGCTGTCTGAAAACCAGCGCTGCAGGTGTCTGTCTGACACCTCGGCACAATGCTGAGACAGCGACCGTTTCACTGCCGCGAAGACACACAATATGTGTCAATTGTCATGTATGTCTACTCCTTTGTCTCTGTGTGTCTTTTGTGTAGTGAATAAATGTCTTCTTTTCTTCTTTTCTTTTTCTTTATATCAATGACAGAGATATACTTGCTTTGTTTGCTTCAATAACTGATGTTGGGTGAAATGTGGAATCGGATACGTCGTTAAAAATAATATTAGTATAAAACCTATAATTGACTTTCGTATTAAACCTACAATTATTGATTTTAGTTTCTTCTTTTTCCTCTTTCATATTTGGGATCGGCTCTTGTAATCATTCTTCTTAACGATATATTTTCTTAGCGGTCGTCGTTTACACTAATTATTTTTAGGAAAATCAAGACTAACAGTCTAAGTTACTTGCCTACATAGGTTTTCATTCGTTACAAAACCGTAGAGCATTCAACGTAGGTCAGGAAGAGCTATTTTGCGGTTTGAACTTAGTTTGATGTGAAGTACCGTACCTAATTAATTCGTGATTGAGTAACTTGGATCGAGCGTCAGGACGAATAAACTGTAATTTTTGGAAGATAAAAATTACTGGTAAGAATCAAATTTTAACCTTCCAATCATCTATCAGTACTTGTCTCGCGATGTAAGCTAACGAGTACTCTGCCCTTATTCACATTCATGTACTAAAAGCAGGACAAGCATCTCGGCATATATGCAAAGGCATAGCTTCCTTATTACGCAGAGGTTTCCAATATGCCACAAAAACCCAAGGAACCTGCAAGACGCCATTACTATAGTGCTGCATTAGCCGATTGCAAGACGCAAAAAGGATGGCTGGTAATGGTAACCAAGACACATCTGCTATTATAACTCGTATGACATGCGTCCTTTTTGATTTGAGGATATCGGTAGATCTTGAAGTTGAAGCGACACATCTTCTATTCAGGTTAAAATGGCAAGGAGTGCTCTGAGTCAATGACACATCTGTTATTGGCGTACACGTAATTCCGAAGACTCTTTGTCCGAAAGCATATTTTTTCGGAATTGTGTTCCGGGAACCATGTTCAACGGTTTTTTTTTCAGGGTATATGACTAACCTACTTAAATATTATATAGAATCATCTGCGTCGACATTTTCGTGCAGTTTGTGTGACTGTGCGTCTTTTAAGTTAAGGCTCTTGAAAGATGAGTTAGCGGAATCCTGAGGTAAGTTACGGTGCATTTTTCATGTGAAGGCTATAATCATTATTACAAATGAGCTGCTCATTAGTGACAGACCGTCAGCTAATTGGAAGAAGCCTTATTCGGTGGCGTGGAGGTATTTGGAATTAAAGTGAATCTAACTGTGAATGGAATGTTTTCACTTAAAAGGTTTGCAGTAAAAAGGGACATTCTTGGCCTAATTAGTTGCGAAGGAATCATTTGGATATGTATTTGTTACATTATCGAAGGGTAAAATTAAAGATAATAAAGGTCACAAACAGCCGAATTTCGTGATAAATAGCATTAAGGAATTTGGAATAGAGGTCTTTTTCAATTTCATCGAATAGGGCACAGTTGGTCGATCACGTAACGCATTGTACGCGCGTCGGGTAGATCTAAATGTCAATTTTTGACATTGTGACACAAATGACAGTTGGATCTACCTCACGCGCGTTCGGAACGTTACGTGATTACCGCCCAGGACGCTGGCACTTTGCTGTCATCTAAAGCGTCTGACTGATATAGTTTCATAGACATCTTTGAAAGAAAGAGGGTTAGGGAGGAAAAAAACACCAATCGAAATAGATAACTACGAAAGCGAGGCTATCCTTGCTATTGGTGGCTAATTTCTTCGCACACGGCTTCGGTACCTCATACAGCTCATACTGCACCTTAGCATGAGACAAGGTTTCTATTACACATGTTATTCAGTTACATGAGCGGGTCCCTCGTCCTTGCATCGGTTTCCTCATTACTGAGGGTCGTGGCCACATGACCATGATGGACCATGATGTTCCAGTGACATCTCTGGAACATTTTTTCTCAGGTGATGTGTCTCCATCTCTTCTTATCTGTAGCAGAGTGCAGAGCGTCGTGAACGTTTGGTCGTCATCAGACATATCGGAGCGGCCAAAGTGCTCACAAATATCTGAACACGTCTCTAATGCCTCGAATATAGAGACGCGTTCAGATATTTGTGAGCACATTGGCCGCTCCGGTATATCTGATGGCGACTGTATCAAGGACTGCGCGAATTTGGTCTGTGCAACGTATCGGCCTTCTACCCCCTGAACGCTTGTGTCCAATTTTTACCAGTCATCATCATCATCATCATCATATCAGTCGAAAGACGTCCACTTCTGGACATAGGCCTCCCCTAAAGAGTGCCAAATTGACCGGTCCTGCGCCACCCGCATCCAGCGAACTCCCGCCACCTTTACCAGGTCATCAGTCCACCTTGTGGGCGCCTACCCACGCCGCGCCTTCCGGTATTTTTTCTCAGTAATAACTAATTTCTCGAGGTTACATACATCGAGGGTACATTAGTGGGTCATAATATTTTTTCAAAGTTGCCAAAAATCTTGAACAGTGTTTTTAACTGTGGCCTAAACTAGTTCACCTACAATTATTACCTAGACAGCGGCACTTATAAAATCTACCCGCGCCGCACAAGGCCGCCCGCTGTCGACTCGAATGTCTACTTCTGTAGACTAACATTTGTTTTAATTGATACACTATTGTGCGCGTATAATGGAGATAAATGAAGGCAAATAGATTGGGCAATATGAGCGATAAAGTAATATTTTTGCGCGGACTACGAAATATATTGTGAAATAGCTTTGCTTGTGATATCGTCCTCTCAACTTTCACTTCTTTCCCTATCTTCGGCTGTTGATTCATTCATGGGATACTTAAGTATCTTGTAATCAAACCGGATCATCGTCACTTTAAGAGTCATCCTCTTTTCGCTGGATTATTTTCAAGTACTCTCTATTACGTAGACCTTTTGTTTTCTTGATATGACACGACAATTAACTTTTTCTTTTATTTGGTCCATATATAACTGCGTGTTGGCCCTCCCCTGTCTCCCTTTCCTTCCATGATGGTTTTAAAGAAGTTGTTGTGCCGTATCAAGTGCCCAATAATTTTCCCCCTTTAATGAACACCTCAGTAAAGTAAGTAAAGAACAAAGCGACTAGAGGAGCGTTTTTCAAAAAAAGTGTACATGAACTTTTTTTCAGAATTCGTTTTTTTGTGTTTATCTTACTCAGAATCGTTGATACTCGATCCTTATACAAGTAAAAAGTTGTCCCAGATTTTACTACCTATGTAATTTTTTTCTTCCAGTGCGTCACGGCCATATAAATAAACAAAGACTGCATACAAAAAAGTGACGATCTGGAATGGAATATTTTGGACACTTTTTTTCTTGTATGACGATCGATAGTGTCAACGATTCTGAGTAAGAAAAACCCAAAAAAATCGAATTATGAAAAAAAGTTCACGTACACTTTTTTTGAAAAACGCTCTTAAGCAAACACAAACAACCCTATATTATAGGTACCATTTGTATCCAACTTGCTGCCCGCGCGGCTTTGCCGCATATCCCTTTACACCCGAGAGAAAAAAATCTTTAACAGCTGTTAAAGACGCACGGAGCTCCGTGCGACATTACGTCACTTTATTACTACTTCATAAGAAGTCTAGGAAAAATAACAAAAAAAATCCTGACTGAGCTGGTCTTCCACAATCAGACCCTCACGTTCGTGTGGCTCAGGAATAATATGTAACTCGCACGTTCGTGAGGGTCATGATGTGATTGTGTAGAAATGTTACATTTAAACGGTTATTGAAGAATTTAAATGAATAAAACACAGTTATAGAAATAAAAACGAATTAACTTTTATTTAGTCATAATTAAGGCACTAAATCACAGCGATTTCTCACACTGGACTTTACACAGAGGATTATTTTTCTCATTCTCCCGCGGAAAATCAGAATCAAGTACATGAAGAGCGTTGCGAACGGCCAAAAACCAGTCTCTTGTCATAATGTTGCACACCAATGACAATTTAGTCCCAGCTCTCCAGTACATAGGCAATCTAGGATAAGGAATGGAACCCATAACTAGATGAATGGAAAAGAGCTTGCAGATTTCAGAGGCGGTCGTTTTTAATTCTACGCCTGTTTTTCGCATGTAATACCAGTTCGTACATCTAGCGATCTCTTCCACGAAGTCGTTGTCAATGTACTCATGAAAGTACTCTACCGGGGAGCGGACAGGTTTCACTGGTAGCGAGGTATAATTGTGTGGTTTATCCGTAAACAGAACTCGCTTCCATGTTCGACTTCGAGGTGCGGGTGCTGATATAGATCTTCCACTGCGTACATTTCCCCGTGTACAGACAGATTTACCTCTTACATTTCCCCTTGTACGGACAGATCTACCTCTGCCTATTCGAACATTTCTAGGTATAGATTCCGACCTGCCTCGACCTGGTCGTCTTCTAGCTCCGATTTGCAACGGGGAAATAGGGGGCTATGATAATGTCCCTAGTGGTGGAGTCGCTGATCGCGGAGAAGATGCTTGCGGTGAACTTAGGGGAGAACGTGACCGTGGCCTTTCTTCATGCAGAGTAGACATTTCTTCATCCGAGAGCAAGGCATCATCACTGGCTAAGTTATCGAAAAAGTTAGGCACATCTTCCAAATTATCGTCATATAAACCTTCAATTTCTGACAGGCTTCCATTTGCGAGCAGATCTTCTATCAATTTATCGGTCAACGGAGCTCCTAAATTAAGCAAAACATCCCGATTAGTAAGCCAAGCTTGTACATAAATAAGTTATACCTACTAAACCAACATCACAGCACACAACCGAAACCGCACGATCGTGAGACTTCAATTATACGCAACGCAACCGAAATCGCACGATCGTGATAGTTAAAATTCAAACACAAATTGCATGTATGTATTTCATTCGAATTAATGCAGAATAATTGAAATATATCACACACACAAGTACTCTTTGCAATCCGATAGTAAATTACGAAGATATTTAATGGTAACTATTTAAAAAAATCCACTTACGATAGTGAGTCCGACGTTCAAAGAACACAGCCATCTCTCTCACCACATCAATGAGAGTGACGAGTCCCGACGCATACGCATGATCCTTCTGTATTTTTTGTCTCATTCTAGCATAGCCGCACGATCGATCGACATCGGTTGGGTTCGCAAAAGCGGTCCGCCATACGCGAAATATTTTTTCAAAATCAACACTCACGATTGTTTCAAGTCGGGTGTAAAGGGATATTGCAAAGAACGCAGGCAAACTTGCGGGATAAAATATAGCCTTTACCCATCCAGAAAGTCCATTCTACACGCAGGTGAAAGTGGTTCCGGAAATTACCCATTACATACAAAGTTACATTTTACAAAGCAACAATCCCACAGACTTATCCTCTTTACAATATTAGTTAGTACCTATAGACAATGCATAGCCATCTAGTTTTTGAACTGGTTTGTTTGTAGAGAAGCTACTAAATACTGAAGTAGTACCTAGTACCTTACTAAGGCTTGTTCACGAAAAAAAGTAGCCATCGAAAACTAAGTCTCCCCTGTCACCCAGTAGGTCTAGGTAGTTCAAACCACAATTAAATAGCCAACTGAGTATTCTCTTCATGTGTAAGAATCTAAAATCCATCCATTTTGAAGCTAAAATGATTGCATAGAAATGTGTCTACTTCTGGCATGATTTAAAACAATTTTTGACCTGCATACGGTAATTAAGAGTCTTGAAAGATATTCACGAAACATTATAGCGTCGATAATCTATATGAATTAAGGAAAAAAATACCTCCAGGGATTTCGAAAGTTAGCCCAAAAATGGATAGCAGCTGATATAAATATCCATTACGACACTCAAAACGATAGGTAAGAGACCTTCTTTTTTTAATTAAATTCTTTAAAAATATAATTTCATATTAAAAACCTGAATTATACAACAGTGGCTTGAACATTCCATAAAAATTCTCCAACACTATTCTCACAGTTTTCAAAAGTCCAGTACAATTTTATTGCCTCCGTTTTTATCAAAAAACGATTATTATTTTGCAAAGCTTGAAGCGGTAAAGGAATTCTTGGCTTAACACGCCGTAAAGAATATTAACTTGTCGAAACACCTATCGTGAATAATAATACAGAATAATCCAAACATCATAAAATCCAAAAGATCCTAACCGATTAGCATATTTACTTCTCGCATGTTCTCTGCGCTCGATGTAAAAACGTTCGATCGTTTATGGTCACTTAGTATGCTTTATGAGTTCCAACGATGTTTTTGGACTTTATCGTAGTATCATTTGCATAATCCTACGAACAAATGTGTTAGATTCAACGTTCACAGTTAGTGCGGCAAGGTTGTAACGGGTAATTATTGAATATATATGACTGTTTTATAGCTTTATGGCAATATTTGAATGGTTGAATTTAATCCAAGTAAAGCGGTATAATAAGCTTGGTTTCTTATAGATTATGTTAAACTGTGTTTAACTAATTTATTGGATTATTGCTTCATAGCGTGTCAACTTTTATTTGACCCAAAATCTGACGAATTTGGCGCATATTAATAATGTTTCTGGCCACCCGTTGAGTTGTTTTATTTCGTTATGTCCGCCTGTTTAGGTACATATTGATAAGTAATTAGTGCGAGTCCATACAAAAGCACTAATGACTAATCAAAGTAATCACTAAACAGCCCATAAAGGCGACTGTTAATTTTATTTTTATCTGATTAAGAAGACTTGAAAAAAAAAACTTGTTGTGGTTGAATTTACTTTTCCTTTGACTTATTATCACTGTAATAATGTTCTCCTAAACAAAAAAATTATAAAAAAAAATACAAAAAGTTAGACTTTGACCCCGACGTGATTTGAACACGCAACCTTCTGATCTGGAGTCAGACGCGCTACCGTTGCGCCACGGAGTCGTTGCGTTCGAGGCTCAAAACACGCGTCGCACTCCGCGCGCGGCAGTGACGTCACCTAGTGACGTGATTTGAAAGCATTGATCTGCGGAGTTATTTTTAGTTCGCTGTATTGTCTGGGTTTCAGTCTTTCATTTTAGTATCATAAGTTTGAATTACGTACGCGTGGATGAAAATATTAAATTACCTTCACTTCAGTAGTTCATAATTATACAATTTCATGAGAGGAGATATTAGGTAGGTACGGTTAAGGACTTTAATTGTTGATCCATTTAGGTGTCAACTAATTTTGGTTTTCTATGAAGTGTCCAGTATAACGACTATAAGTGAGCTCAATGGCTCAACAATTAAAGTCCGTGACTGTACAGTCAAGTGCAAAAATAATGTATCGATTTAATCCTCTCATACATATGTACAGTCGCCATCAGATATATCGGAGCGGCCAAAGCGCTCACAAATATCTGAACATGTCCCTAATGCCTCGACAATAGAGACGTGTTCAGATATTTGGGAGCACTTTGGCCGCTCCGATATATCTGATGGCGACTGTACCACAAACTTAATCCACTGACATAAGAGCGATTGGACATATAAATGAGTAAGTTGTATGCACCCATATTTTTACACTTGACTGTACTAATGATTATTTTGATTCGATTTGGATGTCATTAGCTATGTAAAAAGACATGATACATCATCCCTAATAAAAACCTTTTTTATTCCCTGCGAGTAAAGTGTAGAGAATTTCAACAAAGTAAGAGGGCACGTTTCCAAAAATGCCGAATGCCTTTCGTCCGCTAAAAACCCTCCTGACTCACGATAAGGGGTAACTTATTAAAAGAGGTATGGGTCCATTTTTCACATCCCTCGTAAGACCCTTTACTAACCCTCGCCTACGTAACTTGTGAGCAATTATTACAAAATACTCTTAAAAATGTAAGAATAGTACATTTCGATGCTAGTGCGGAAAGTATGTCATTACGTCACGAGTTAGGTACCTACCGGCAAGACTCGGGACGAGTGAAGAATGACATTTACAGTACACATGGTGTTACTTTCCTGCACTAGTGCGCAAATGAGCACTTTCCGTGCATATATTGAAACTTTAAAGAGCCATATGTACTGTAAAACGTTGTACGATACACGTGCGAATAGGTAATTCGCAACTCGTGTCGATTTAAAACACTCCCTTCGGTCGTGTTTTAATTTATCGCCACTCGTTGCGAATTTCCTATTTTCTGCACTTGTATCGTAAATAACTATTCCGCACGTGTATCGAACGACGTTTAAATTAAAAAAACAACAAGTCGATCGAAACTTTTATATTACCAATTCTGTAATATCATTGTTCAGTTGAAAAATATTGAAGTATACAGTTTAAATACAGTTCAATACAGTTATATCGTATTTATTTTTTATTGACATAATAATGAATGGTACAATTTGTACAAGGAAAAGTAAAAAGCACTAGTTCGCGAAAACCAACTTTCCGCACGCTAAACAGCTACGTAAAGTAGCACTTTTTGAGCAACTGTATAAAAAAATAGCTGCTCGTTAGAATACGCTGAACATTAGGAACCTCGAGAATTTCTATATGAAGGTTTTCTATATGAAGCACTAAAATTGTTATCCAACTCTTTCATTTGTCCAAAAAGCAGTTTATCTTTGAAACAATATCGGGATCAGTCCCTGGGTGACCGAGCTCTGCTCGGGAGAAAATAGTGGAAATACGGATAAAACGAACCTTACCGGGATTCGAACCCAGGACCTTCAGCTTCGTAGGCAGCGTCACTACCCACTAGGCTAACCAGTCGTCGAATAAAGCAATTCTTAAAGTAAAATTACATACATAAATAATAGACTCCCGTGGCTCCCGCTCCGAAGTTAGCTAAGCTGCGCTCCAGGCGTCGCCTGTTTTACGAGCTATGTTCCCCCAGTCACGGGTACTTCATACTTTACACTTCTTTTTATATCGTAATTCCAAAGGATAAAAATGGGACCCTATTACTAAGACTCCGCTGTCCGTCCGTCCGTCTGTCACCAGGCTGTATCTCATGAACCGTGGTAGTTAGTTGAAATTTTCACAAATGATGTATTTCTGTTGCCGCTATAACAACAACTACACAGCTCCGGGCAAAGGCAGTTTGTGAAGGAAGTGTTTTAATATACAACTATGAAGTCCTGTGTTCCGAAATAAAGATTTTATTATTATTTCTTTATTTATTTTAAATCTTAGATTAGCTTTTTACAATAATTATATAAAAAGTAAAATATAAAACAATACATACAAAATATAAAATCACTATAAAAACCTAACCTAGGGTGCCGCCGGCAGCGAGGCGGGGCCTAAACTACCGGTGGTCAGGGCGACAGAGAGAGGAACCTCCTGACTATCCGCGCCGTGTCCAGAAGTACCGTCTTCTGTATCTGACCCTTGATCCAGCCATCTAGCGAGAGTCTCTTGAGGTGATGGTTGAGACTCTTCACTATTAAACCGTTCGCCGAGACGACTATCGGGACGATGATCGTCGAATCAACATCCCACATGGCGGTTACCTCGTGAGCCAGGTCTAGGTACTTGCTGGCTTTGTCCTTCTCGGCCTTCACGAGGTTCTCGTCATGGGGGATGGTGATGTCGGTTATTATTATTATTAATATCTCAGTCATCACATAATTTCAGAATATTTCCATTACAAGTATCCTAGAGCAATACTCGTAATTATTAATTTGCCATACCGCTAAATTTATTATTGAACCAGCGAGCGAAGCGAACAAAAGTTCCCCGTTTCAGCTTGGGCCTAAATTCTTTTGTATGTCCGGATGTCCCACTGTCCTGCTACCCGGCTGTCCGGCTGTCCGGCTATCTTCCTCTACAGGTCACATTTGTAAATTAAAAAAAAACCGGCCAAGTGCGAGTCGGACTCGCGCACGAAGGGTTCCGTACCATCATCTACAAAAACGGCTAGAAAATCATGTCTGTTGTATGGGAGCCCCAGTCCGACTTGCACTTGGCCGGTTTTTTAGTATTCGTTGTTATAGCGGCAACAGAAATACATAATCTGTGAAAATTTCAACTCTCTAGCTATCACGGTTCTTGAGATACAGCCTGGTGACAGACAGACGGTAATAGGGTCCCGTTTTTGCCATTTTGGCTACGGAACCCTAAAAAGGACTCGCGAATCAACAGCTCATATAAAGCCTCAAGCCAGTTCTAGTAACTTAACATGGAATTCCGCAAAGTACGAGTAAAGCCTAATTTTTGTTCGGCTTGATTACCAGTTATTCACGTGTGTAGTTACTCACTCCACGAGTCTAGAAACTGAATAAAACCTAAAAAAAAACCAGCAGTCAGTCAGTCTGAGTCCGTTTTTACCCCACTAAACAACCATTGTTTATATTCCACATTTGAGTTCATCTCGTTAGACTTGTTTCAACGTCGACATTGTTGCTTTGAATCGCGCCGGCTTTCTCACCAATCAGGGCCTCGCTGGGCATCATTTCAGCCAATCAGGGCGTTTCTGGGAAAGTAACTGACCAATCAGAATGCGTGAATCTGACCATCGTTACGCGGATTACCGTAATTGGGGTTTTCTCTGATCGGACAGGATTGGCGTGCCATGAAATATTTACACGATTGTAAAATGTATAGGTGAATATATTGTGTTTAACATTTTAATTTCATTTCAAAGTTTCCGTACCGCAATCGCCCATTTAAGATGTGAGATAGTGTATGTAGATATTTAGCGCAATAAAAATGAGACTAAATAAATAAATTCATCATCATCATCATATCAGCCCAAAGACATCCACTGCTGGACATAGGCCTCCCCCAAAGAGTGCCACAATGACCGGTCCTGCGCCACCCGCATCCAGCGGACTCCAGCGACCTTTACCAGGTCATCAGTCCACCTTGTGGGGGGCCTACCCACGCTGCGCCTTCCGGTACGTGGTTGCCACTCGAGAACCTTTCCGCCCCAACGGCCATCGGTTCTACGTGCAATGTGCCCCGTCCACTGCCACTTAAGTTTACCGATTCGGAGGGCTATATCGGTTACCTTGGTTGTGCTGCGGATAGCCTCATTTCTGATGCGATCACGCAGAAAAACTCCAAGCATAGCCCTCTCCATTGCCCTTTGGGTGACTTTGAGCCTTCTTATGAGGCCCATAGTAAGCGACCACGTTTCCGTGCCATATGTCATCACTGGCAACACACACTGGTCAAAGACCGGGTCAAGATGACTTCCACAGGATTGTTTTTTTGCCGTTTTTATAGATAATGGTACGGAACCCTTCGTGCGCGAGTCCGACTCGCACTTGGCCGGTTTTTTTAACATGCTCGCTATTTTAAGATTATGCGTAGATATTATTGATTTCCTCGCATTTTTGGAGAAAAACACTAATATCTGCCTCAGCGGGAATGGCAATTCGTGGATTCTTACCTATCTAGTACCAAATCAACTCATCCACGAATTGCTATTTCCCGGCATCTGAATGTACTATTAATTTTATTAAAGACTGCAAATAACAAAAATGTTCGATCCCATTCGGATTTAACCTTGCATGTCTTGGCGATATCTATAAAATTTCTATTGCTTTCCATCTCTACAAAAACAAGCGCCTTTTTATGACCACTTTAAACTACTCTGAACAACTTTCCAAGCCGCGAATCCCCTTCAGCGATCGCCACCCATAAACTTAGATGTTCACCATTTTGGACACAATTCACAACTCTATCCCAAAGGTATAAGGTGAAAAATTGCGTTCACATTTGTGCCTCCGAATGTAGGCTCTTGCAGCATTTTTATTACGAGTCACAATGCACTATTAGAAGATAAATGGTTAAAATATATAGTCTTAAGGTTGGAAATGCTGCGGTTGCAAAAATGGGTAGTAAAAGCTTTCAACTGTCAGACATTTGATACTGTCTTCACTATCAAATAGGGTGAAGATTTTGGGTGAAAAGTTGGTGCTAGTATCATGAACACACTCGCTAATGTTAAGCACGATATGCTGTAAGTACCTACTCGACGCCTGCGCGCGAAAACTAGCAGAATTTTGCATGAAATAAGTAAATATTTCAATAAAGAACATTTCAGTTTAATGTATTTTCATTCTTTTGCAGACAAAATGTCGTCAAAATTACACTAACACAAGCTAATGTTTAAAATGTATCGAAAACAGCCTAATGTTCATTTATGTCATATATTTTGAAATTAATAAAATATTCAAACAATGAAATTAATAATTAAATAGTTAGGTTCACCATCGCCGACACAGTTAACTAAAGCCTCTAAATTTTTTAGCCTCAGCCTCCAAAATGGGACATTTCGTCCGACCCTAACCAGAAATTCCTAAAAAAATCCTTTTAAGTAGGTACTTACTTTCATATTCTCCACATGTCATCTGGGAAGGGGTTCCCAGGATTATGGTCCTACCGATATATTTAGTTAATAAAGCCCTTTCAAGCGTATGTTAAAATAAAGCCAATGATATAGCGCGGGACGCCATTGCCATTTCATAATGTATTATAATGTCGGGTATCTTCGTAGGTTAGTAGGCGGACTACGGGGTGGCAGTTTCGTTGCGATTTTTATAAATCGGCTTTCACAGGATCGCCCCCAAGTTGTGTCGCGGCGACGTAGACTATCCGTCGCTTAGGGCCTGGCCCATGTCTGCGTAGCGGCGCCGCAGTAGATTATCCGTCTCTTAGGGCCTGGCCCATGTCTGCGTAGCGGCGCCGCAGTAGATTATCCGTCTCTTAGGACCTGGCCCATATAATCTGCGTAGCGGTGCAGCAGTAGATTATCCGTCTTTTATGTCCTGGCCCATGTCTACGTAGCGGCGCCGCAGTAGATTATCCGTCTCTTAGGACCTGGCCCATGACTGCGTAGCGGCGCCGCAGTAGACTATCCGTCTCTTATCTCCTGGCCCATGTCTACGTAGCGGCGCCGCAGTAGATTATCCGTCTCTTAGGACCTGGCCCATGTCTGCGTAGCGGCGCCGCAGTAGATTATCCGTCTCTTAGGACCTGGCCCATGTCTGCGTAGCGGCGCCGCAGTAGATTATCCGTCTCTTAGGGCCTGGCCCATGTCTGCGTAGCGGCGCCGCAGTAGATTATCCGTCTCTTAGGACCTGGCCCATGTCTGCGTAGCGGCGCCGCAGTAGATTATCCGTCTCTTAGGACCTGGCCCATGTCTGCGTAGCGGCGCCGCAGTAGATTATCCGTCTCTTAGGGCTTGGCCCATGTCTGCGTAGCGGCGCCGCAGTAGATTATCCGTCTCTTAGGACCTGGCCCATGACTGCGTAGCGGTGCCGCAGTAGATTATCCGTCTCTTATGGCCTGGCTGCACATTTATGCTAAAAGTGGTACTGGAACACAAGTTTCATGTGCTTTGCCTACCCCTTTTAGGGATAAAGGCATGAATGTATGTACTATAAGTACTTTAAACTACATAGTGTTAGTTCATAACTTATGAAAAATGTAGGCCAGGCAATTAAATTATACTATAGATACTATACACACGTTATAAATCAAAGTGCGAATGTTAACAAAACCATTATACGTATGCTGTTATTAATTTAAATTACTTTAAGCATTAATTTTTAACGCCTACATTTAAACACATGATTAATAGCAATTAAAATACTACAGTGTGGGAGGCAACTACAATGAGAGCTTCATTTTTAAAAAACCTAACAACCTAATAAAGGCTTAACTATAATGAATAACGTTTTTACATAGTTTTCTTGTCTGTATACAAAGCTTTTAAATTTTTGAATACATATAATAATATTATAAATGCGATAGTACGTACCACGTACCGGAAGGCGCGGCGTGGGTAGGCCCCCCACAAGGTGGACTGATGACCTGGTAAAGGTCGCGGGAGTCCGCTGGATGCGGGTGGCGCAGGACCGGTCAATTTGGAATTCTCTGGGGGAGGCCTATGTCCAGCAGTGGACGTCTTTCGGCTGATATGATGATGATGATGAAATGCGATAGTAACGCTATCCGTCACCTTTTTGAAGCTTAAACTGATGAACCGATTAGATAAAATGGTGTGGTGATAGGTTAAAACCCTGGAAAGGACCTAGGATAGTATTTATCCTCTAAATCATTCCTTGAAGGGATAAAAAAGAGAATAAAACTTTTAAAAAATCTATTCTAGTGCGATAATTCATACGCCATGACTGTGGGTATTCTGATATATTTGCTATTAGAAAATTTCGTCCATATCGGTGGAGCCATTTAAGCTTGATTGAGTAACAAACATCTAAACATCCAAATTTTCGCATTTATAATACTAGTTTCTGCCCGCGACTTCGTCCGCGTGGAACTCGTTTATATCATAGCTCCATACAAACTTTCGCCACCCATTTCGCCCCCTTAGGGGATGATTCACGGGATAAAAAGTATTCTAGGTATATTTTAATCCAAGCTATATACTACATGTATACCAAAATTCATCTTAATCCGTTCAGCCGTTTTTGCGTGATTGAGTAACAAACATCTAAACATCTAAACATTCAAACATCTAAACATCCAAACCTTCGCATTTATAATATTAGTAGGATTAGTAGGAAGTAGGATATTGGTAGGATTAGTTAGTTAGTTAGTTAGTTTTACTGGGCATGTGCCTATTACTCTAACCACCCCAGACTCCACTAAAAAGTTTGAGAGTGCCTTGGTATTACTGACTGCGTTCCGTAGTGTGTCCGGAGACCCTAGGTGCTTTTTCCTGTATACTGCTACCTGCTTACAGTCCAGTAGAATGTGTTTAGTCGTTTCTTCTGCCTCCATGCACGCTCTGCACATGGGGCTGTCTGTGATGCCTAAATTATAGAGGTGTCTGTTCAAGGTTTTGTGTCCGGTTTTCATTCCTACTACTTTGCGTAGTTGGTTTCTGTGTGTCTTCATTGGTAGGATTATACAGCCGAAGTATATTGCCTATTAACGAGTAGGTATATGCGGACGAAGTCGCGGGAAGAAGGTAGTATAATCTAAGATACGCAAGAGCTTTTTTATTTCATTTTTGAAATAGAATTATTGGAATCGCTCGCGTGCGAGCAGCCTAAGCCTTCCACTATGAAAGAATAAAACTGTCAAAACCCATTTATGTGATGAATGCGCGCCCTTTCAGATTTTTAAACACATACCAACATTAAAAAATATAGTCTATTCACTTGTCACAAGGTCGGTTTTACATTGGCGAAGGGTGAAGTTAAATAGGCCCCGTAAAGTACGGTAATGTCACAGTTGGAAGGTTTGAATTTAGTTTTAGCAGTTAGACGAGACAGTTATCAAATTTTAAGAAGTTTGCGAGAATAACGTTTTGAGACACTTTATATTTGATTTAGGTACATACATACACATTTATTATCATAATAACACACACAACACACACACACCTACACATCACACACACACACGTCACATATGACTTCATGCTCATGCATATCTACATGGAAAATTAGGAGACGTTAAATTTTGTTCTCACCACGGGCGGTAATCAAGTAAGCGTCAGATTGCATATTTTCTTGTCTTCGGGTTAAGTACTAAATACACCTGCGATCTGAGATATTATTAGCTATTCCACCCTAAGTGAGTAATATACCATTTCAGTGGGAGGCTGCCCAGGACAGGGATATGTGGAAGAAAAGGAGGGAGGCCTTTGCCCAACAGTGGGACACTTACGAGGGTGGATCAAAAAGTACCTGTGTTAGAAATGAAGACGCATGTATTTTTAAAAAGTTTTATTTTATTTTTCAACATAATCTCCTTCTAGGTCCTTACACTTTTCCCAGCGTTTCGGCCACTTCTTTAACCCCTCCAAAAAGTAGGATTTGTCAAACCCTTCAAAATACGCTTCTGTTTCAGCTATAACCTCCTCGTTTGACCTGAATTTCTTTCCCCCGAGCCATGTTTTCATATTGGGGAACAGAAAAAAGTCACAGGGAGCCAGATCCGGTGAGTAAGGCGGGTGTGGCAGCAATTCGTAACGTAGTTGGGTTAATTTGGCAGTGACAATTTTGGATGAATGTGCTGGTGCATTGTCATGATGGAACAACACTTTCTTCTTTGCCAAATGGGGCCGTGTCTCCTTTTTTTTTTCATCAAACCGATCCAATAACTCACTATAGTACGGCCCTGTGATAGTTTTCCCTTTTTGTAAAAAATCTATAAGGATTATTCCCTTACTATCCCAAAAAATCGTGGCCATGACTTTTCCGGCTGATGGGACCGTTTTCGCCTTCTTTGGGGCAGATTCGTTAGAAAAAATCCATTGTTTAGACTGCCGCTTGGTCTCAGGTGTATAGTAATGGATCCAGGTTTCATCAACAGTAACGACACGACGGAAAAACTCCTGCGGATTTCGCTCGAACAAGCCCAAAGACTCCTTCGACATTGAAAGCCGTAACCGCTTATTTTCATCCGTGAGCAATCGCGGCACCCATCGGGCGGACACTTTTTTCATATTTAATTTATCGTGTATTATATTAATTGCTGTTCCGTACGACACCCCTACAGCCCCTGCTAATTCACGCACTTTGGTACGTCGATCGGTGACCATTACGTTTTTTACCTTTTGCACGACTTCTTCGGTAACCACGTCTGCCGGGCGCCCTGGGCGGTCCTCGTCGAAAACAGATGTACGACCTCGTTTAAATTCATTAAACCAATATCTCACGGTTGTCATAGACGGCGAAAGACCTACGTAGACAGCATCTAACTTAACTTTTATTTGTTCGCATGTTTTTCCATCCAAAAATAAGAAGCGAATTACGGAACGATATTGCTCTTTCTCCATTTTGTACGAAAAACAAAACAAGTCTTACAAAATTTGCCGCCAGAAAAAAACTGAACCATAGACAATTACCAGTTTTCATTTTTTTATTTGATAAGGTCAATACTACACGACGGTAATGCCAACTTTCCTAAGTAACGCCACCTGCCATCAAACATGGGTACTATTTGATCCACCCTCGTAAGGCTCTTAATAATAATAATACCATTTCAGTACCGTTTTCAGGTAACGTGGGTTTATTTTTATTATCTTTATTTACTTAAAGAGTTTTGTCAAAATGACAATATGTCACTCTATACTCATCATCATCATCATTATCAATCGAAAGACGTCCACTGCTGCCAAAGAGTGCCAAATTGACCGGTCCACGATCAAATTGCACTAAGAACCGATGGCCGACTTTGATCAAATAGGTTTTTCTCCGAAATCATTGTTTTTACTTGTGGGCGAAATGTGGCAGTGAATATATTAGTATTCTATCTTGCTGTAGTCTCGATTAAATCTTCTTAATTTCAAATAGCTTTTATACTACATTCTAAATGGTCAAAGTAGCCCCCTTTTTAGGGTTCCGTACCTCAAAAGGACAAAAACGGAACTCTTATAGGATCACTCGTGCGTCTGTCTGTCCGTCTGTCACAGCCGATTTGCTCCGAACCTACTGGACCGATTGAGTTGAAATTTGGTACACATATGTAAATTGGTGACCCAAAGATGTTCGCGTAAAGTAAATTAATGAATTCTGAACAAGGGGGCCACTTTTGGGGGGTAAACTGGAAAATTAAAAAAAAAGTTTCGCAAACTGTATTGTGTGACACATCAATTGAAAGGGGTTGTTGTAAGCATCTCAGTTTTTTTTTATAATTTTAGCAAAAACAGATTTGAAGTAATTTAGGTAAAAAGACGAATCCCCCCTTATCTCCGAAACTACAAGGCTTAAATTCTGAAAAAAATATGGAAAATAGTTCCTTGCCTAATGATTACAGGAAAACCTATAAGAAGTTTGAGTATTCAAAGTAACGGGAAAATTCTCAATATTTTGCGGAACCCTCACCACGCGAGTTGAACTCGCACTTGTCCGGTTTTTTTTCCTAAAGTACGGCTTACGGTACGGTACGGTTTACGGCTACGAATCGCGGCGCGACGTCAAAATAATATTTACAGTACACATGGTGTTACTTTCCCGCACTAGTGCGCAAATGAGCACTTTCCGTGCATATGTTGAAACTTTAAAGAGCCATATGTACTGTAAAACGTTGTACGATACACGTGCGAATAGGTAATTCGCAACTCGTGTCGATTTAAAACACTTCCTTCGGTCGTGTTTTAATTTATCGCCACTCGTTGCGAATTTCCTATTTTCTGCACTTGTATCGTAAATAACTATTGTGGGATTGTGGGTGAGCGTTGAGGTGAACTTAAAATCAGAGTCAACGGGTCACCGGTGAGGTGAGGTAGAATTAATAAGTTGTGAATAGCATCAATGTTGTTTATGACCGTGTTTTGACATGCGCTATATGGGTAGTTTAAGTTGCACAGCGGGACGCAGTGTGCGCGTGAGCAACATACGTATTCCTTTCCTACAACTTAATACAAAACGCGAAAGTATGTGAAGATGTTTGTTACTTTACGCTAAAAGCACCGGTCGCGTTTTGAATAATTTTCCAGTTAATAATAACTTATAATAATGTATAGATAAGAACCCAAAGAGTAACATATTTCTCTTCTTCTATCTAAACCAAGGGAGTCATAAATCCGCGTCGACCGGTTTCGCCCAGGCAAGACATGCCTATGAGGTCCTAGGTGCAAATCTAGATAAGGGCACAGAATAAGTAATAAGTACCTACTACGTACAGAAGGTTCTTTGTTAACAAATTCCCTGTTTAGGTACGCCAAACGTGCCTAAATGTGGCCATTTCTTTCTATCGCATGCAACGCGCTCTTTCGGAGGCGGAGCCTTAGAGCTAGGGTTACCGCCAGCTTGACCTATTAAATTATAGGTACGTTAGTATAATAATATATTTTACTAATAATATTACGATTATTCTTTATTTACTTAGGATCACCCAACTACACAAAAGCCGTGTAATTTGCCTTTAGGTTATGACATCAAAATTGCCTGTTTCTGCAAAATGCAAGACGAAGACACACAACTCTGGGTTACCTACATACATAAACATAATGTAAAGAAAAATATTTTCAACAAATATAAATAGACTATACAGTACAATGCCCATCTAGGCAAAACTTTCCTAACTACTGATCTAATTTATGGCTAAATTAAAAGTAGGTATTTCGAGTAGGTAGTTATCAACTTACTTTACAGTTTACAGAATATAGGTAAATAATGTACAATTTAAAAAGTGCATCTTCGGAGTTTTTCTTGTTTTAGAACCTTTCACATATAAGTTTTGTACATGTTCAGGTAGGATATTTATTAATACACAAAACACAAAGCAATTACAACAATTCCAATTAGCATCAACTAAAAATTTAAAACTAACTAAACTAAACTTAAAACTAAGGGTCAAGCAACCCGCCCCGCGTCCCTCCTGGTGCAAAGGTGCCCATCACGCTAGCCGCATTGCCGCGCTGAACAGCTATGGCTAACCTTTGCACCAGAAAGGACCCAGAGCGGGGATCCAGCCCTCTTTCCTGCTCCTATTTTCAGGTAGGTGATTTAATATGTTAAGCAGTAAGTATAATTGTTTTCGACCGCCATATGTGTTATTATATTTAGGTAAACAAAATTGGCTCTAGGATGATATACACATAATATTATATATTGGCACTTTACTGTACCCATAACCTTCTGCTTACTCTAGCTAGGGCTAGTTCAAATCCGGTATAGACATACCATACAATCATCATCATCATCATCATATCAGCCGAAAGACGTCCACTGCTGGACATAGGCCTCACCCAGAGAGTTCCAAATTGACCGTTCCTGCGCCACCCGCATCCAGCGGACTCCCGCGACCTTTACCAGGTCATCAGTCCACCTTGTGGGGGGCCTACCCACGCCGCGCCTTCCGGTACGTGGTCGCCACTCGAGAACCTTTCCGCCCCAACGGCCATCGGTTCTACGAGCAATGTGCCCCGCCCACTGCCACTTAAGTTTAGCAATTCGGATTGGTACCATACAATACTGAGAAACAAAACAACTGACAAACAGAACCAATATGCTGCGCTCTAAGTGGACCAGTGTAATCCATACCTCCGATTGTGTATAGCTGTTACGAATCTGTATGTCAAATTATAATAGAAACGAGACCACAGCGGATGCAAGGCCGCTACCAACCGGTTTAGTAATCTCTGTACTGTAGCCAGTAAAACAACTGAATAACCAGCAATTTAAATTTTAACGAACTTCTCCATTTAAAAAGCTCTCCATCAAACTTTTGCGACACTTTTCGAATGCTTAAACGACTTGTAAATATTCATCGTTACAAAACTTTCAATAAAAAGCTTAAAATAAATTTGAACCCCATTAAGGATGCGACTTCGATAAAACCCGCTTATCAGTTTCGAGGAAATTCATGAGCCTTGTAAGAGCTTTTTTTCTAATTTAACCGGACGTAATGAGAGCTTTCAAGCTTTTACGTAAATAATGACCCGTCATGGCGGACAGTGTGTAATTTTGCCATTACAAGTCAGTGTAATGATACTATTTTACATGAATGAAGTGTAAGTAAGATATAAGTATCCTTATTACAATGATTCAGATTCTGATTCATTTATTCACAATATACTTAAGATTACATTATAAATTACAATTACATATCAATTAACACAAGAATCCCTATTCAATAAAAATTAGACGAATAAAAACAATTTAAATACACGGTGCCCGTGAGCATTGCGAGATAACAGGATATTCCTGACTATATTTTAAGTTAAAAATGTTAATTAACGTCGAGTAAATTCGGTTCGGTTTTAGAGATATTTCCATTTTTGTGTAAAAATGTTGTAATGAAATCTTCAGTATTGTTTAGTACCTAGGTTCCTTTTAGGTATTGGGAATAGCCTAGGTGGATCTTCAATGAAGAATGTTATTTTTAAATTACAAAAACGGATTTATTCCGAATGAAAATAAAATAGATTTAAACAAGTGAGTTGTGTTTCGTTCCGCTGTCCGTTAGAAATTGTCGTTGATGTTGTCGGTGACCGTTATTCCCGCTCGTTGCCGATCTTCAAACTTCGGATGCAAACGGCCGTCGATGACGTCAGTTTGGATGCGTTCTGAACAAGTATGAAACACCTTTATGATTGCGACGTTGCGAGACTTAACCATCTACTTTGACAGCTCGTCCTAAAGACACGTTTTTACTAGATTAGCAATTAT
This sequence comes from Epinotia nisella, assembly GCA_932294315.1. Lineage (NCBI taxonomy): Eukaryota > Metazoa > Arthropoda > Insecta > Lepidoptera > Tortricidae > Epinotia > Epinotia nisella. The sequence continues at coordinate 18,448,027 of OW028690.1, forward strand.
TGTGTATGAAAATAAGAAAAAAAATAAAAATCATAATTCGACCTAACTTCATAATAACATTTATTACTCCTTATAGCCTCAGGAATTCGTGATTAAAATCTCTCGCAATGCTCACGGGCACCGTGTATAACTATCCACTTAATAAAAAAATATAATGTCATAATTATCAAAATTCACCTAAAAGGATCGACATTTCACATAACAATAATTTAATAATATCAAAAACAATAAATCAGAATTATGCGGTTGTGTCAAAAAATTCTCTTATAGAATACAATGGGTTTTCCATACATCGAAAATAATTGGTCCACAGTTGACTAAAATAACGATCAAGTCACATAATTAACTAAACTCGGGAGTAACGAAGGCTGTTTTACGGTTTTTTATCAATCGGTCGGTTAAATATATACGAGGTGGGCCCTGTAACAGGAGCAAATATTTAAAAGGAGGCTTTATTAGAGCATCTGTAGTAACCCCTTTTGTCCATTTCTTTAAAAAAAAATTAATTCGGAGAAATTTTGATCTAAAGTTATGACCTCCGAGTAATGTATCTTGGCACCACGAGATCATAGCATAGCATAACATAACATCATGTAGTAAGTCATAATAGTTTTTGCATTTTTGTTTTCAAAAGATATTTTTGTGATTTTTTCAATTTTTTTTAATTTTTTTTTAGTCTTTTTAAAATAAAAAGTTACTTATATCACTCCATAAGAGTAAAAAAATACACGTAAACTTATGTTGATGAAAAAAAAAACCAAAAAATATTTTTTTTTTCAATTAAAACCACTTAGAAACGATTGCCCATAAGCTTAATAATCTACCGTTTAATTTTTTGCTCCTGTTACAGGGCCCACCCTGTATATGAAGGTGCGTAGAAATTACGAGCACCTCAGCGATGCTACTTCAAACTCTGTCATTATTACCAAGTGTGTCTGACCGCCGGCAATTTAGCCGTTCACTTGTCTCATTACGTCATTCGTGCTACCGTCTATTTACTTAACTGATTCGAGTAGTGATCGTATTGTGAGTGCCTGAAGCAACAGGTGTTTACATTGTTGATAGAACAAGTTTTAGGACTAGGTGAATATCTAGTTGGAGCAGCGCTCGTTAGAGCCTTATCACACTTGCGATTTGTGAGCGAGTTGAAAGCGAAGCGAGCGTGCAGCGAGTTCGCCGCGAGCGCGGAACGATTTCGCCGCGAGTGCGCAGCGAGTTTGCCGCGTGCGCGCAGCGAGTTCGCCGCGTCTAGAGGTACTAATTTGCCCGCGAGTACGCAGCGAATTCGTTGCGCGCTCGCGGCGAAATCGTGACGCGCTCGCAACGTTTGCAACTCGCCCGCAAATCGCAAGTGTGATAAGGCCCTTAATACCCAGTTTAAGTAAGCATTGCATTGTGCGCAGGAGTGCAATAGGGGTGAAGAAGAAAGATGGCAAAAAAATAATGCATGATGACGAAAATCCCATTCAAATATCTCAAAAAATTACGAAGCTACAACCGTTTTAATATTACTTGTTAGAGAGAGAAAACGCTCGTTGATCGTGACGCCTCTCGAGCGAGCGTTATAGTAAATGACAATCGTTTCATATGAACGTAATACCAACTTTTAGGCTGGTTTAAAAGGCCTGCTAGACGGTCGCCAACACGCCCCTCCGACCGAGCGACCTTGGTCCGCACCGACCGTTTAGACAGTTGTTTCCAACAAAATTTCATACTACAACGGTCGGGGCCGACCAAGGTCGCTCGGTCGGAGGGGCGTGTTGGCGACCGTCTAGCAGACCTTTTAGTGTCACGCGGACCGTACGCGCGGACAGCTCCGCACGACCAATATTGTATGGCGCGTCCGCATTACTCTAAAGCGATCCCTTAAGTACATCGTACGTGATCCGCGCGGACGGTCCGCGTGCGGTCCGCGTGCGGTCCGCGTGACACTAGAACCAGCCTTAAACGTGGCAGACCTCGTCGGCGATGGAGAGACGAGCTAGACTCCTTTTTACAAGAATGGCCAGAGAGTGCTCAGAATCGGGAGCACTGGGAAAAGTAGGAGGAGGCCTTTGCCCAGCATTGGGACACTGTGGGCTTAAAATAATAATAAAAAAAAGATTTGCCAACAGGTGTGTCCTTAGAGCATACATAACTGGAGTAGCCTTATGTCGTATTTGCGTACAAAAAAGTCTGCCGAATTTTGCGGGGCGGGGGGAGCATCTTAATAGGATATTGAAACTCAATTACAAACTCAAGCTTGAAGTGGTTGAACGTTTATAATATTAGGTGCTTACAGCAACACGCGGGCATTTTTATGATCAGTGTTCTCTTGCCAGGCGATGTTGTGATCGATTGTGAAATTGTCTTTGTATGATTTTTTGCACATTGTGCAAGGTTTTTGACAGAGGGGTAAGTTACTGAAAGGTTACTCCAGTTATGTATGCTCTAAGGGTGTAACTTACATACAAACACAGTTCATAATACGATTGTTTATTATAGGCAAACACGACATGCATATAAAAGTTAACACTTAAAAGGGCATTTCTCCGGAGTGGCATTTTTTCGCGACAAGGGCCAAAATTTCTTCAAATAGTTGTTTGATATTTTTGAATAAAATCACACATACATAGGTACCTACGCTTCAACATTTTTGATACGTACTCTTCCACAAAGCAAATGCGACTTGGCAAAAACCTGCTACAAAATCCAAAATACATTTCAAAATGTTATGATAAAATTGTTCCTAACAAGTCTCGAGTTATTCGTCGCAAAAAGCGTTGTCCAAAACGGAGCTCACGTCACGGGCTGCTTCTAATTGGCCGGTTTTTGCGGCCAAATGTCGTCCGGGCTACACACCGCACGAATTCAGCCAAGGGGCACAGTAGACATACCTATAGCTTCACGCAGTAAAACAACCTTCCCACTAGTTCCCACTGGTGGGCCCATCAGGCACCCAGTGAGGCTACCGCAACATATCTGTCACTGGCCGCACAGCAGGCCAAACAGGAAAAAAAACCGGACAAGTGCGAGTTCAACTCGTAAAATATTGAAAATTTTCCAGTTACTTTGAATACTCAAACTTCTCATTGGTTTTCCTGTAATCTTTAGGCAAGAAACTATTTCCTTTTTTTTCAGAATTTTAATTCTAGTAGTTTCGGAAATAAGGGGGGGGGGATGGTCAATTTTCGTCTTTTTTCCTAAATTATTTCAAATCTGTTTTTGCTAAAATTATACAAAAATATATCTGTGATGCTTACAACAACCCCTTTCATATGATATGTCACACAATACAGTTTCCGAAACTTTGTATTTTATTTTCCAGTTTACCCCCCAAAAATGGCCCCCTTGTTCAGAATTCATTAATTTACTTTACGCTTCCATCTTTGGGCCACCAATTTACATATGTATACCAAATTTCAACTCAATCGGTCCAGTAGTTTCGGAGCAAATCGGCTGTGACAAACGGAAAGACAGACGCACGAGTGATCCTATAAGGGTTCCGTTTTTGTCCTTTTGAGGTACGGAACGCTAAAAATTGACATTTAGATCTACCTGACGCGCGTACAATGCGTTACGTGACTGACCAACTGCACTTAGTATATTGTAACAAGTGTAACAACGCGTGTCAGTGTGAGTGCGTCACATCGGACGTTTGGTTTGTTTTTAGGGTTCCGTAGCCAAAATGGCAAAAACGGAACCCTTATAGTTTCGTCATGTCCGTCTGTCCGTCTGTCCGTCTGTCCGTATGTCACAGGCATTTTACTCGAAAACTATAAGGTGTATTTGAATAAAATTTTGAGGATAGGTGTATTTTGTTAGCCGCTAGATAGTTTTGTAATTAAAATGACAAAAAAAATTTTTTTAGGGGTGCACTCCATACATAAAACTAAAAGTCAATTTTTTTTTTTCATTGTGACCCCCCGTGTGGCACATCAATCGATAGGCCTTTCAAAATAAATATAAGGTTTCTTGGCATTTTTTTTGATTAAGTGAATAGGGTCGGAGATAATCGCCCCGAAAGTCACTAAAATTCTGTCCCCCCCCCCCCCCTCTAATTTTTGAACGGTGTATTTTAAAAATATGGAAAAATTCATGGACATAGGGCTTATTAATTTCATTCACCGAAAATTGTTTTGAACAAGATCGGTTCAGAGGTTTTCGAGATATTGCTGAAAAACTGCCTTCCTCAAAGAAAAGGACTTAAGTGCCGTACAATTTCTGTGACGATACGACCTTTTTAATAGGCACGGAACCCTTCGTTTTGCGTGGTCCGACACGCACTTGGCCGGTTTTTTTTTGGTAAGTAGTTCCCGGTTTTTATATAGAATAGAAATGACACTTGGATCTACCTAACGCGCGTTCAAAAAGTTACATGATTTCCCCCCAGCTCGGGGTAGCTGGCGGTACATCAGTTTTCGTGCCGAACAGGTGTAAAAAAGGTCTTAAGCGACATTACTTGAGATACTCCGTTAGCTAGTACGTCTAATGTGCCAATGGTCTATTTTATAAGGATTTGAACACCAGCGGAAGCCACTTTACGACTCTATTTATTATAGAGAGATTCCCGGTTGTGTAACGAGTGAAGTCTAGTTGAAATTAAAACCACATTCTCAAGTCTGCAGTCCCTTGGGGGATCTCTTTTGATTGTGTTCACTAATTCACTTACACAATTAAAAGATGTGCCGTATAATTCGCAAGGGCACCAATTCTATATCAACGTACCCACTTTCCGTTGACCCAGAATCATGAAATTTGGCAGCAAGCAAGGTTTTATTTTACAAATTAAGGAAACTTTTGCATGAAAATACCACACATATGCCCGTGAGCATTGCGAGAGATTTTAACAGGATATTCCTGACTATATTTTAAGTTAAAAATGTTAATTAACGTCGAGTAAATTCGGTTCGGTTTTAGAGATATTTCCATTTTTGTGTAAAAATGTTGTAATGAAATCTCCAGTATGAAACATCTTTATGATTGCGACGTTGCGAGATTTAACCATCTACTTTGACAGCTCGTCCTAAAGACACGTTTTTAGTAGATTAGCAATTATTGTGTATGAAAATAAGAAAAAAATTAAAAATCATAATTCGACCTAGCTTCATATAACATTTATTACACCTTATAGCCTCAGGAATTAGTGATTAAAATCTCTCGCAATGCTCACGGGCACCGTGTATATAACCAGCGTTAAGACGGTGATGGGAGTTCATGTTAACACAGCTAATAAAAATTGCTACAAATTACGCGAGTACGGTATGAAACCCTCGGCGCGCGAGTCCGACTCACACACGGCTGGTTTTTTTTCAAACAAATATTTTATGAATATTTTTTCTTTAATCATTCTTTCACCGAAAATTATTTTGAATAAGATAGGTTCAAAGGTTTTCGAGATATTGCTGAAAAACTGCTTTCCCCATAGAAAAGGACGTAAGTGCCGTAAGATTTTTGTGACGATACGACCTTTTTAATAAACATGGAACCCTTCGTTGTGCGTGGTCCGACACGCACTTGGCCGATTTTTTTGTCACAATTTTTTTTTTAATGTATTTTAGACAGTATAGTTTGAAATTAAGTATGAAGAATATATAATTTGAATTTTATTTAATCAAATGTAATAGAATAGTTTAGAAATTAAGGCAGAATAAAAAAACTGATACATAAAAACTACTCAAATAGCCCGCCCCGCGTCATTCCCGGTGCAAAGGTGCCCATTACGCTCGCCGCATTGCCGCGTTGGATTGCAATGGACATGAAAAATTAATAAAGTACATATAAGGATAATAAAATAGCAATTAAGTTTATATAAAACATTGGTACGAGTATTATTAAGGAATAATAGACGCTAACTTATTTGACGTGCTAACTATGAACAAACTTTTTCTAGCAATTCTCAAAAATCGAATTAAAGTCTGACTAATCAGGTACTTCTCAATCAATTCCCATTTTATCTGAAGCCAAATTCTTAAAGCACAGTTGTCGTCGACACGCCTGATTTACGGACAATAAAAAAGCAATTTATTCCAAGAAGACTGTACAGAGTTAAAGCCGTACAGAATTAAACATCATTTAATTCTGTAAGGCCGAGGTCTTGCGATAGCGTAGCGTGCCACCATCGCTTGATAAAAAGGCTGCTAAACAATTTTATATCGTTGGGACTTCTTTTTATTTAACAATCAAATCAATTCAGAAGACTCACTAATTTGAGAGAATTAGATTAGATTAGATTAGATTCATTTATTGCTTAAAATCATAAATTATGTACATTTTACGCAAATAAAGAATTTTGTATTTTGTATTTTTTTGCTTATTGAAAATTGACATTATAGTTTACAAAATTTCTTTGTATATAAATAAAATGAATTCACAGAAAGCTCGTCAGGTACATTCAATAAATTAGTTACAATAATTTCTAACAATAATAATTAACAAAGACAGACAGAAATAGTTAGCAATTTAAAACAATATTGATCTTAGGTAATAATGTTCAAATATAATAAAAATGTCAGGACTAGAAAAATAAAAAACTAGAATTTACAGTTTACAAAAATAATTACAGTTCTTTCCGGAAAATTTAAAACTGTACCGAGGATGCTAGCGGCATTTCCTCGCTGAATTGCAATGCTGATGCGTTGCGCGAGAAAGCCGGCAGATCCGCCAGAAAGGAGTTTACTCTAATATGACGACCTCTGTAGCCTATAGTTAGTAAGTAAGTGACCCTGCCTACGAAGCTGCCCGGGACGGTTTGAATCCCGGTAAGGGCATTTATTTGTGTGATGAGCACGATTATTTTGTTCCTGTGTCAAGGATGTTTTCTATATATTTAAGTATTTATTTATCTATAATTATAAGTATGTATATCGTCGTCTAGTACCCATAATACAAGCTTTGCTTAGTTTGAGACTAGGTCGATTTGTGTAAGATTGTTCACAAATATTTATTATTCATACAATTTTGAATCGATCTTTGCATCCCTAAAGTACTACTTTTTTTATTTACTTTCTCTACGAAGAGAGAAAGCCGCTTCCCGCTCCTCTTATGCCTTGACCTGTCCGCACCTCTCGATTCGTGTAATTGGATGTTAATCAATACGGACGGAACCGATTTCAGAACGGCCGTTAGGAGCCCGCAGAAATGTTGGTACGTTTTGGAACCTTTTAATTTCCCAACTTTGTGGATCGATCAATCCATACTGTACGCGTTCTGATTTGATTTTGTAGAGTTTATGTAACAAATAATTAGTTGTTGGTTAAAATGGCAATTGGCTACCTACTGGACAATTTCTTTTCACGGTGCCATCACCACCATCATCAATGGATCAAATGTATGTATATGTATGGGACTATAGCCACCTATACCTACAATTAGAGCACATAAAAAGACAAAAAAATAGGTTCAATTCAAAGGCCTTCGCTAGCGACATCGACAGCCGAAACGAAACGAATGAAACTAAAAATGACGTCACAGAATTCTCTTCGTGCTAACCGTAGTATGGCAGATCACGTAAATTGCCGTTTTTGTCGTGAAATACTGCTTTAAGTTACATAGTTGTCATACTATTTTTTTAAATTAAAGTGTAAGGATTTTATTCCTCTTGGTCGAAAAAAACACATTTTTTTAAACTTTCAAGTCCCACGTCTATTTATGATTTTTTTCATTTTTTTTAATTGAAAGTAAATACAAGATTATGATTAACATTAACTAAAATAAATTTAAACTGAGTTAAATCTAAAAAAAGGCCCCCGAGGCAGTGTACCGAGGATGCTGGCGGCATTTCCTCGCTGAATTGCAATGCTGATGCGTTGCGCGAGAAAGCCGCCAGCTCTTCGGTCACCAGTTACATCGATCAGACGTTTCGCGATTTCTGCAAATAACTTATGCGCACTGGGACCCCACGGACCGAGGGGTATGATTTTAATTAAATATATTTTGGAATTTAAACTTTATTATAATAATTTGATGGTATACTATCAATATAGCAACACTACATTCTGCACTTCAGCATGAGGAATGTACCTAATTATATTTCAACAATTACCTACTTACATACTATCAAAAGTTAATAATATGTGCAAAGTGCAAACCTATATTGTGTAGAGTCATGAAACTCATGAATTAAAATAACGGCTGTGTGGAATCACGAATGTAGTAGGTAAACTGCAGTTGTGTGGAATCCATATTGTATGGGAATCACGAATAGGAAGAATCGCGTTCGTGTTATCGATCGCATAATTCTGTCAAACCAGTAAAACGTTACTGTTATTAAAGTTGAAATTGTGAGAAACCCCACTTTTTCACACATACACTCTTTAAATCCCGCTTTAAAATTGCCCGTATGAAGGAAGCCCGCTTTCGCAAGGCATTCCGGGATATGCGCATGCTCATACAAATCATTAGTAGAATTTATCCCGTTGCTGTAGAGTTCAAAATGGCTCTTGCACTGACGATTATAAGTTAGTACAAAAAATCGTCGGATGCTCGTGCGTCGTGGGAGCTTGCGCAAGGAATACCCATTTCATTTTCTGATGCATGTACGCGCGTTTTTCTTTCTTGAATGACGTCCATACATCATCATCATCCTAGCGTTATTCCCGGTTGTGCCCTAAGGAGCCCGGGGTCCGCTTTGACACCTAATCTCAAGATTTGGCGTAGGCACTAGTTTTACGAGAGCGACTGCCACCTGACCTTCCAACCCAGAGGGAAAACTAAACCTCATTGGGATTAGACCGGTTTCCTCACGATGTCTTCCTTCACCGAAAAGCTAACAGTAATCATTCCGTACATAAGTTCCGAAAAATTCATTGGTACGAGCCGGGATTCGAACCCACGACCGCCGCTTCACAGCCGCATGCCTGCAGGCTCATGAACCACTAGGCTACCGTACGTCCATACATATTATACTACGTAATAGTATACAGAATAAAAGTTAGTGAGATTGTATTAGCTTTGTACGGTCAAGGACTTTAATTCTTGAGCCATTTAGGTGTAAAATATTTTTTGTTTGGAATAGTTAAGCTAGGAATGTCCAGTATAAAATGAGCTCTAAATGCCTCAACTATTAAAGTCCGTGACTATACGTTTGAAGAGACGCATATTAGCGCTGCAACAGCGCAAGATAGAGAAAAAATGAGGAGACAGACAAGAAGAGCTGACCCGAGATTATGGGAAAAGACAAAGGTAAGGAGAAGAATTAGTAGTTATGCAGTGACGCGGTTTCGCGTCGCAATTTAGCCGCAATCGCCAGAACGTTCAACCGACGTCAATTGCCAAGTAAACGGTCTGATCCCTCTGCATGCGCACTGCGCTTGCGTTGATCCTGCGCATGCACGGGGGGGGGGTGGGGGGGAGGGGGGGGGGGAGTAATTATACACAAATATTTGAATCCTCCGCTCATGCGCGATACAGATCGCGTAATTACGCTGCATTCCCCCTATTCCGCAACACTCAAACATCGGGCGATGTAAACAATAACTCACAGCGGTAAGTCAATGTCCAAATAGCTTTCTTCAAAGTATGCAGAGCGGACGTGCAGGGCATCACGTCAATTCTCAGACATCTAATTTCATAAATAGCAGTGTCTTGGAATGTGCGAAGGTTGTGCTCAATGTCAGCGGTGAGGCCCGTTTTTCACTCACGAGCACTATAGCAATATCGTTGGACTGAAGAAAGAAAGAAAAAAAGATACATTTATTCACAAACACACAGGACACACATATTAAACAATAAAATAAACAAGAGAAACATATAAAACATGAAACAAAGTGTGTCTCTGCGGCAGTGAACCGGACACTGGCTCAGCATTATGCTGAGGTGTCATACACCTACAGCGCTGATTTTCAGCCAGTACCGTTGGTGACTCACGGAAACGTCATACAATTTTAATATATAATCTACATACTAATATATTATTAGGATAGGCGAGAGAGACATAAATACGAAGTGAGATGTATTGTACGGCACTACCTACATGCAACATCAATCAAAACAATAATACTTACATTAAAATGTATAAAACTTACTTATTGAAATGAAACAACAACTAGATAAAAAAATAAAACAAATGAACAATTGGCATATTTTTTGCTGTAACAGTGCTGGATTAAGGTATCTATTTTTGGAGCGTCAACAAATAGCCTTTAAGCTTCCGCCTTAACACCTTGCTCCAACGTGATCGCAGAACAAAATAGTTAACCGATAACAAAAATTACAGTTCACTGCTATTTCTTATAGGGCCGCACTCCGAACAAACGCCACAAATGCACTTTGGAATCCCTCTTATCACAATTGATAAAGAGAGCACACACACTGCTGTTTCTTTGCTGGGTTGGAATGACAGGCGCCCGTGCACTATGGTATCTCCACGAATCATAGACATTCGGCTGGCATGAGCGAGACCAAGTTGAAGTTGCAGGCATGCACAGACGAGGCGTTATAGACAACGTCAGCTGCGACTTTAGGATGCCAGGTGGCCTGATGGTAACTATCCAGTAATATGGGCCAGCGCGCCTGACGCTGGAACCATTTCAGAGCCTGCCATGCCTTTGCAAAGCCACGACTGTTATGGAAACTCTCTGCTGGCTAGAGTACACTTCGGATGGTGCACGCTCGAACGTACGTTTGAGTCTTCCATCAGTCTACAATGATACAGTTGGAGAAAGCAAGATAAAACTCCATTGAATACATTGTTTAATGAATAAGTTAATTAACCACATAGATAACCTATAAGGTAGAAGTACTAGTGCCCGACGCGGTACTAGTACTCGACGAATATAATTTAACTAGCGAATAATAAACTAAGATTGATCACGACATCATTTTTAAGTTACTAAATGTTAGTGACTTCAATATTTCTTATCACAATTTCAAGACAATTAACTTATTTATAAGTTATGAACATATTTGTTAAAACCAGCTGCTATCAATTGGGACAATGAGTTAAACCTTCAAGTCCCAATAAATGTCAGTCTGTCATTCATGAATTTGTACTGAAATGACATCTATTGGGACTGCCAGCATAACCGCCTGCCATTTACTCGTACATTTGGATTGATTACCTAATTCTTATATTATCAGGATTTTTTATAAGATCACCATATGAAACGAATTCCATATCAGTAACTTGAGTAAATACCTCGTCTCCCAAACCGTATGAAACTGTTTAATACATCTTAAATGAGCATAATATCGTGATTCAAATAAGTATTTTCTGTTGACATGTCGGGCACTAGTACTTCTACCTTAGTAATTACTCATACATTGAATTCAAATTCGGGTTAGGTGAACCGTATTACTCATAAATCGTAAGAAACTCTCGGCCATATCCTTGTCGAATAAGCTTGGCTTTTCCCGGAGCAGCACAGTAGGCGTCAAGAAGAAGTCAAACCAGTTCCTCACGTGTTGCGAGCAGTGATGATGGAAGTGTCCGTATTTACACACGGAATCTTCAGGCTTCACGACATTGTTGGGACCCACAACGTTCTGAAGCCTGACACTATTGTTGCCTCTACATCTCAATTGATAACACGGACACCCGGCGTACTGGAGATTGGAACACATATTCAAATGAACATGCATGTTGATGAAGTTCCGTAGCTTCGTTGCGCTCATGTATTCTTCCGCTTGTCGAGGGTATACGCGACCAAAGACAGGCAACAAACTTTCCACGTTGAACAGTATGCGATCCTCTTTTGTTCTCGAGGCGTCGAAGTTGTACCCAATATTCAGACGTTTCCCGTTGAGGAATTCAATCTCGATCGTATGGGTAGACAGCTGCCACAATTTAGTTCGAATGACGTCATACTCGTCGTGGGCGGGCCAAAAAGCTCTCACCAAACTCCGGTAATCTTCAAACTGCAGGTATCCAGCTAGGTGAAGAACGATGTCCAATGGCACAACAATTTCGCCCACCAACAGTGGTGAACGCAGCACCGTAGGGGCCCTCAAAGCTTTGGATTTTGTTAATCCCATTTGGCTAACGGTGTGGACGAACGGCGCGTGCGGTTGGCGTGACAGATAAATTTTCACTAAAAAGCTTGTTGTTCACAGCGGCGTAGTAGCGTTCACGCACACCATGTATTATGTACGCTGTATGTGTGTGGGTAGGCGACGATAAACATTACGATCATAAACAATCCGCTACCACGGTATTCCGATCTAAATTTTGGAACGAGATGAATGTTCATTCCATTATGTATATTTTGCGGCTTGGCAGTTTCAAGAGAGAACGTCGGTGACACAAACAAAACAACAATCATTATCTCTTCAATGCACACCTGACATTGTTCTCAGTTAACAAATGCAATCTAGCTTTATATTTTTTTTAGCTGTTTCTTCGTCATCGTTCGAGTTGAGTTATAAATATTATAATTCCCTCGAAGCAGTTTCGATGTCTGGATGCTGTGTTTAGAGTCCTATTTATATCGAAGAAATCCACATTTTCCTCCTTCCCTGCCCGCACCTCACGGTTCTCGGAAGAGGTTGTTTACAGGAAACTTTGGTCATTGACAACATTTCATTTTTTCATAGCGGCTCAAACTAAAAACCATTCAGAGATTTGGGCTTGCTGAGTAAATATAAAAAATAATGGATTTTTATATTCGCTAGTTCTTGAGAAAACTGGAAATTACTTTGAAGAAGCTACTGAAAGGCTGAATGCGGATATTCCATAGCTGTGCTTATGCATCTTGTAAGAAAAAAAAATGTTGTGACATTGACAGTTATTTAACTCCTTCTATCTTGTCATTGTCAATGTCAAATGTCACAGTCACAGACACAGTATGCTATTTACTTTTTAATTCGATAAATTGACCACAGTACTAATCTTATTCATCATTTAAAATGTACTTATGCCCTTTTCGAACGTGGTAGTTTAAAACACCCAAATTAAGGGGGTTTAACTAAAAATAAAATGAAAAGAAAAAATACGTGTCTCCTAACTTTTCAAGTACTATTAAATGCCTACACAAAATTAAGGAGTCAGAACAATGAAATGTTGTTAATTACAGTTATGGCATGTGGCAAGCCGGAATAAAGGAACGCAAATTACTCGTGGTAATACATGTTTCTTAGGGTATACAAAAGGGGAATACAAAACTGGATCATCCATCACTTAAATTAGATTATGGCGTATATACATAAAACCATTTAACTCTAGGGTACTTGTCTACTAAATTACATCTAAATTAAAGCATTTGCCCGGCTACAGTCAGCGCCCCAACAGCGTACGGTCCATAACTCTAGTATACTCTTGTATTTAAGGGGATCCCATACGCCAATGACCTTCGATCTGAATCCCTTAGTTTTTTAAGGTTTTTTGTAGCTTATCATATTAACAACAACAGCTTTAAGCAATATAGTAGCCCATATTTACTTTAAACATCACTGTCTTCGAGATATTTGGCATCAAAGTTGAACAATTTTAGACCAAAAAACAGGTTTTCTGGCGATAACTTTTGTGTTAATTAGTTTAAAATCAAAACCCTAGACACGTTTATAGAGACATCAGAAACAAACCCAAATATGTAGATTTCGTATATGAGAGATCTTTTACAGCAATCTAGATGCAAAAAAGGTGTTTTTTTAGACAAATGTTTAAAAAATCATAAAAAAATAACTGTTGATTTCTTTCAAAATATGGTAGACAAAAATGGAGATTAAAGATTGAAGAATCGATAGCCGTTTTCCTTATAATTCTATTTGTAGTGCAAAAGTAGAAGATACGATTCAAAACTAGTCAAAAATCGATGAAAACGGCGGGTAGGGCCTTAAGGGAGGGGGAGGGGGGTTCACGACAGAGCGACCTGGAAGCTTGAGACGCTGCAACGCAAAATCGAAGACTTTGCAACCAGTTGTATCATTCCGCACGACCGGTATCACCTTACAATGGTAGTGACGGACACCGAACTCTCAAAAGCCCGTGGAAACATTCACAGCTTTCTAGGGTTCTTGTGGAGTGGTCACTGCCTAAACAAAAGCAGAAGTTGTGCAGATCTACGTTACGAAGCATGTGCAACAGTCTGTATCTCTTGCAAAGTCACGTCTGAACCATGAAGCCAATCACTTTTGTTATCGGACCGGAAAGGCCGGGTTAGGAGTATGATTGTAGAGTTATTTTCTTTTTTCGGCAAAACCCATACCTAGCATCGAGTCATCAATTATTATTTTATTTATAATTATGAGGATAATGAAATTCGTTAGGTACGTACTACGTACGTAGGTATGATCTCATTATCGGTGTAAAAACCACGCGATAACAAGTACATACAGAAATAACATTAACCGCAATACTATACAGTCAATTGCACAAGACCGTACGGCCTATAACTTCAAAGTTCGGACCGATGTGCAGATATAGGCGTCACGCTGCAACTTGTGCAACGGATGCTGCACTCCAATGGTCCAGTGTAACGGCTTGGGAGTTAACATCTTCGCATGATTGAACTGTGTCTCCTGAGTTCAAAAATACCACCCCCCGCTACCCCCGACGCTTAACTTTGGAGTTATAGGCCGTACGATCTTGTGCAATTGACTGTATATCTATATCTATAGCAGTGTGTAGAGGCGTGAACTCCGAAGTTGCATTCCCTTGTCCCGGAAGTAGTCCATGTTGTCTAAGAAGAACAAGACCTTTTCAGCCGCATCCTCGTCGAACGACTCTTCCCCTTCTAGATTCCTGATTGTAGACACTAGTACACTAGTAAATAACTATTAGAAAGGCGGACCTAATGCTGTAAGCATTCTCTCATTTCGGAACCAGCCTGAAGTAAGGTTCGATATGGAGTGAAATAATATAGACGAAAGTCGGGAAATGAATGAACACTTTATTTGGAAATACATGGGTTTATAAAGGGTTTTCATCTGTGGATGTGTGCGTGCACTTGTGATGTGTGCTGCAGCTGCATGCAATTAAATAGGATCGTTAAATTATACATTATCGATAAAGTGAATTAAGGTCAAGTGTTTACTCGTGCGTGAAGACCACACACCGCACACAGAAACCAACTACGCAAGATAGTAGGAATGATAACCGGACACAACATCTTGAACAGACACCTTTATAATTTAGGTATCACAGACAGCCTATGTGCAGAGCGTGCATGGAGGCAGAAGAAACGACTAAACACATTCTACTGGATTGTAAGCAGGTAGAAGTATACAGGAAAAAGCACCTAGGGTCTCCGGACGCACTACGGAACGCAGTCAGTAATACCAACGCACTCTTAAACTTTTTAGAGGAGCTGGGGTGGTTAGAGTAACGCCACCCTGCCGTTTCACGCAAAATAGGCACGTTGGATGTCGACTTGCGGAAAATGCCCAGTAAAACTAGCTAACTAACTAACCACACACCGCAAGCCAACCTATGGGCAAAGCAGACAGATACATACGTTTACCTTATGTATTTGGGCAAATACTGGTCAGCAAAATCGTTCAGTACCTTTGATAGTGTGGTACCCACGCTAAGGCAGCCGTACTCGACCAACCGCTGACCGGCCAGTAACTCGCATAGCTACCTACTGCTAGATTAGATCGGCATTGCGCGCGCGCCGGTGTAACGAGTGTTGGGACAAATGAGTTCTCGGACCTGCACAGTCTAGGGATAGAAGTAGTGTAACTTCGATTGAAATTGAAAGCTATGGTTACTAAGTAATTAGACATTGTTTCATAATTTGTGACATTTGTGATATGTCAGACTATATTCTATAGTGACTATTAACTTCGTCTTAAACTTTTTATGACTGTGAATTATTTGATATTATTCTTATTATATTTATTTAGATTATTTCCTCTTGTTCATAAAATATCCTTTAACTATTGGTAGATATTTTAATCAAAATCTAAAATCTCTGTTGTTATGATTATGAATGACTGGTGGCGAACATTGACAACAAACTTGGTATTTTTTGAGACAACTTTGAGGTGCCCTAACTCAATATTTTAGTACCGAGGGATACTAAAAGAAAAAAACACGTAAAATATAATTTTGTATAAGGATTAACATACTTCAATTTGGATACTCATAAAAAATCCACCCTGTATTTATTCTGCAAATAGTCCACAAGCGCACTTATACAAGGAAATACGTATATCTATTGTTGATTCTAATTGATACATCATTCGTAAAAAAATAAACTAGGTACATTATCACATGTAAAAAAATTTAGAAAAAAAACTACAAACCCTAATTCTAGATGTAGGGTCTGTGAGGGTCAAAATTTAAATAGTACATTTATATACCTAATAAAATGAGAACAAAGTAAAGTCCTCAAGTCAATTACCCGAACATTGTAAATATTGTAATAATGTTAATCTATTGCCAAAGCTTTCCGAATTCAGGCACAGAATGATTCCGAAGCAGAGCGAGATCATTTACTTTGCCTGCAATTCCATTCGGAGTATACTAACTTACTAACCAAGTAGACTACAAAGCTAAATTGCAAGCAAGCACGCAGCTAACAAAATTCTCTTTGCGTGTGTGCACTTGCATGACACACACTTACATACCGCGATGATTCTGATTGAAGTTATATTACTCATTGCACTCTGCCTGCGACTTGGGTTGGCTGGAAGAAAAAGATACTAATTACATACGAACTTTATATGTCATTAGTACTGTTTTTGTAAGTTGTTAATTAAATTTAACTTGTCATGTATGGCTAGTGTGACCAGTCAAGCATGTTAGGTAGTATGTGGTGTAATAAAAAATCAAACAGCATTTATATTTCAGTATTTATTGCTATCTGATCTGATGGCTATGTCACCAGCCGGAACAACGTGAAGTGTGTCGGTGTTTGGATATGGCTGTCGGCGTGTAGCTCCTCTTTGTAGTTGGGTCAGCAGCCAATAACTTGAAAGATGGTTTTTGCATAGAATACTTTTAATTAAGTATATATAATACAGTAGGTTATGTAATAAATATAGAGGCCTCGGCAGAGAGTACGACTTTGTACCCTTTGGCGTCGAGACCCTCGGTCCGTGGGGTCCCAGTGCGCATAAGTTATTTGCAGAAATCGCGAAACGTCTGGTCGATGTAACTGGTGACCGAAGAGCTGGCGGCATTCTCGCGCAACGCATCAGCATTGCAATTCAGCGAGGAAATGCCGCCAGCATCCTTGGTACAATGCCTCCAGGGCGTTTTTAGATTTAACTCAGTTTTAATTTATTTTAGTTAATGTTAATCATAATCTTATACAGTAGGTACATAGGTACACTTATAGGTACAGAACATATTTAGAAAAATAAGTAAAAAGGCACATATGCGTGCGTGGATGGTGAGGTGAAAAGCGAATGCCCGGAGTGGTCCCTCCCTTCAGACGCTTTATGCCTCTCACAGACTGACGCGGCCTCATAGTAAACTTGTCATTAGCTGTCAAATTAACTATGGACATACGAATGCCGCGCCAGTGTGATGCACGCTTTATGGTGGCACGCATATAGCTCCTCTGTACGTAGGTTACTCTAAGTTTCAACCCGACTCAGTGATTTTCATGTATTGTTTTGTACAATCGTAGCTGTGTCGGTGCTCGGATTTCATTTAGATTGCGCGCGCGCCGGCCCGCCCCCCCATTATAGTCCGATGAAAAAACGGATTTATTTTATAATAATGGGGTAAGCTCGTGATAAAACCGACGGGCAGGATTTAGCGGTTATTGGTAACGAATGAATACATCCTTATGAAGGTGATTGTCCACCGGCGTGGATTGACGAGACGAGGCGTGGCGTGAATTGAAATCGCGCTGACCCTTTTCCACTAAAAATTGACATTAATTGCAATCGCGAGCCCGCGCCTGCTCGCGATTGATATTAATTGCAAACAACTAAACATCTGTAGCGAGATGTTTGTTTCTGTTGCAGAGTTAATTTAATCTCTATTTCAGAAACAATACGGTTTATTTTTATACAAACAAATATTTCAATTCACGTCGCGCAAATTCTCGTCAATCCGTACTATTTCCACCGAAGATGCGCCGGGAGTGAATTGAAAATTGTTTCTGTTGCAGAGTTAATTTAATCTCTATTTCAGAAACAATACGGTTTATTTTTATACAAACAAATATTTCAATTCACGTCGCGCAAATTCTCGTCAATCCGTACTATTTCCACCGAAGATGCGCCGGGAGTGAATTGAAAATTTGCCATACAAATTTCAATTCACGCCGCGCTTCGCCTCGTCAATCCACGCCGGTGGACAATCACCTTTAGTCAGTGTTCTGATTATTCCTTGCACAATAAAATCATAAGGATATATAATTACATTAATTACAATCTAGCGGCCAGTGGTACTCAGGTTTAGCCACGAAATAAAGTAAGATACTCTAGATGTCCATCCTACGTATTGATGACTTTAAAAAAAATCGGTTGAGTAGTTCCCTAGATTAAATTCAAATTCAAATTATTTATTGAATAAATCACATTACAATATAATTATTAGGTGGAACAATTAATAGCTAGGTATCCATGTGACGCCCTGCAAGGGCACAGCAACAAACTTAAAACTAACATGCTTAGAATCTTTAATTAATGGAAGGGAGAGTGCTATCAAAATATTAATCAGTGTGTTACCCCCTACTACAGCTATTACTACTTTACCTCTTTATAAAACGAGAGAGCGAAGCGAACGAAGGTCTCCGTTTCAGCTTGGGCAAAAATTCTTTCGTATGTCCGGATGCCACGCTCACGCTGTCCCGCTATCCGTCTGTCCGGCTGTTCTCCTGTACATATCGCATTTCTCAAGCGATTTTTTGTCGATTTTTTTGAATTCATTAAAAAAACACCGACTAGTGAGTTTAACCGCTTACTATCTACTTGGAAACGGTATAAAATTTTTGGTATAATTTTTGATATTTGTCATACTTCGGTAAAAAACTGGTCAAGTGCGACTCAAGCCTTGTTCGGACTAGGCTAGTATTTTAGTCTAGTGGCGAGTAATTTAGTAGCTAAACTATTCGCTACCGCCTAAAAATCGTTCGCATCACAGTCGAGTAAAGCTCACAAGTCAGTGGTACTCTGCAAGATGAACAGCCTACAGCGTAATAAAGTCAATAAACTGATAAAGCTAATCGTAACGGCTATTTTAGAAGAGGTGGATGAGGAAATTTGGGTGATTAATAAAAAGAAGCTGTGGATACGAAAATGGATCAATAGAAGAAATGACCTAGGAGGTACTAATTGTCTTCTAAAGGAATTAGCATTGGAAGATCCCAACGAATACTTGAATAGCTTGAGGATGTCCGAAAGTTGTGTGAATTTTCTTTTAATGAAAATACAGTCTACATTTTCACGTCAACTAATGAACTCGACTAAATCGACAGGTTCGGACTTGTTTAGCCGGCGGCCGAGTGAGCACGGACGCGTGGTGGGGGATGCTACTCGCTACTAGACTACTAAAAAAAATAGAATAAAATGGATTGACTCGACTAAATTACTTACTAATCCACTCGACTAATTTTTTGGTGTTCAGACACGTTTAGCTACTAAATTACTCGCCACTAGACTAAAATACTAGCCTAGTCCGAACAAGGCTTCAGGCTCGAAACAGCCCTTTATTAATTTATGTGTAGTTTATGTAATCCTTTTGAGACAAGGAACCGTAAAAATGTATACATCTTTAACTACTAAGCCTGCATAGTCTTTCTTTAGCGAGTATTTTGCGCATTTTCTTTTACCAGGTTGGTAATGGTCTATTAAAGGGGTGATTTACGTTTACTGTCTCTTTATAAGGACATATATTGAAGCCATATATTGAAAGTGAGATGAATGTGACTTATTTTAAACATCAATGCCATTTTACATTGTCTCATGTCTCTCATCAGACTCTCTTTAAACTTGGAATGTTTTAATCGTCTTTATTCTGGTTAAATCTTCAAGTTAAAAACAACTTGTACGTGAACAGCTTGATGGATGATCTCAGCAGTGACACGGTTTGATGCTCAATAGAGGGAAAACCGGACAAGTGCGAGAATTTTTCTAGAAAACAATCTAATGTCAAAAAACAAAATATAGCGAAAATAATAGATTAAAAATTCAGTCACAATTAGTTCCATGGAGTTTTATCATTCATGTAGTCTTTTGTGCTATAATAAGCTTTCGAAATAAGTTTACGCTTCACATAGTTCTTGAATTTATTAATAGATAACTCAGTTACGTTTCCTGGAAGTTTGTTATAAAACCTTACACAATTACCCATGAATGATTTTTAATTTTTTTGGAGCCGAGTGGTGGGCATCGCGAGCTTATGCTTATTTCTGGTATTAATATTATGCATGTCACAGTTTTTATGTACATACAAAAGGTTTTCATAGATATATTGACAATGTAATGTCGTTATATTGGTTATTTTCGAATGCACTTCAAAGCCTTTGCTAATTACATCATCCACCAAAAGAAACGGCAAACCTGCAGACGATTTTCTTAAGAAAGTGATCCCGTACCCTTGGGCGATACTATACCTACTAACATATGAATTAAGTTTTTCATATGTTTTTTACTAACAACTACGGACATGTTTACGAAATAAATTATTTGAATTGAATTGAATAAGAGTCTCCCATCTCGCACTAAACCGTTTAGATTTAGCAAACGTAACCCATCTGCTACTGACGGGTGGTTGAGGGTTACGACCATTTTATGAGCCTCACACACGGCGCAAAAGTGTTGACTGAACGATGGAGCGTTTATATTAGGGTCGGGGTATTGAGGGTTAAAAAAAACGTGAATCATAAATATGCTGGGTATTTTGCAACTGCAATTTTAACATGATACCAGGGTCATTTTGTGTTTTCTTTGGCTGACAGTTAAGGACCTTGAAATATTAAATACATTTTTATATAGGGTCAAACCCGTGCGATTAGAAAATGTTAATTGGTTTTCGTCACCCTCCTAGCAATTTCCCGGTTTGGCATCTAAACCTAAGATTTGGCGTAGGCACTAGTTCTACGAAAGCGACTGCTCTCCAACCTTTCAACCCAGAGGGAAACCTAGACCGTTGGGATTAGACCGGTTTCCTCACGATGTTTCCCTTCACCGAAAAGTCGCTGTTAAAATCTGAAATTATACTTGTTTTTTTTTCTAATACCTAAAAAAATAAAAGGAGTCATAAGCGTTTTGCCTCCAGAATACACATCTTAACATGAAAAATATAAGACAACAAAAGCTTTCATGTAATTTTACGATGCTTTGGAGTCCAGTAATCGTTGTAGCCAAATCATCTTAGAAATCTTATATTTTAAATGATAGGTAGTGCTAAAAATGTGTAAGCAAATCACACAAACACAACAAAATTCTGTGTACTAGATCATATCGCCCCGTATAATAAACATTACAATCCTACAATTTTGTATAAAAGTGATATACCTATTTGTTAAGTTTTAGTTAGTGAAACTTGACAAATATGTCACTTTTTACAATGTTTTAAAATGTTACTTACATATTTATTAAATAGGGACCAGCGGGTCGATCACGTAACACATTGTACGCGCGTCAGGTAGATCTAAGTAAATGTCACTTTTTATATGGAAAAATGACAGTTCAATTGTTCCAACGCGCGTTCCAAACGTTACGTCTCCAGCAGTGGACGACCTTCAGGCTGAGGATGATGATGGTGATGATGATCCACTCGACCAAATGCGCGAGAGTAAATTTGATATCAAACCAATACGTCAACTCGCATGCACCTCATTTTACTACGCTACTGTGTACCATTAAGCTCTGTTCGAGTGAATACGTCAAGAAGCGTCCATCAAAGTGTGGAAGGTTGAGGTTGTGTTCGTTTTACGAGCAGGGGCGAGTGATTCCTATATATGGCTGCTCTTTAAAGGGTCCAGTGTTGATGGGAAACGGTTGAAACGTTTTGCAGGGTTTCCCAATCTTTTTTGCTTCGAGCTCCCTTAGATGTTTAAATATTTGGGTCAATCAAAAATGTTTTGTTAGACAGAGCTTCTTAGAAAAGAAGTTACAATATGGATTTCTAATATACAAAAGATGACCAAAATAAGTTTCTGTAAAAATTTTAATTTTTGGTACAAGCTTTGATTGCCGACTGTACTTTTCTGTATACCGTCATCAACTACTTATTGAGACGATTCTAACGAGCCCAAACACAACGGGGTTACATCGGTTAAATACTGAATTCCCGTGGACACCTTCTGTCTCCATCATCAGATCAGCTACCATGATATTAAATTGTCATCCAAACTATACTACCTACTACCCAAATTTTCAGCTCAATCGGATAACGGCATTGTCTGAGAAATGGATTGCAAATTTTGCGGACAACTTACATACTTAGGTACAGTCGCCATCAGATATATAGGAGCGGTCAAAGTGTTCACAAATATCTGAACACGTCTCTATTGTCAAAGCATTAGAGGCGTGTCCAGATATTTGTGAGCACTTTGGCCGCTCCTATATATCTGATGGCGACTGTACATATGAAATACGAACAGGTCAACTTAATATAAAGCTTGTAAAAAGGGGTTGAAAATGACAAGAAAACCTTACATTTAGAGGATTGCAGACAAAATTGCAGTTTTAAAAACCGGCACGAGGCGTAACAAGTGACTATTTACCCATTTGCATGCTGTTCTTATATATTTACGTATGACTAAAGTATAAAAGATCAGAGACTAGCAACATAATTGCAATTATAATATAGATGTTGGAATGAGTTTTATTGGGAGGCGCACCTATAGCAATGCACCGCGGAGAAGTTACCAAAGTTGCGAAAATTGTAATAAGAAAAGTTCTCAGAACTTAAATTTTATAAGCAGTGAAAACATGTCAAAAACTCTCGGGATAAATACATTATCAGCTGTTTAATTTGCCTGCTTAAAGTATAATAGATAATACATGTAAATAACGATACATCCATAAAAAAATCCCAGCAGAAACTTTTTAACCTTTTGAGAGCTAAAGACGGCTGTGGACGCGGACGAAAACTCGTGCCACTGAAGCCACGGACGGCCACATGATAATATTGAGAAATATTGTCATTTTGACATGACAATATTTATCAGAAGTTTAACTTTATTCATATTCTGTCTGGCTTTTGTTTTTGTTCGGGGGGTAATGACGTAACGTTCCGAACGCGCGTCTGACAGTTAAATCTCAATCTAACTGTCATTTTTCCATATAAAATTGACGTTTAAATCTTACAGACGTTCGTAAGAAAAGTTACGTGATCGACCCACTCTCGTTGGGAACCGTTTTGTTTTGTACTCTCGTTGTCAAAAGGTTAAAGGAAACTTATTTATAAATTCTCATGTAAGTTTCCAGATTTTTTGAGAACTTTGCAACTTGTACATTGCTATGCACCGTCTAGTTAAGATAGGAATTGAGTTAAACGATCTGAATCTGATTTTAACGCTAAAATAATAGTATCATCAGTTTTCTATTTGAGTGCGTAAACTTTAATGCTATTTTATGTACAGTCAAACTCATAAGTAGCTCACCCTGATACCTGGTAAGCCAATTTTTCAGTTAAAGCAGCACGGTACGAAAGCATTTAGCATCTTATAACTTCGATGGACGAAACTGGTATATACACTACTTAACTTATGGGCATATAAACCGTACTTCAGTGATTTCATAAGTGAGCAAGGTTTATATCCAAGATTACGACTATTTTATGTGACATGCACACGGTGTGCTGTAGTTTACTGAACCCAACCGAAATGCAATTGCTATTTCGCATTTCAGCTTAATGGTTTTTAGGGTTCCGTAGCCAAAATGGCAAAAACGGAACCCTTATAGTTTCGTCATGTCCGTCTGTCCGTCTGTCCGTATGTCACAGGCATTTTACTCGAAAACTATAAGGTGTATTTGAATAAAATTTTGAGGATAGGTGTATTTTGTTAGCCGCTACATAGTTTTGTAATTAAAATGACAAAAAAAAAATTTTAGGGGTGCACTCCATACATAAAACGAAAAGTCAAAAAAGTTTTTTTCATTGTGACCCCCCGTGATCAATCGATAGGCCTTTCAAAATAAATATAAGGTATCTTAGCATTTTTTTTGATTAACTGAATAGGGTTGGAGATAATCGCCCCGAAAGTCACTAAAATTCTGTCCCCCCCTCTAATTTTTGAACGGTGTATTTTAAAAATATGGAAAAATTCATGGACATAGGGCTTATTAATTTCATTCACCGAAAATTGTTTTGAACAAGATCAGTTCAGAGGTTTTCGAGATATTGCTGAAAAACTGCCTTCCTCAAAGAAAAGGACGTAAGTGCCGTAAAATTTCTGTGACGATACGACCTTTTTAATAGGCACGGAACCCTTCGTTTTGCGTGGTCCGACACGCACTTGGCCGGTTTTGTGATATTAGATTTGAAAGATTTAGAATGCTATTGACAGAAAAAGCTTAAGTTTTAGTCGACTTTGAATGGCAGTTTCCCAAACAGAGGAGAGATGTGGAATTAAGAGCCATCAATAATTATGATGATCGTCATAATTATTGTCAAGTAAACACTACTACAGGGCAATGGAGAGGGCTATGTCAGGTGTTTCTCTGCGTGATCGCATCAGAAATGAGGCTATCCGCAGCAGAACCAAGGTAACCGATATAGCCCTCCGAATTGCTAAACTTAAGTGGCAGTGGGCGGAGCACATTGCACGTAGAACCGATGGCCGTTGGGGCGGAAAGTTTCTCGAGTGGCGACCACGTACCGGAAGGCGCGGCGTAGGTAGGCCCCCCACAAGGTGGACTGATGACCTGGTAAAGGTCGCGGGAGTCCGCTGGATGCGGGTGGCGCAGGACCGGCTCTTTTACTTACACACTTTTGGCACTCTTTAGGGGAGGCCCATGTCTAGCAATGGACGTCTTTCGGTTGATATGATGATGATGATTGAAACACTTCTATACTCTTTTCTGTACAAGATTTTGACCACCTGATACGAAGTGGGTCAGTGTTTCTGCCAAATAGTAGTAAAAGCTTTGCTTTTTTCGTGAGAACATCGTTTCTCTCATATCACACGTTTTTTGATGAATGCTTTGTGAAGGATTATATTCATTTGTGATTTGAAGATTTGTCTTGAAGATATTAACATAGGCGAGGCTTAAGAGTGGACATTACCATAGCCCTTTTTCAGATATACCTAAGAATTCTAGATCAGTATCTCTTTCACGCTGACGCATGTAGGACCGCGTGCTGGTGTGATAAGGATAGCTGCAGGGTCGACTAAAAATCTTAAGTGAAAAACTCAAAAATGGAGGGTTTGATCTCGACTGTTTCCTCCTCCGAAACTTGACCAATGGTTTGTGCCACTCATCGTTCCTCTTGAGAAAGAAATCGTAAAAATATAACGGATCGCACCTGCCTCTAGAAATGTCGAAGTACGATGTGTGTAACACATGTTCGCGATCGACTTGAAATGGGGTAAGAAGTAGTAAAAGATTTGTTTAGGGTAGGGTAACCTATGGCAAATTAATACCTACTGACGGTTGAGTTTATTTCGGGTTTCATATTGATAGTGGTTTTTTTTTAGAATCTGGTAGATTTTGTCCATTGAGGCCTATTTGCAGAACACATTTAATTTATATCATTCTTTTTGTTATTTCATTTATTTTAGTTCAGAGTAAGACTTACTTACTTAAAAATTTTACTCTGTCGATTGCAATCAATAACTCTACCCAAATTTTGTGAACTTTATCAACTGAATTAATGTAATTGTCTGCTAAACATATTACCTTATTGGGATCTATTCTTTAATGAACGTAATACTTGTTCCCGCCATGATATAAGTTTATTTTCACGCCAATATTAAACCTAACATGAACATAAAACAACCAAAAAATGCGTAAGACACCCATCATGACTAATCGATTGTTTTTACTATTTTGGGCCAGTGCCTGTTGTGTAGTTTATGCAAATTAAATGAGAGAATAGCACTGTAATTCCCACCGTCACGTCCGTCCTTCCAACACATGCAAAACCTGTAGAGGTGTCAGATCACTGAGGCATGCCAAGACCGTAGTCAAATATGTAGCCTCCGAGTAGTGCAACATTGAACCTTATCGCTACGACATAAAGTCATTTTCAGTAAGGGTCTGACACCAAGTCATCACAGTAGCATTGAATCAAAGGACAAGCGCCTTTACTACGTTGACATACGGTATTGGTCAAACACAGCCCAGCTTAATAGTCGTACTGGAAATCCCACCAACTTAAATAGGACAAGTCTAAGCTCTTATTGAGTTAAGACAAGGTTGAATTTTGCGTAGCTAAGTTTTTAATAAGTTGGTAAGTAGTGTACTGAAGGCATTGAAGGCGTGCCTACGCGCGCTAGCGTCTATCGCAGAATAACAAGTGACTGCGGCATAATGGTAGCTTTTTAAATTATTTTACGGAGGCGGTATTCGAGATTGTTTTTTGACAGCTCATGATGTCATAAATCTTGTGCTATGACTGTGAATACCTCGAAATTTAATTTATTATGTCCATTATAGCTTTTTGCGTCTGAATTCGCTTATAATAGCGAAATACTCGTTGCAGCTTGCTTGGGTGACAGCACGAAAATGGCTGAAGTTAGATTCAAAGGCGTATAATTCTGCTTAATTTAACCACAAGCTGTCAAACATACTGAACAGAACCAGTAAAGTGCTATAATAATAAGCTGCTAAAAAGTCTTTAAGTTGAAACAAAACTGTCAATTTATTTTTGTTGATGTTCCGCCTTCTTTATGAAAATTATACGCGCGAGTATCTATTTGTGTTTTTACCGACGTCGATTTTAAGAATTGTTTTGACAATCGGGTGCTGGGTTTCTGGACTCCAATCAGATAAAACTTTTAGATAAATAGGAGGAAAGTAATGATTGGTGCATTTTTGACCCAAATGGTATCAGTCCAAATTCATAACTTCGAAAGGTGTAATAAAACAAGTTTTCATTCAAAAAGTTATTCACGTCTTTCCAGACGACTCAATGAAATTTTCTCAAATCCCTGCTTTAATTCCTGTGACGCAACTTGCTTATAGTCCCGTAAATATTTTCGTTATTCTGAGCTATAAATCTATAGTAATTAGGAGTGTAATTGCATGTAGCACAAGATAGATTTGTGTTGTTCCGGTTCTGAGAAAATCACGTGATTGGTATAAATTAATCACACTAATTAACATATGAACGGTAACTCGGTAACGAGTGACTGATGTTATCAGAGTTGATTAAATAGACAGATAGACAGACAAGTGTCGGTCCCTGGTTTCGTGATTAGTGTGGTAAAAAGTGGTCAGGGAAATGCAATGAGCAGGTTAAGTATCCTTACGAGAAATGTATGAACAGTAACATGCTTCGGTATTCGCTACGTTTTCTTAGTAACTTATTTTTCCTTTTGCAATACATACGCACAATGCATACAAGTGTCTTTGGATGTTAATCGGCCTTGGTGGTTGTCTCCAATTTGAGTAATAATATTGTATTGTACCCATATTGTTGGTACCAGACGTGTCTGATATGTCTTCTCTAGACAGCGGCAACAATCAAAGTGACTTGTTGGGGATATCGCAATTCTTCATAGTGGAAATAATTGACGAATGCTTTTGTTATTTATGTTCTTGATAATAACTACACGGAACTACTATATGCGCGGAATTTCGCCGCAAGTATAGGCTACATGACATGAGCCATCTTCGAGAGCACAAGCGGCATACGGAAAAATCATTATCATCAATAACTACTATCCATTTACATACAATATTTATTTGATTACCTAGAAAAGCGCTATTGACGTGTGAGATTGGATTGTAATGATTTTATCCAGTGTATTCGTAATACTTATGTGATAAGCACGTTCCAGAATAAAGCCCTGGTAGAATGCAGTGTTACCAGAGATTATTATCGATAAGTTGTGTTGTGTTCCTCGGTTTTGAAGATTAAGTGTTTTTAAACAAAACATGTCTTTTTAACACCGGAAGAACTTTGTTTAACCTATCGATACCCAAATCCCTTCAATTTAAATAATGTGCTTCGATGTCGATCTAGAGAACAACATTTATTAAATCTCATTCGTATGTACAGTAAGGGAAATGTATTAACGTACCACTGTAGAACCCTATCGCAATAAGGTGACATACCACTCGAGTTTGAGTGACGGCGGCCTGTCAATTGCGACAGAGTTCTACGGTGGTACGTGAATACATTTCCCTTACTGTACAGTCGCGGAATGAAAAGGTTCGTCACTTTTCGACCTTAACAGCTTTAAAATAAGGTTGAAAAGTGGCGAACATTTTCATTCCGCATTATTCGATGTAGGTTTGTAACAAAATAATCAATTTAAATGGAAACTTTGATATTAAGACTCGAAGATTCAAATTATATTCGTTGTTACAAATCGATCCGGAAAACTATCTTACATTTTAATCCAGGCTATTAACTATCTTCGTGCAAAATTTCATCCAAATCGGTTGAGCCGTGTAAGCGTGATTGAGTAATATATTTTGTTCGATATAATTATAGTATAACCTGGATTCAAACATCTTAGGATACTTTTTGCAAGCTTTATATTAATTTGACTTGTTCGTATGTAAGTATAAAAAGTATGTAAGTATGTAAGTAAGTTGTCCGTCAAAATTTGCAATCCATTTTTCAGTCACTTGCCGTTATCCGATTGAGCTGAAATTTTGGGTATTAGTATAGTTTGGATGACAATTTAATATTATGGTTCCATCGAACTGATCTGATGATGGAGACAGAAGGTGGCCATGGAAATTCAGTATTTAACCAACGTAATCTCGGTGAGTTTGGGCTCTTTAGAATCGTCTCAATGAGTAGTTGATGATGGTATACAGAAAAGTACAGTCGGCAATAAAAGCTTGTACCAAAAATGAAACTTTTGACAGAAACTTATTATCCCCACAGTCATCCCCCAGTGGAATTGGGGGTGAAAGTTTATACGGGACCGGACAATCTCGCCGGCTTAAATTTGTCTAAATAATATGTCATGCATACGTTATCTTTGGATCGTGGGACAGTCACGTGGTTATCGCGGGTCCATCTGACCCTTGGGTTCAGTTGAATGACTTCTTAAATGTCGTATATTCGTGACCGGGCTTTAAGATGGGACATTAAACGGTTAGATTTTGGAGGTTAATATGATCTTCATTTGTTCAAAGCGTAAATATGGGGAAATGAAATTGTTCTCTGTCCGTTTGTCCAGCGGTTCTCCTCTACATTTCACATTTCTCAACCGATTCTTGTGAAATTTTGAGATAAGAGCCACTTATCTACAAGCAATCTTCAGCGGTACTCCACTCACTGTTGAAAGTAGGTATCTTCTTTTAACGCCAAAGTTCTGTTCGCCAAATCTCTCCCAGGCCGTGCAAACAGCTCTCTTAAGTTATTAGGTATATAAATAGAATGGCTCAACAGGATAGGTAATTGGGCATAGTTATTTTTGATATCGCGTATAGGTTCTCTGTCAGAGGTAAAGTTAATAGCTTTGTGAGTTTGAAACTTTATACGTTTATAGGGTCTCTTCTTCTTCTTCCTTGCCTTATCCCTTCATTTTGGGTCGGCTCTCCTCGCCCTTAGGCGCCAGGACCACCTGTCCTGGGTTGTCTCCGTTTTCAGCTGTGCCCGTTCCAGATCTTTGGCTACGGTTGTCCACCACGCAGCTAGCGGGCGCCCTCTTCCTCTTCCTCTTCTCTCTTCCGGGATAGCCAAGGCCTTTTTATACGTTTATAGGGTAATCACTTATAAAGGCTGCACGCACGAAAATGTGTGACTCATTATCCCGTTCCGTTGACTGACATATCAACGCACAGCCCAAACCGCTGGTTCTATAGATTCCAAATTTGGCACGTAGGTTGCCTATAAGGTCTAGGGGTGTACTAAGAAAGGATTTTTGTAAAATTCACCCTCTAGGGGCGGTAAAATGGAGGTCCAAGGTTTGTATGGGGAAACAAGATTAGATCGACTATTTTATTCCAAACTTTACAGGACTATTCCTAACGATAAATGAGTAAATAGGTACGTGTTATGCAATTTTTCATCAATGTTTTCTTATGACTTCATTGTATAACGCGCTTCATATTGGACGATTTACTTAATTGACAGACAGATGTCGTTGTTACGTGTGGGTCGATTTCTACAACGCGCGAACGTTTGTTTGTCGTAGTTTTATAAGGTATTTTAGGATTTTTGGTTGTTTTGAGGAAAGCTGTTCAGTGAGAAATTACGTTCGTCGTTGTTTAGCAACCGTTGTTTTTCTTACCCTCCAATAAACAAGACCTTAGTGCAGTTTTGTACATGGTCCTTCGAACCGGATAACGCACGCACGCACTAAACTCCACTAAAAAAACACCCGTTAAATATATCCGGTTCTAAATTAGACCATGTACAGTTATCATGTAAAATTATCGTCCGTAAATTGACTTTTTTTATTATAGTCCGATATCGCTTGCCATTGACTGTGAGCGCGGCTTCTGGCGCATCTTCGAAGAAATGAGGGCCGATGACACCGCCGGACCGGAATCCACACCAAACGGTGACTTTTCCGGGTTGTAAAGGCACTTGATGAAGCTCCCATGGTTTTTGTCGTTCCGGTTGTCTTAAATGTCGACTCCTCAGTACGGTCATGAATGCTATAAATTGGAAGCTACGCACGGACCGTTAGACGAACATTGATGATAACATTTTAACAAGTTCTACGCACTGTTGAAGCTTGTAGCGTTCCGTGGAGGAATGTCACGAGACAGCTATGGCTTTACTGAGATGGCCGCTATACACTGGCAAAGTTCAAACGTTCCTAAAAACCCTTTAGGTACATACATGGACCTAAGATACTCGGGACAAGCTATGGTAATAATAATACCTCGTCCGAGCGAGATGGTAGCATACAAATCTCGACAAGTGTGACAGAAAAGGAAATATCATTCGTTGTCCTTGTCATAGTTCCACTTTTTTTCTATTTGCCACAACTGATTTAGTATGAAGTTATGGCCAATAAATCACTACCCACCCAAATTAAGTAGGTTGTTTATGGTAAGCAATCAGCCATTTTAAGACCAGTTCTTAATTTAGCTGCATAGAAGCCTTTCCGTCCCTCATTGTGGCATCACGTATAGCCAGTCCCTAGTATCTTAGATCCATGTGTAGAGTACATATGTGAATTTTAATGCTAAGTTAGCGGAAAAGGCAAAATATGCGTATTCGAGTCATTGTATACCCGTGAGCCCAGAATTGCTACGCGCTACGCTCGTAGCCGATCCCGTGGTTTTCCTCGTATGTAGCGGAAAGCGACTACGGCGCGGCGTAGGGACGCATACGTGTCGTCACGGGCCGGGAATTGTAAGAGTAGAGACTATTTAAAGGTGCAAAAATGTAGAGACTATTTAAAGATGCAAAAATGTTTGTTACATTTGGTAATAATTATAAAATGCTTTGATTTTGATGAGATTTAAACAAACCTTTTATTGAAAATGAGTATAAGATCTAAATGACTTTCACTAGTTCTTAGCTTAGCTCGGCTTTCAATACAAGCACAACTTGCAAACAACAACTTCGCAGCCTTGTATAACAAATAACTATTGTACCCGTGTATCGGTTTAATCGGTTATCTTGATTAATTATAATGCATATTTTAATAAAGATCGTGTTTCTTGTTACAGGTAATTCAATTGCCGTAAAACTACTCAGGTAGTTAGATTAGAACCGCAGTGTTTGCTCGCTAGTTCATCAGTAAACGACTCCGAGCCACCGCACGCGCGTACAAGTACGTAGGTCTAAGTATTAAGTTTTTCTATTACCTCATGTGTTGTTTTTTCTGACCACAGCTCGGTGATACTTAAGTGATTTATTTCCTGTCATGAAGTCTTGACTAATTGGGTCGTTCTTCTTTTTTACCGACAATGATCCGAGGTTTTTCTGTTTTTTTGGTTTTTGAACTATCGAAAATTGTGGTTTTGAAGTGCGATTTAAAAAAAAATGCATAGGTTTCTTCATTAGAACTAATTAAAGTTTCCTTTCTGGCCAATATAAATATTTATTTACGGTTGGTTTCTAAAAAAAACATGTGACAAAGTGGACTCTTTCAGTGGGGACAACATTTTGGTTTACCTGTCACGGCATTCTACGAAAAAAAAAAACATTAAAAAAAAATGCTAGTTAGAGAAAGTGAAATATTAAACATCACTAATTAATAAAATAATATGGACGTTCATTCGAAAATTATAAAACCGTAAACATCATTACTCAAATGAGATGCCGTAATAAGACGAGGGACAGGCTATTGTCGGTCGAAAAGAAGAACGACCCAATTACTACTAGTGGCTGTGAGCTGTAGAATTGTCAAGACTGTCTTAGTGTACCTAGAAGTAGTTTAATTATTTTTTATATTTCGGAAAATTAAGTCGTCAAAAAAATCTATAAGCTCAGTAGGGGCAAGTGCGCCACCGGGGTAAGTTCGCCTTTCATCAAAAATATATTATCGAAAGGTACAGATATTACATAACTAACGACCTCTTACATGTGGATGTTGGATCCATGGGGAACCAAGTCATCATCATCATCATCATCATATCAGCCGAAAGACGTCCACTGCTGCACATAGGCTGCCCCCAAAGAGTGCCACAATGACCGGTCCTGCGCCACCCGCATCCAGCGGACTCCAGCGACCTTTACCATGTCATCAGTCCACCTTGTGGGGGGCCTACCCACGCTGCGCCTTCCGGTACGTGGTCGCCACTCGAGAACCAAGTGAAACAAGTTTATTGCATGGATCATGGATGTATAATGTTGTTCCAGTTTATCCCCCAAAAGTGGTCCCGTTGTTCAGAATTCATTAATTTACTTTACGCGTCCCTCTTTGGGTCACCAATTTACATATGTGTACCAAATTTCAACTCAATCGGTCCAGTAGTTCGGAGCAAATCGGCTGTGACAGACGGACAGGCGCAGACGCACGAGTTCCGTTGCACGATAAGGGTTCCGTTTTTTTCCACTTGAGGTACGGAACCCTAAAAACGATCTATAGGGGTCACGAATCTAAGTTAAATATAAAGACACGAACGTATAAACGAGTATAATATAAATAAACGTTTTGTGGCTGCCTTCACGTCGGCGCGTCACGCGCGGCGCGGTCGCACGTTTCTGGGACGTGCGCGTTTTTATATGGAGCTGCGCGTACGCACGCAGAAACGGAGCTTGCTGCTTTACTATCAGTATTTGATGGTTACCAGACTTACCAGTGACAATGAGTCTTACCTATGTCACTCCCACGATTAAGAGGAATCCAACGACGCCTCATATGTCGAAATCCGTCAAACGGCTGCAGGGCGTGCCAAAGAATAAGACATACACACATAGATACATACATACATACGCTCGAAAAACATAACCCTCCTTTCCTTCGGCAGTCGGGTAAATAGGGCGTCCGCTAAACCTCGCACGGCCGCTTTGCTCCCATCCATCCTAATATCCATCATCACCATCATCATCATCATATCAGCCAAAAGACGTCCACTGCTGGACATAGGCTTCCCCCAAACAGTGCTAAAGTGACTGGTCCTGCGCCACCCGCATCCAGCGGACTCCCGCGACCTTTACCAGGTCATCAGTCCACCTTGCACCTACCTAGCTGCCGGTATCTGGTCGCCACTCGAGAACCCCGTAAAATTGTTTTTAAATGAGAACCTAAAGCCCCTTTTCTAATTGAGAATCAGCCCGTCGAAATTCAGGCACATTCTTTAAATACCTAATCGAATCACAATCTTACATCTTCCGAATTTCAAAGCTCTTCCCAGGCATGTTTACAAGTAAGCTTACAAGCTTTATAATTGATACTAATTACAAGTCAACAATCAATGTGTACTCCATTTTTTTCCATTGTTCCACATTGTTCTTTCAGAACACACAACATTAGACTTTATAACATTCACATTAAGGCTACACGTAGCGCATTTGTAATTTGGCAAGCTAATAAAGCAATGCAATTTAAATTGGATTTTATTTGCTCGCTTTAAGGTTCATAATGGTTTAAGTATTGATTTATCGTCAGTTGGATCTGGTCGTCATGGCGACGCTTCTGAATTTAAACTACGAACGTTCGGAACGTGCCCGCTAACTTAGTTGAAATTCGTGGAAATGTTTTGATACTTGAAGAGTTACTTAGTGTTTTTTTACTATAAATAATATAAAGAGGTAAAGAAACTCCCTAACTTAATAAACTGAGAAGAGGCAAAAATATTTTAATTAAAAACTGGTTATAAAAAAAAATGTGTTGGCCCTTTCTCTCAAAACATGTCAGTGTCACATAAAAACTGTTTGATAAAAGTGTATGATTAGGGTCCTCTATTTATAAACGTTCATTAAACCTATTTTAACTAAAATACCGCTAAAATTGGTTTGTGACATTTGCGTTTGTTCGCCAAATAAAATAAATCAATTAATAAAAGTACAAATCACATATTATCATTAACAGAGGCATATTCAATTTTACGATTTATGGCATACTGTGACAGATAATACCCCAAACTAGTATCTACATTAGAATAGATATTTAAAAATAGAAATTAGTTTTATTTTATCTTGCGTCCTTAGTAAACCGCAGGTGAAACCGAGAGATCATAGCTATTTAGAGATTTGTACAGCGATATTTACAACTGAACTGAATAAATACTTGTCTTCTCGATTAGTTAATTATGGTTAAATCGATTATACCATCTTGTATTTACCTATGAAAGCAATTTAGTTATTGATTACTGATTCGCTGGAAGACCAGTGCTGGCTTGTGTGTCTCAGCATTATGCTGAGACGGGAAAATTTCGCGACCAACACATTTGATTAGTTTTTTTTAAATATTGTTTTTAGTTTAATACTTTGTGTTTAGTGTTTGTCTCGAATAAATTATTCCATACTTGCTTCCGCCCGCGACTTCGTCTGCGTGGTCTCGGGATAAAAACTATCCTATGTTTTAATCCAAGCTATAATCATGTCATGCCCTTGCCAGACAAAGAATGAATCACTTTGGTAACGGCTACCCGCCGCCAAAGGAGTTCAAGGTGCTCCCACTAAGCTGCATCATCCGCTTTGTGGAAATGATGGAGCGAGCTTGGCTTGATCCCACTGGGTTGAAGTGTATCCAAAAGGGCCTTCAACTAGATAAGATAAGATAAGAATCCAGGCTATAAACTATCTTTGTGCAACATTTCATCCAAATCGGTTGAGCCGTTTAAGCGTGATTGAGTAACAAACATCCAAACATCTAAACATTTCGCATTTATAATATTAGTACGATTTCAATGTTTAAAAGTCTCAGCGTTGATAAGTACAGCTATCACAAGACGGCCCGCGAGATATGTCGCGGCGACAAAGACTATCCGTCTCTTTCTAAGCGTTATATTTAGAATCTCGCCGCCACACCGCTGGCGGACCGTCCTGTGACAGCCGTGCAGTTGTAGCACAAATATCAAGTGTTGTTCAGCGTAGTACAGGGCACGTTCGGCAGTGGAGGCACGTTTTCTGTTTTTCAATATGTCCGCCGCAGCCCGTTCGGGAGGCTTCACAATTTCACCACACACAACACGGTGGTGAAATATGGCGGATCATGTTGAAATATTATGTGTTCTACTTTCATTTCATTTATTTATGGGAAGATTGGGAAGTTATTGACTGAAAACCCCACTAACTTAAATAGATAATAAATATAAATAAATAATCTGCAAAAAAATCCTGAATGCACGTTTATACATATAATTTATACTAATACACAAGCACTCACGCACACATACATACATATGATGGACTGGTACCCATTGCCCAGATATATCTAATCATGCTTAGTTTAAATTGTAGTTTAGTTTTTTCTCTTTTATTGATTTGTTTTTATGTTTGTAAAATTGTGGCAATAAAACATTTTTTTTTTTTAATATTAGGTTACCTTAAACATTTGGGCGGTAAACAAAGATTTTGCTTGTGATAAATAAAAATCCAATAGAGCACCTGAAGGGTAATCCCTCGAATATAGCACATTGCTGCGCGTGCTCGCGCATCGCTTCCTATTGGTGCATTTTTTTCTCGCTCACCGCCTCGCAACATCGCACAACACTGGTGGATAAACACCTTTAACACATTCGGTGCCCAGAATCGCTACGCGCTACGCTCATAGCCGATCCCGTGGTTTTCCCCGTATGTAGCGGAAAGCGACTACGGCGTAGGGACGCATATGTGTCGTCACGGGCCGGGAATGTGTTAAGGTGAAATTGGATTTTATCATCTATGTCCTTAGTTAGGTTTTTATAATGATGTTATAATTTACAATGGCCCAATGGCGCCAACTGGTGGCGGTGGCCGAGACTCACTCTGTGGAAGTTCATTATAATTTGTGTGTTATTAATTTTTCACTTTTTATGTACGGCGCAACACCGCATAATGTATTTTCATCATTAAAATTTAAAAAAATATGAAATAGACTACAGGAACCTAATTTAAAATAATAAAAATAAATCAAAAAAAATCTCCATCCGTCTGACGACCCTTGCAAAAAGTTACCCATAAGACTGGCTGCCGAAGGGCAAACAGACCAGAAAGTTCACTCATTTTTTGAGATAAGGTCAGTAGGGGCAAGTGCGCCACCGGGGTAAGTTCGCCTTTTATCAAAAATCTCGAAATATACACATATTACACAAATGGGTCGTTCTTCTTTTCGACCGACAATAGCCTGTCCTTCGTCTTATTACGGCATCTCATTTGAGTAATGATGTTTACGGTTTTATAATGTTCGAATGAACGTCCATATTATTTTATTAATTAGTGATATTTAATATTTCACTTTCTCTAACTAGCATTTTTTTAAATGTTTTTTTTTTCGTAGAATGCCGTGACAGAGTGGTAAACCAAAATGTAGTCCCCACTGAAAGAGTCCACTTTGTCACATGTTTTTTTTTAGAAACCAACCGTAAATAAATATTTATATTGGCCAGAAAGGAAACTTTAATTAGTTCTAATGAAGAAACTATGTATGTATACTTTTTTTTAATCGCACTTCTAAACCACAATTGTCGATAGTTCAAAAACCAAAAAAAACAGAAAAACCTCGGTTCATTGTCGGTAAAAAAGAAGAACGACCCAAAAATCGACCTCTTATAACCATGTATAACCAAGTTTATTGCATTGCTCATAAATTAATAATGTTGCTTTGATGAAAGGCGCACTTACCCCTACTGGCACTATTTGAATAGAAGTTTCGTTATTAAGCATATTTTTTGCCTTCTTTCTTTTAAAGTAATAATAAACTTTGAGTCTACACCCGTATTAAAGAAGTTCTTGTCAGCAGCTGTCCAAAGCAGTCACACAAATGGGTTTTTAATAAAACGCATTCTATTGCCTTTTAACAGTGGGCATAAACTCAGTCGGGTAATCTCTAGTCTCGACGTCGCAGTGAATCAATTCAATCGTAAAACGATATATTACATGGTGTTCGCAACTGGCTTCACCTCACCACACTGGTCACAGCCAGTACATCTTGTTGCCGGGTGTCGTAACTATAACGAGTCATCGAGTGTCTGACTTACACTGGTTATACTGAGGTGAGGTGAGGAGCTTTGTGAACAGCTACGGTATCGCATCTTGATAGTTTATAACGTGACGTTATTTCAATTGATGTTAATTAGTTGGAAAACATTAAATCTGTAGATGCAATGAGTGATAGTACTTTTTCCCTTGCACGTAGAATCGATGGCCATTGGGGCGGAAAGGTTCTCGAGTGGCGACCACGTACCGGAAGGCGCAGCGTGGGTAGGCCCCCCACAAGGTGGACTGATGACCTGGTAAAGATCGCTGGAGTCCGCTGGATGCGGGTGGCGCAGGACCGGTCATTGTGGCACTCTTTGGGGGAGGCATATGTCCAGCAGTACAGAATACAGAATACAGAATTTATTGGTAAAATAAGCATTTTACAAGTCACAATTTCATTACAATATACAACCAATATTTTAAGGTTTTTACCATGCAACAGTGCAGTGGACGTCTTTCGGCCGATATGATGATGATGATACACCTATAATGTTTTTTTTAATGATTCTTGAGAGGTTTAGCTACTGAGGTGTTGGCACTAGTTCTTCCCATTTGTTTTATGATTTTCTTTAATTATTACACAATTCTGAGAATTTAAATATGTATGAAATAAACATTTTATCCATCTGAATAAAATACAAATAAAGTAGTAGCCATTTCTCACCAGACGGACTATGCTCGCTTACCACTCTGCAATAAAGATAAATAAAAGTTGTTCATGAATTATGTAAATCAATGTCCAAGTCCAAAACCGATGCGCGTTGCCAAGCGGTCGCGTGTGCGTTATCACAACACTTTACCAACTCTTGCGCCGACTGCGACTGTTCAGTGTCGGGCCAAGAATAGTACATTTTGGAATAGTCCGGGAAGTATGTCATTGCGTTACGAGTACCGAGATATCTTGCCACGAGCCGTAGGCGAGCGAGAGAATGACATTTCCGCACGTGTATCGAACGACGTTTTTTTAATACAGTTTCGAAAAACTAAGAAAAACAACAAGTAAGGAATTCGAAACTTTTATATTATTAATTATGCACGGCTATCACAAGACGGCGCGCGAGCTCTCTCGATTTTTCTTGCACAATCCGTCTCTCTCTCATTAGAAAACTTAGAAAGAGAGGTATAGTCCGAGAAAAATCGAGAGAGCTCGCGCGCCGTCTTGTGATAGCCGTGCTGTAATACAGTTGAAACATAATGAAGTTTAATACAGTTCTATCTTATTTATTTAAAAATTAAATTTAAAACTATTTTACTTTTCATATAATTATTGTAAAAACCTAATCTTAGATTTTAAATGAATAAAGAGAATAATAATAATTGACAAAGTCGCGGGCGCAAGTTTTTCATGTTTCACACATTCTTTAAAACTTCCAACTTTCAAATTGATAGCATCAGTAGTTCT
Organism: Epinotia nisella; assembly: GCA_932294315.1. Classification (NCBI taxonomy): domain Eukaryota; kingdom Metazoa; phylum Arthropoda; class Insecta; order Lepidoptera; family Tortricidae; genus Epinotia; species Epinotia nisella. Next base: position 18,486,915 of record OW028690.1, read on the forward strand.
TGAGATATTTAACTTTGTAACAGACAGACAGACGGACAGAGCACCAATACCGGTTCCGTGTTTACAATCGGAACCCTAAAAACCGGACAAGTGCGAGTTCAACTCGCGTGGTGAGGGTTCCGTATGTAATACAGCATGAATACCGACCCATATTTTAATTTTGGTACAGTTCAAAGCTACAGTAACGAATCAAGGATTTAATAAAAAAACAGGCCAAGTGCGAGTTCAACTCGCGTGGTGAGGGTTCCGTAAAATTCCTATTCTCTAAGCATTAGGCGCTCCATACAAAATACACAAAAATATTGAGAATTTTCCCGTTACTTTGAATACTCAAACTTCTTATAGGTTTTCCTGTAATCTTTAGGCAAGGAACTATCTTCCATATTTTTTCAGAATTTTAAGGAACACATCTTCTTTTTTGAAGTCGGTAAAAAAAATAGGAATCTAGCCTATTGGAATGAAATTGCCGGTTGTATAATTAAGCACACGTGTAGCCATTGATACCTAGCAATTATCATAACCTCGTCAAAGTTTGTTGCTATATCATCGTACGTTTCATAAAGTTCGACATAAACAACGTTGACTCATTAGTGCCTGTAGAAATATCATGATGCAGCTAGCCTGAAGCAGACATCGTAGGCTACGGACGCTTGCGGCTACAGAGGAGTCACAAGCGCGTTGACAACCCTTTCTTGACTTAAGAATCTCTTGTGACAACTGCTAAAAACAAAATTGCAGGTCCCTCCAATACACATGGGAACTCTCATAAGTCAACTCTAATAAAACAAGTCAACTCTAATAAAATTAGTGAACGCTAATAAGTCAACTCTAATAAAATAAGTCCTCTAATAAAATAAGTCAACTCTAATAAAATTAGTGAACTCTAATAAAATTAGTGAACTCTAATAAAATAAGTCAACTCTAATAAAAGAAGTCTACTCTAATAAAATAAGTCAACTCTAATAAAATAAGTCAACTAATAAAATAAGTCAACTCTAATAAAATAAGTCTACTCTAATAAAATAAGTCAACTCTAATAAAATAAGTCAACTAATAAAATAAGTCAACTCTAATAAAATAAGTCAACTCTAATAAAATTAATCAACTCTAATAAAATAAGTCAACACTAATAAAATAAGTGAACTCTAATAAAATAAGTGAACTCTAATAAAATAAGTGAACTCTAATAAAATAAGTGAACTCTAATAAAATAAGTGAACTCTAATAAAATAAGTGAACTCTAATAAAATAAGTCAACTCTAATAAAATAAGTGAACTCTAATAAAATAAGTCAACTCTAATAAAATAAGTCCTCTAATAAAATAAGTGAACTCTAATAAAATTAGTGAACTCTAATAATAAGTGAACGCTAGTAAATTAAGTCAATTCTAATAAAATAAGTCCTCTAATAAAATAAGTCAACTCTAATAAAATAAGTGAACGCTAATAAAATAAGTCAACTCTAATAAAATAAGTTAATTTTAGCAAAATAAGTCAACTCGAATAAAAAAAATCAATTTTAATAAAATAAGTCAACTAAAAAATAAGTCACATGCAACAAAATAGATAATCTAGTTAGTTGCCTTTATCCACAGGTTTAGTGGCCGCTCATTCCTAAAACGCCTGTATTTTTCGATATAAATCATTTCTAAATGAAGACAACATCAAACCGTAGTCCCCATGATAAATTGAACCTAACATCGATAATCCTATGATTGAAATTCAATTACTACTACATCCAGAGTCAATCATGGGACACTTTGTACCACCATTTTTATCGATAGACGAGATGCTTGCAAAATGGACTTTATTGCTTTGATTTAAGGTTTGAATTATTTGATTCGGAGTCATCCACAATAAGTAATGTCAGATAGAAATAATCTTTACTAATAGCGGTTGAAGGAATGTAAAGATGTTTAACTCTTTGATTAGAAATTGAAATGTTACGTAATAAATATAGGAAATTAATTATAGTGACGTAGATATCTCAGTAATGTATGTGTTTGGTTTTTTTAAATTAAATTGTTGCTTTCTAAAATAATGTATCGATTAAAGAAAGGGTATGGGATGCCATTAAAAAAATAAATGCATCTTTTTTAGGGTTCCGGTACCCTTATAGGATCACTCGTGCGTCTGTCACAGCCGATTTGCTCCAAAACTACTGGACTGATTGAGTTGAAATTTGGTAAACATGTGTAACTTGGTAACCCAAAGATGGACGCGTAAAGTAAATTAATGAATTCTGAACAAGGGGGCCACTTTGGGGGGTAAACTGAAAATTTAAAAAAAAAGTTTCGCTAACTGTATTGTGTGACATATCAGATGAAAGGGGTTGTTGTAAGCATCTCAGATATTTTTTTTTATAATTTTAGCAAAAACAGATTTGAAGTAATTTAGTAAAAAAGCCGAAAATTGGCCATTGAAAATTCTGAAAAAAATATGGAAAATAGTTCCTTGCCAGGAAAACCTATAAGAAGTTTGAGTTTGAGTATTCAAAGTAACGGGAAAATTCTCAATGTTTTTGTGTATTTTGTATGGAGCGCCTGATGCTTAGAGCATAGCACTCATAACTCTTATGAAATTTAGATTATATACGGAAGCTTCACCACGCGAGTTGAACTCGCACTTGTCCGGTTTTTTTTGTCAATTCAGTAGGTATTTCGAAAGTGTCTTTTTTAATTTGACCGGTTCGCGAGTTCTAATTCTAACTCTAAGGCTCACAGATCCGCTAACATTAGTAAAAAAAACCGGCCAAGTGCGTGTCGGACCACGCAAAACGAAGGGTTCCGTGCCTATTAAAAAGGTCGTATCGTCACAGAAATTTTACGGCACTTACGTCCTTTTCTTTGAGGAAGGCAGTTTTTCAGCAATATCTCGAAAACCTCTGAACCGATCTTGTTCAAAACAATTTTCGGTGAATGAAATTAATAAGCCCTATGTCCATGAATTTTTCCATATTTTTAAAATACACCGTTCAAAAATTAGAGGGGGGGGGACAGAATTTTAGTGACTTTCGGGGCGATTATCTCCGACTCTATTCACTTAATCAAAAAAAATGCTAAGAAACCTTATATTTATTTTAAAAGGCCTATCGATTGATGTGCCACACGGGGGGTCACAATGAAAAAAAAAATTTGACTTTTAGTTTTATGTATGGAGTGCACCCCTAAAAAAAATTTTTTTTGTCATTTTAATTACAAAACTATGTAGCGGCTAACAAAATACACCTATCCTCAAAATTTTATTCAAATACACCTTATAGTTTTCGAGTAAAATGCCTGTGACATACGGACAGACGGACAGACGGACAGACGGACAGACGGACAGACGGACAGACGGACAGACGGACATGACGAAACTATAAGGGTTCCGTTTTTGCCATTTTGGCTACGGAACCCTAAAAAGAAAAATGAAAAAAAAAATATTCAGTTAAACAACCCTTGCTTTACAGTATTTTCTTCTGCCAAACTGAAGAACAGTTTGTTGGCAGAGGGACTCCCTTACAACAAAATAGATGTAGTAGTATAGATAATTCGGGCCAAACTCTCAAATTATCCAATAGTCACCCAGTTATCTATACCCATTAAGTATGAACATTAACGTATGACGTCACTAATGGATCGCATAAACACGTCATTAACATATCGGTTATTTAATGTGTATCGGGTCAGGTGGCGTGATTAATGTTAGTGATAAAGTGGTTGCCTTGAGAATATTGATGAATTTTCTAGAGTAATCGGCTAATTTTTAGTCTGAGTCGAATTCTTAGATTCGAACGCGCGATTTATTATCGTTTTAAGTAGGACGTTCTATTAATGTGATTTCTATTCGATGATCTTTGGGGTTACTAATGAAATCCGTAATTTATTTCGCCATGAATATAACGTTTGCCTAACAAACCCAACCTAACCTACAGGGCTCTGAACAAAGTTTTTATACTTAAGTTATCTTGAAAATGGTTTCAGAAAAAAAAACACTCTTATAGCAAATGGTGATTATGGCAAACACTCGTGTTATGGCAAATTAAATTATGCATATCTAAGGTATCCTGAATCTTTGAGGTTACGTTCTTTTCAAAGTCTAAAGGGTAAATTTAGGAGTTTCTATAAAGGTAGCATGGTCATAATATATAATATACTCTCCTGACCGGTTTAGGCCACGGCCACTGCTTCAACTCTGGCGCTGATGTCGTACATGTGCTCTGGTGTGGCTCACGTAGCCGATCTTATTTACGAAGACCCGAGTACACAATGAGCACGTGAGCATGGTCATAAACAGATTTACTACCAACGAAGCTGACCGCATACCATTTTGAACTGATATAGTTATTACAGCTATGTGAAAGACTGTCCCCCATCATCATCATCATCATCATATCAGCCTTAATACTGCAGTGGTGGGCGATTGGACATATGCCTCCCCCAAAGACAGCTCCTGCGCCACCCGCATTCAGCCCGCGTCCGTTACCAGGTCATCAGTCCACCTTCTGGGTGTCCACGCTGCGCGTTCCGGTCACCAGTCACCACTTAAAAATCTTTCCGCCCCAACGGTCATCGGTTCTACGGAGGGCTATATTGATTACCTGGTTCTCCTGCGGATAGCCTCATTTCTGATGCGATCACGCAGAGAAACTCCCAACATAAGCCTGGCAGTTTTGTGTCAAATATATGAAACACAGCTTCGATGTCATTACGAGCATAAAACTATAAATATTAGGCAATGAAAGATTCCAAGCGATATAAATTCATTTAATTAGCCCAGAAAACTTCGTTATCAATATACCTAGTTAAACTACCCTAAACCATTCAGATACTACTTGATAAGTGATTTTTTTTTACTTAAAATATCGCTGGTAATATACCAATCATCTTTCAAGTCCACTCCATAAATAGAAAGGTTGACTGGAAGAGCCCCATGACATAGTCGGGTTTTTGTACAGAATAATTTTATGATAATTAAATTAATTAATTGAAGTACTAAGTATGCAACAAAGCGGTCTGTCACAAGGTTATCAATTTGAAGAAGAAGATATACTTAGCGTTCTTTAATTGAGCAAATTAGCAATTAGAAGTATCATATGTGTCTACTCTCGAATGTTTAAATAACTTGCCTGCACACTTGAAATGCGAAAAAACTACAATTGCCTACTATACCATCATCATCATCACAATCAACACCCTATACCTTCAGGGTGTCTCAGAAGTACCACGTCACAGTGACACCGAATGTAGGTCAGAGGAACCTACGACGCACCGTCCGCCCGGACGGGGTATGTGGGACTCCCGAACATAAGTAATAACTCGAAAACCGCAGCTTTTACTGGGGTCATGTTAGGCTGGTTAGGTTCCTCTTAAGCTGACCTACCTCCGGTGTCACTGTGACGTGGTACTTTTGAGACACCCTGTATAACGTCCCACTGCTGGGCACAGGCCTTTTCTCATGAATGAGGGGGGGCCTACCAACCCTGATCTAATGAAGAAACAAGAAAAAGAAATAGAATTACGGCCACCTTCCATTCATGAAATCATTGCTGCAGATTACCAAGTCACTGGTGAACCAAGTAAAATCCACATAAGAATTGGTTTTTACACGAAATATAAACTAGTATTTTTTGCAGATAGCCCAGTAGTGGTCAGTTTAATTTACTATAGTTCAAGTCAATTACGCGGCTATAATGTGGGCTTCTAATATAAACTATGGCCGTGGAAATCTTTCGATTTCCATCTCTATCGCTCTCGCTCTATTCGATAGAGATAGATACCCGAAAGCTCTAAAGCCCAGTCAACTGCAATGGTTTATACTTCAGCCAACACTTCCCCTACGACTACATCCATGGGAGGAGCCATGCCTCTCTTATGGATCTCCGCCTTGAAGCACTTCGCCCACTCGAGGACCATCAAGCATTGGTCTTCTACAGGAGCCAATGACTTCTCGCATTCGTGAATGATGCCCACCAGATCCGCGGCTAGCGCCTCATCTGGAATTAGTTATGATAGGTTAGTGAATCATGCAGATTCATTGTTTTATTCAGTGTGTGTGTGTCGCCCGGCGTGTGTGTGGGACGACTCCCCAAACTATGGCACATATGCTGTCTTGTACACATGCTTCGGACAAGACCTGCGTGACGCAACAGATAGTTCTTTAGCCATCGCCAGTTTCTGGTCACGCACAATCTATACCAAGGAAATGGAAAAAGAAACAAGAAGATTGTTTAAAAAATAAGGGGCGAAATTGTGAGATACCACAAGTTCCACATAGCTACAGATCAGTTATAGTTTGTTCTGTAAATAAAGAAAATGCACTTTACGTGGGATTTTACAACTTCTTTTGATGCTATATATGAAAGGAAAAGATAACAAAGAGACGTCATAAAACTGACCGAAGTATGGCACGTGTCCTGGTGGAGTTGCTACTGGTTGTTCTACTGTGTATGCGTAATTGTTTTACAATCCTACTTCAAGATAAACAAACAATAGATATCGGTAATGGTTGGTTTTAAGTACATTTCGTCTTTTAATCTGAAACAAACTATACCACAAGATTACTTGTCGCTACAGATCAGTTACAATAACAATCGAAGTCAAAGAAAACAATGTTCAGATTTATTTATTGATTTCTCTACTACGCCGGTGTCAAACAAGCATGCGGCCTGCCAGATGGTAGGCAGACACCATAGCCTATGGAAAGCGACTCCAGAAGAATCACAAGCACGCTACCGACCCTTTATTGATATTTCTGTCTCTTACCTTTTCATTCTTAAACCGTTTAACCGATTAAGATGACAGTTTAAGACCCTGGGAAGGTCATAGGATAGTTTTTATCTTTTAATCAGGCAGCTATTCTATAATTATAATCTCACCCGCTCCATGCTTTACGGCGAAATCCTTAGCGTTGCCATGGTGAAGTTTCATGTCTGGGTCGACCAGTTCCAGTTTCTGAGACAAGCACATGATGGCACAGCCAGTGTCGCGGTTCGTGATTTCATAGTCCTCCTTCCAGAAGTTTGTAAAGTCGACGAAGATCGAGTCGGGGAGGTTCAACTGGAATTTAACATTATGTTACATTATCTAGCTCACTAGCGGATGCAAGAGGGTTAAGAGGTTCAAGCCCTCTCCCAATAAGCATCAGAGACCACCTAAGATACGTTCGAAAAGTTACGTAATCATCCCTCTTTTCCGCTTTTATTTCATTTGTTTGGAAATTGAACTAAACAAAACAAATGCAACTGTTTTCGAATTTAGCCTGGTATAAGTTCCATTGAAGGAAGATGACCGAGAGAATAATAGAGAAAATAGAATAGAGAGTTAACCGTAAACTTTGCTAAGTCGTTTTAGAAAAAAATGCAAAAAGGCAACTATAACAAGTGTGCATTTTTAGATACGTTGCCAATTTAAGGGTTAAGCACGTCAGAGGGATTCTAAGAGTAACCTAAACCAACGAGTTTGTCAGGGTCATAGCAAGCACTGAAACGTGATCACTTACTATGGGCCTCGTAAGAAGGCTCAAAGACATCCAAAGGGCAATGGAGAGGGCTATGTTGGGAGTTTATCTGCGTGATCGCATCAAAATGAGGGAACTAAGGTAACCGATATAGCCCTCCGAATCGGTAAACTTAAGTGGCAGTGGGCGGGGCACATTGGGGCGGAAAGGTTCTCGACTGGCGACCACGTACCGGGAGGCGCGGCGTGGGTAGGCCCCGCACACGGTGGACTGATGACCTGTTAAAGGTCGCGGGAGTCCGCTGGATGCGGGTGGCGCAGGACCGGTCATTGTGACACTCTTTGGGGGAGGCCTATGTCCAGCAGCTGACGTCTTTCGGCTGATATGATGATGATGATGATGATAGCGAATGGAAGTTCGTGATTTATGTCTACCCCACGTATATAATATGCAAGTTTTAAAAACAGAAGCGCCCTGACAGCGAGGACAGATAAGGACCTAACTCGTCCACAATATAATCGTTTGACTAATACTTGGCTAAATGTCGTTATACAATGGAATGAACGTTACAAAAGCTGCTAAGTAGCAAACGATCTCACCTCTGTTTTACAAACGTCTAATGCTTTGCCGAAGTTCTGTGACATTTCTTGCATCACCTGTTGAGATGAATCCACCAGTCTGCCCACACTCAGACACACCAATGCCACGAACAACAACTCTTGCCGCCACATCTTCAATGTTTCTTCTTTATCCTGTTCTAATTTTAATTAAAATTTATACATTAGTACATTAACTCAAGCGATGCAAATATTCATCCCTTTAATTTATTTATTTAACACGTTTACATGACATTTCAGTAAAAAAAACAATGTGTCACTGTCGGGGCGTTTAACCTCCGCACAGACAGACAAACAGATATAACTAAGACTGGCCGACTACTTGACAGACAACTTTGGAATGACTGACTTTTAAAATTAGACAAAGGAACTGAAAAACAGCCGAAGACGGACGGGACAGTTCACAACCAACAGCGAGACGACAAACGGCGAGACGACGAAGAATGTACAGACCATACAATTTGATCCATCGAACCAAACGATAAACCATAACATAACCAACTTAGACTAAACGATAGTTTCACTTTGATGACATTTAATTTTCAACATGTTATATTAGTACAGTTGAGCATCTAGCATCCATCCTTACAGAGCGTCAAGCATTCACAACACACAGCCACCCATCGCCACGCAAACAAGTCGCACTCCGGTGTTGATGCCAGGAGCGCATTGAGGCGCGGAGCAGCGGCGAGTTCCTGCATAACACGGTGTGCGCTGGCGGCACCGCCAACAGGTCACATCGTCGTGGTCTGAGAGCTATCCGAGGGACACCCGGGACACACAGTCGCAGGAGACGTTCCACTGTAGACACAGCCCGACTCACCACACAAGGCACGACCACGGCACGACATGCTGTGATCATTAAGTGATAATTACGCCTTACCTCCTGGGAGTTGTACCCGAGATAACCCAGAAGAGTTTAGTTGGATACAGATACGGATAGTATCCGTATATTTTTTCATTCAGACGCCTTTGAAACGCCTTTTGGTCTTTTCTAGAAGTAAGCCATAAGTCGATTCGTAGGGATGCATACGATCGACGAAGACTCAGCTTACCCCTTACTAATTAAGGCTTAATAGTCCTCTTTCTCATGTTGGTCTCAAGTATTCATCTGGACAATGTCTTCAGAGTAATCACAAGCATGTTATCTGGCCCTTTATATATTTGAGATCGGGTAATGTATGAGACCTTCAATAATATCAGTAATCGGTATGAACAGCACTGGCCAAACTGTGGAAACATTTGTGCATTGTCACTTGTCAAACTAGTTCGCCTCATTGCGGATTTTACTTTAGAGATAAATGTAGGTCTTGCACTCTCAACACAGTGCATTCTCGGCAGCTCTGGTCACCACCAGGAACACACCACCACGTACTAATAGAGATACGGAAAATCAGAGGCAATCATAATCAAGCTGTGAATGTCCGCCAAAAGGCAAAAACAGGCTAAAGCCTTAATTAAAGGGTTCAATAATACTGTCTTAACAGCTATTTAATTAGGCAAAAGGCTGCGTAGGGACAAGAATCCTGACAGGACATTGCAAATTGAACAATCACCTGTTTCAAATGGGTATGAAACAGGACGCAACTTGCAGGTTCTGCCAGGAGACAGAGGAGACAGCAATGCACATGCTCTGCTCCTGCGGACCACTCATGCACAAAAGAAGTACCTACCTAGGGCGGCACATCTTGCGCCCAGAAGAGGTACAACATATCACCGCCCAAAGAATCTGGAATTTCCTGGAGGCAACGGGCCTTAACGGTGAACTCTAACCAAAAACAGGCTGCCACAATAGATCATTTGCTGGTCGAAGCGGCACATTAAGGCCCATCATCATCATCATCAGTCTATATATACGTCCCACTTCTGGGCACAGGCCTCCTCTCATGAATGAGAGGGAACGGGCAGTAGTCCCCACGCTGGCCCAGTGTGGATTGGGGACTTATTAAGGCCCATAAATCAATAATAATAAATAAATATATACCACATAGATTACCGCTGCCTAACACCCTACAATTTAGTGTCTAACACATGCACTTGCTTTCGGAAAACATTTTTCTGTTAAGTTAATATTTGCAATGTATCTTTAGTTAGCAAGCAAAAATAATTGACCTTAAAACTGTCTTAACTTACCTTACTCGATCGTAAAACTGAAAAAAACGCAACTGACATGAAAATCATCATGTTACCTACTTTATATACGACGGTGAGTGATCTTAATTGTATGTCTGTCTGTTTAATTGACCGTTCAGTAAACATTTACTCATATGTTTTGAGCTGCGTCAAGGATGATTTTAATTGGTTTAATACATGACTTGGGTCAGCGGGCATAATTAGTTAAGCAGTTGTCATTAAAGATGCAGACGTCAAATCAATTTGTGACAGAATGTGTCATATCGTATTAAAGTCTCTGAGCAAAATAGGCAATATGCAAAGTTAAATTACACTCATACAAATATAAAACTAAGTAATAAAAACTAACTTATTTAGGAGACGAAACAGCGTGGCTCCGTTCCGTTAAGTAGGCAGGTAATTAACTTCTAATTAAGAAATAACTAATTACATCCGGAAGCTTCCCATTTAAAACGGAAAATCAAAACCTTTCTTCCGGAATTGAACCTACGATGCTCTCTGTGTGGCCAATCGTCACTTCGGCCTTCGGCCATTCCTGTTTATGACCAATTTTGAATAATTACCCATCTTAAAAGGCCCATAAACTATCGAGGCACAAGTGAAAAACAATCTTAACATGTTGAATTAACGTCGGCTATTGATTGAATAACTCTTTCGCGGCTTGAACGTGTATGGTTGAAATATATGGGAACTGTATGCTGGTAGCCGCCAAATAAGTGGTCCTGCTAGGTTAATTACTGGTCACACCGGCCACGTTCCTCTTAATGACCATTAAACTGCGATATTTATTATACTTTACTAAAAACTAATATAGTCGGGCTGTTTGAAAACGGCTCCTATAACTTTATAATATTACAGTCCACTAAAATTGATACGGGTGAGTTTAGTGGGCAGTTCTTTTAATCGATTTGGTATTTGAATATTTATAATTTATGTTAATTTCGTTGGATGCTGTAATTAAATTGTCATAAAGGTTCGGATAATTTTACACTTGTGAGAATTTACACCATGTTATTTGCCGGAGTAGATTCATGAGACTTTTTACGCACGTTGTATGGTAAACTATTTGTAAGGTAGAAGTACTAGTGCCCGACGCGGTACTAGTACTCGACGAATATAATTTAACTAGCGAATAATAAACTAAGATTGATCACGACATCATTTTTAAGTTACTAAATGTTAGTGACTTCAATATTTCTTATCACAATTTCAAGACAAATAACTTATTTATAAGTTATGAACATATTTGTTAAAACCAGCTGCCATCAATTGGGACAATGAGTTAAACCTTCAAGTCCCAATAAATGTCAGTCTGTCATTCATGACATTTGTACTGAAATGACATCTATTGGGACTGCCAGCATAACTGCCTGCCATTTACTCGTACATTCGGATTGATTACCTAATTCTTATATTATCAGGATTTTTTATAAGATCACCATATGAAACGAATTCCATATCAGTAACTTGAGTAAATACCTCGTCTCCCAAACCGTATGAAACTGTTTAATACATCTTAAATGAGCATAATATCGTGATTCAAATAAGTATTTTCTGTTGACATGTCGGGCACTAGTACTGCTACCTTACTACTATTATTTATTCTTTGGACGTAGATGAGACGAGACCAGCTGCGATGGAGTGGTCATATCTCCCGCATGGCCGAAGAATGAGTGGCTAAGCGCATATTTTATTCAAAACTGCAGGAAGGCCAGCTTCTGCGCTATAAAGATGTGCTGAAGCGCCACACGCGGAGGTGTGATATTGACCCATCGCGCTGGGAGACTTTGGCTCAAGATCGGTCAAAGTGGAGACATACAGTGAAGGTTAATGTGTAAGCCTTCGAAGAACTAAGACGTAACGAACTCGATGCTAAGCGCGAGGAGTTGAAGGCTCGACCACCTGTGGCCATACACTACAATTTTGTCGGAGGGGTGCTGACCTGTAGGGAATATGGTCGCACATTCTCTGCAAAGATAGGCTACGTCAGTCACCTGAGAGCTCACGGACGACGCTCCAGTTAGCCAGAATTCTTCTCTTTTTCCAGTCGCCGTGGTCGAAATCGGCCGGGATGATGATGATGATGATTTAGAATTATTTTTAAATATGCCAGCATCTACTTTTGTGATTCCCAGTAATACATATACATGTATATAACTACATTTTAACCAACAAATGTGTGTACCTGTCAAGATTCACAAACATTAAAATATTATCTCTCCGGAAACACAAAATGGCAAAAAACACAAAATGGCTAATTTTCTCATAATTAACACTCATTAACGATTCATAATAGAGATAAATCGCTAATGGAATGTTAATACATGCCCGTGTCGAACACTTGTATGTGATATCGTCTTGTAGCCCATAAAAGAGCATGTAATTATCATGGCCAAAGGACAAGACACTACATAATACCACGAATATTTAATAACTTGCCCTCAGAAGATAACTTTTTTGTCTAAACCTATATTTAAGAAAAAAAATGATAGGTACTCAACAATGTATGTTTAGTTTATTTCATAATATTCAGTTATACAATTAAACAAAATAATTGACGCAGCTGAAAAATCTGAAACTTTTTTCTGGTGCTAAGGAAGGTTATTCTTATCACCAAAAAAAAATTCAGGCATTTCTAAAATGTTCATCTATTCCCCATTGCTTCGAAGCAAATGTCACTGAAATGTTCAGCACGTGCGTATTTATGCAATAATATTATATTACGAAATATAAATATATACATAAGTAGTTGCTAACACATTTATTTACTAAAGTAAATACAAGATGATGATGATTGAACTAAATTAAATTTAAACTAAGTTAACTCTAAAAAAACCGGCCAAGTGCGAGTCGGACTCGCGCACGAAGGGTTCCGTACCATTATCTATAAAAACGGCAAAAAAATCATGTCTGTTGTATGGGAGCCCCAGTCCGACTCGCACTTGACTGGTTTTTTTAGTATTTGTTGTTATAGCGGCAACAGAAATACATAATCTGTGAAAATTTCAACTCTCTAGCTATCACGGCTCTTGAGATACAGCCTGGTGACAGACAGACGGACGGACAGCGAAGTTTTAGTAATAGGGTCCCGTTTTTACCCGTTGGGTACGGAACCCTAAAAAGGTCCTCGAGGCATTGTACCGAGGATGCTGGCGGCATTTCCTCGCTGAATTGCAATGCTGATGCGTTGCGCGAGAAAGCCGCCAGCTCTTCGGTCACCAGTTAGTTAGTTAGTGTAGTAGTAGTTACTTAAAATATGAAATACTAGCTTTTGCCCGCGGCTTCGCCCGCGTACTAAGAGTAATGTTAACCGTCTACAAAAAGGTGCATCTCAGTTTCAGTCTTTTATATATTTAGATCGACTCTACATAGACTCTGCATATCGAACATAGACTCTACATATCGAATCTACATATCGACTCTACATATCGACTCTACATATCGACTATAAATATCGAATCTACATATCGACTCTACATATCGACTACATATCGACTCTATATATCGACTCTACATATCGACTCTACATATAGACTCTACATATCGACTCTACATATCGGCTCTACATATCGACTACATATCTGGACCCCCATATAAAATTTCACCCCCTATTTTAAGGGGTTGGGTGCAGATTTCCAAAACAAAATGATGCACGATTTTTTTGTTAGTCACAAATAGTACGCATACCAATTTTTAGCTTTCTACCTGGAAAATTGCGGAATGCTCCATACAAACTTCCACCCCCCATTTTGGGGAAGTGGGGGGTTAGAAAGAGACAAAAAGTAGCCTATGTCACTCTCCATCCCTTCAACTATCTCCACTTAAAAAATCACGTCAATTCGACGCCCCGTTTTGGCGTGAAAGACGGACAAACAAACAAACAAACAAACAAACCAACAAACAAACACATACACTTTCCCATTTATAATATTAGTATGGATGGTGATAGATAGATAGTTTTCTAGACCGCTAGACAAACTGTTAAAACAGTTTTGCAGGGAAAAATAGTAATGTTTTAGTAATAATAAATAAAAATAAAAATAAATAAACATACGAACACACGCGGAATAAAAATGTTCATCAGCTAAAGGTCCAAAAAGGTAAGGAAATAATGACGAACTATTTATTTCTCTTTATACTTCAATACGATGTTTATTAATCCTAAGTGAAAGATAAATTACTTTAATCATTTTAACGCTTAATTTAACAAGGAAGTTACCTATCAATATCGACTATCTAAAATCGAGTGAGAATCAAGATTTCATTAACAGAAGCACGAACTGAGATCAATACTCGTCTATCAGCCGACATGCAAAAGGCGTTGCTAGTCCTCTTTCAACTTAACCAGGAAAGACGTGAGTTCTTACTAACATGTACTCAATGTCAAATATATATACTCAGTTTCCGCCTTATTACAAAGATATACGGTTCAATATTGTGAACATATCTTTGACATCGATACGTACTTACGTTCTTTTCGTAACGGAAGGTTGAAACGAGGAAGGGCGATTTGGAAAATGGGATAAATCGAGGGTGATACCATCTTACGATGATTAGGCTGGATCGGTGTAGCCGGCGGCTCCGCCTGGAGTCGGGGTTGAAAGAGGATGGGTGTGGACGGTATCGGGTTGGGTGCAAAGGGGTCCCGGCTGTGAAGTTTGCAGATTTGTGTTTGCATACGTTTTGTGTTGATAAGCGTCGACTTTTCGCCATATTCTTTTTAAGACGCGAGTCGTTTTCATTTTATTAGCGCTTTTAGGGTTCCGTATCCAAAGGGTAAAAACGGGACCCTATTCCTAAGACTCCGCTGCCTGTCACCAGGCTGTATCTCATGAACCGTGGTAGTTAGACAGTTGAAATTTTTTTTGAAACACAGAATAAAATAAATATTTAAGGGGGCTCCCATACAACAAACGTGATTTTTTTGCTCGTTTTTAGGGTTCCGTACCCAACGGGTAAAAACGGGACCCTATTACTAAGACTTCGCTGTCCGTCCGTCTGTCTGTCACCAGGCTGTATCTCAAGAACCGTGATAGCTAGAGAGTTGAAATTTTCACAGATAATGTATTTCTGTTGCCGCTATAACAACAACAACAACTATGGAGTCCTGTATTCCGAAATAAAGATTTTATTATTATGTATGTCTTTCCCGCTCACGGGACATGATGTCCCGGACCTTTGGGAGGCGTGCGTGGGGCTAGGTACCTACAAAGTACCAACTGAGCCAACACGTAGAGGCCCTTTTGACAATTTAATGGAATGCAAGGAGTACACCGAGCGGATGCTGTCCCTTATTATTATTATTATTATAACAACAAATACTAAAAAACCGGCCAAGTGCGAGTCGGACTGGGGCTCCCATACAACAGACATGATTTTTTTGCCGTTTTTATAGATAATGGTACGGAACCCTTCGTGCGCGAGTCCGACTCGCACTTGGCCGGTTTTTATAGATAATGGTGCGGAACCCTTCGTGCGCGAGTCCGACTCGCACTTGGCCTGTTTTGTTATTAAATCCTTGATCTGTTTCTGTAGCTTTGAACTGTACCAAAATTAAAATATGGGTAGGTATTCATGCTCCTGTATTCTCAAAAATAAATTAGACCTAACTGCGGCGCGTGATGTGTATGTAAAGTTGTAAACAGCTTTCATTAAATATTTGCTTCAAAAACTACAAGGACAACTGCATCAAATAATCTTTATGCCCTCTATAGTTTATCCTATATCTATACGTACAGCTTTGTGTCATTGTTTTTCCAATAATTTTCCCCATAACGTTGGGCCCCAAGATAAGATGACGCAGTACGTGACCGTAATACCGTAGCGGGGGGGTTTAAAGTTCGGATATTGGATGATCGGTGAGTCATTTAGACGGGGCGGTTAAGAGGAATTAGGATTGCTATAAATTTTAACGCACCTGCTTTGAACGGGCGATTTTGTATTATCGCCGATTGCGTCATCGCGTACCTCGATTTGTGTTTTTTAGGGTTCCGTACCTCAAAAGGACAAAAACGGAACCCTTATAGGATCACTCGTGCGTCTGTCTGTCCGTCTGTCACAGCCGATTTGCTCCGAAACTACTAGACCAATTGAGTTGAAATTTGGTATTCATATTTAAATTGGTGACCTAAAGACGGAAAAGTAGATGGTAAAGTAAATTAATGAATTCTGAACAAGGGGGCCACTTTTGGGGGTTAAACTGGAAAAAAAAAAAAACTTCGCAAACTGTATTGTGTGACATATCAGATGAAAGAGATTGTTGTAAGCATCTTAGATATATTTTTTGTATAATTTTAGCGAAAACAGATTTGAAGTAATTTAGGAAAAAAGACAAAAATTGACATTTTAATATACGTTTTGAATGATATAACGAATAAATGTATATAAAGTGGACTTATATCTTGTGAGTGTTATATTATAAGTTGTTATATTACGTACCCGTCAAAGACCGTATTACAACGTGGCAAAATACAATAAACATATCCTAAAAACCAATTTCTTCAGTAACAGTGTGATTACACGCTACAATTGTAATGTCAGACAGAACGCATACATTGAAATCACATTGCGATGTGAACTGTCGAACTACATTGATCTCCTAGGATGTATCTACTCCACATTCCACAACTGTCTCAAATGTCGTATAAAAAAACCATTGAAATGACATTTGCGTTTTCCAAATCCTGCTTAAGGGACGTTTTGTTTGAAGCCACGAATTTCACCCAGTTAGCTAAGCAGATCACGTTTTTACGTTACTGCTATGGGGATTTTGTTATTTTGGTAACGTATATTTTATCAGAAAATGAAGCAATGTATAAAATATGTTTGTTTCCTTTTTATACCTACAATTAATAATAAAAATATTAATATACATTTATTCAACATGTTTGCATACACTATGACCGTTAAACTTAGGTACTAACTGGTGTCTACCTATTTAATTAGGTAATTATTATTGTATAAAATTCGTACACCGGTTTCCGGTAGAATATGTTAGATACCTACTAAGCATTGTTTATATACCAGCTAATGTGACCATATTCAGCGAATAAATTATCATTCATTCATTCATACAACTGAGTTAAAAAAAAACATTTTTTTATAAAATGAACTAAACATCCTAGTCTTCGACGTTGCACTCGCATTTTATATCAAAGTGACATGGCTTAAATTCGAATGAAGAAAAATCCTCTTCGTTCGAATTTAACCCATATCGCTTTGACATAAAGTGCCTATGCCATACACCAGTGCATTGTCGTGGACTCTAGGACCTTAGTACAAAATAGCGAACTATTTTGCACAAAACAAATAAGTACAAAGGATTTGTTTGTTACTAAGGGTGTTCATAAAGTTCTGAGAATAGGCATAAAAAGCCAGTTATTGGTATCCTATCATTTATAATTCTTAAATACGCTCTTTCTCATTATATGTAGGTAAATGTATATTTTTGTTGATTTTTTAGGGTTACCCTTTTTTACATAGGGTAAAAACGGGACCCTATGACTAAGATTTCGCTGTCCGTCCGACTGTCTGTCTCTCCATCTGTCACCAGGCTGTATCTCATGAACCGTGATAGTTAGATAGTTGAAATTTTCACAGATGATGTATTTCTGTTGCCGCTGTATCGACAAATACTAAAAAACAGAATAAAATAAATATTTAAGGTTGCTTCCATACAACAATTTTTTTGTTCGTTTTTATAGATAATAGTACGGAACACTTCGTGCGCGAGTCCGACTCGCACTTAGCCGGATTTTTTCTTAGACGACTTTATTTAATTGTTTTAGAATTATGATGAATCTGCATTCTCCCTTCATTTGGTCGTTTAGAAATTAAAAAAATATATAGATGGCCAGAAAAACCTACTCACCATGATTTTTTTTAGGTGAGCTGTGCCTTAGGTAAATTAAGTGTTACACGAGTTAGATTTTTTTTATTTCATGGTATCAAAAGAGATAAACTTCTAATTTTAAATTTTTTTTTTTTATTACCACACCAGAATTTAGCTAACACCATCCCAAACATTTAACAAAATATATCCTCCCATTTAAGAGACGTCAGAATTTGTTCAGTACCAGCCTTGTTTAGGTATTAAACATAAAGAAAACAAGTTTCTGTCAAAAATTTCATTTTTGGTACAAGCTTTTATTGCCGACTGCACTTTTCTGTATACCGTCATCAACTATTCATTGAGGCGATTCTAACGAGCCCAAACTCGATGAGGTTGTGTCGTTTCATTGCGAAGTTCCTATGGCCACCTTCCAGCTCCATCAGCACCATGTCATCATAATATTGCATTGTCACGCGTTTTACACATGTATGCAAGATTTCAGCTCAATCGGAAACCGGGAAGTGGATCAAATTTAACTTGCAAGATTTGATTACAGACAACGGTCAGGTGAAAGTAAATAAAAGCTTGTAACAAATTAATACTATTCTTATATATATAGGTTATAGGTGTACGCGGGCTGGGTTTCCGCAACTCGACGTCATAATTGCGCCTATTTTGCGTGTGGGTTGGCACTACTATTATTCGTGCCAACCCAGTTCCACCAAGAAGCCTAGCAGACCCTTTATGTTGCCGACGGCCTCCGGCAGTGACCCCGGTGTTCCGAGGTGCTTTGCTCGGTAATCTGCCACCCCAGGGCACGTTAGGATGACGTGGGCGGCTGTCTCCTCCTCTTCCATGCAGGCTCTGCAGAGAGGACTGTCTGTAACACCTATGGTGAAAAGATGTTTGTTTAATAGTGCATGACCAGTTATGGCTCCCGTTAATACTATCCTTTTTTATTAGGGTTCCGTAGCCAAAATGGCAAAAACGGAACCCTTATAGTTTCGTCATGTCCGTCTGTCCGTCTGTC
Organism: Epinotia nisella; assembly: GCA_932294315.1. NCBI lineage: Eukaryota > Metazoa > Arthropoda > Insecta > Lepidoptera > Tortricidae > Epinotia > Epinotia nisella. Next base: position 18,505,966 of record OW028690.1, read on the forward strand.
CGTCTGTCCGTCTGTCCGTATGTCACAGGCATTTTACTCGAAAACTATAAGGTGTATTTGAATAAAATTTTGAGGATAGGTGTATTTTGTAAGCCGCTACATAGTTTTGTAATTGAAATGACAAAAAAAATTTTTTTTAGGGGTGCACTCCATACATGAAACGAAAAGTCAAAAAAAAAATTTTCAGTGTGACCCCCCGTGTGGCACATCAATCGATAGGCCTTTCAAAATAAATATAAGGTTTCTTAGCATTTTTTTTGATTAAGTGAATAGGGTCGGAGATAATCGCCCCGAAAGTCACTAAAATTCTGTCCCCCCCCCTCTAATTTTTGAACGGTGTATTTTAAAAATATGGAAAAATTCATGGACATAGGGCTTATTAATTTCATTCACCGAAAATTGTTTTGAACAAGATCGGTTCAGAGGTTTTCGAGATATTGCTGAAAAACTGCCTTCCTCAAAGAAAAAGACGTAAGTGCCGTAAAATTTCTGTGACGATACGACCTTTTTAATAGGCACGGAACCCTTCGTTTTGCGTGGTTCGACACGCACTTGGCCGGTTTTTTATTATTGTATTATTCAATAGTGACACAGTATCACCAATCATCAGAAATTAGCATAATGAGACGAAATCATGCCTATTCTCACTACTTATTGAATACCCCGTCATCTCTTTGCATCGTCCCTGTTTGGCCCTTGGTTAACCGGTTGAGAATGCCTTGAGGCATTAAGACCGCGTTTTTTACTTATTGGTTTTGCGCCGTAAAGTTTAAGTAAATAACAATTATAGTTTTCCTAATGTTTAAGTTTTGACTTGAAAGGAAAGCATCAAGTTTTATGTTTCTCGCAATTGCGAATGCCCAGAAGTGGTTAAAGTTAAAACTAACTAAATAGCATTCCATATTTCACACATAATAATTACAGGCTCGTAAACTTAAGCTACTTAATTACTATTGTGTAGTTACAGTAACACTAAAACGCCATTCAATTTATTTTCAACAACCTTTTTTTTAATAGGAGGGAAATCCGTTAAGGATACCTCCGCGGAGGTTATGTCGGACTCGCACCGACTGAAAACCCCCCGACAGTCCTTCTTGACGTATTTTGGACGGCTCTGGGATCTGGGATCTCCTACGAAATGGACAGCACCAGTGCCCCCCGAACGACATGCCTCTGTCTGTGGGGGTTGTCTATCGTTTGCCCGAATTTCATTTTCCATAATTTCATTTGCCCGTATTTCATTTGCCATCATTTTATATTCCATTATTTTTGATTTACCATAATATTTATTTGACATATTCTTTTTCAAACAAAACAATTTAGGAAGAATCGCTAAACTTAAGTGGCAGTGGGCGGCATTGCACGTAGAGCCGATGGCCGTTGGGGCGGAAAGGTTCTCGAGCGGCGACCACGTACCGGAAGGCGCGGCGTGGGTAGGCCTCCCACAAGGTGCGGTGGCGGGAGTCCGCTGGATGCGGGTGGCGGAGGACCGGTCACTTTGGTACTATTTGGGGGAGGCCTATGTCCAGCAGTGGCCGTCTTTCGGCTGATATGATGATGATGATATTTAGGAAGTGCTAGCGTCTTCTGCAGCTCTCAGAGCCAATAGTTATAGAAGTGTAGAGGTAGATTAGTGATTAGAGCGAGGTAGCTGCAGGTGCGATTAAGAAATGTATGAGCTCGCTAATCGCTTATCAAAGTATAAACAGGCCGTACGACATTCTTGTAAGCGGGCTGGCTTGCCGCTATGTGGATTATTCGCGTATAAATACGTCATTATTATATAAGGACATCACGGACGAACCTAGTACCTATAGGTGAGGTACAGTCGAGTTCTCCAATATCTATACAGACAACCTTTCAAAAAGATCTACACATTGTCTTATGTCAGTAATAATAAAGCCTGTGTACAGATATTTTTGAAAGGTTGTCTGTATAGATATTGGAGAACTCGACTGTACTAGAGGTCTGGAGTTGAGATCACGCACTCAACATGTCATAATAATTGACAGTGGGATTTTGAAATTAATGTTCTATTTTCGTACTTATAGCCAGTTCAGCAGAAAACTGCAAGATTGACTAACATTTTCTGCAAAGGACTTATTTAGTTTTTTGGAAAATATCCGATTTAATAATAGGTCATCCATCCTACTATTATTGTAAAAGCGAAAGTTTGGATGTTTAGATATTACTCGATCACGCTTAAACGACTCGACCGATTTGGATGAAATTTTGCACGAAGATAGTTTATAGCCTGGATTAAAATATAGGATAGTTTTTATCCAAGATCCACGCAGACGAAATCACGGGCGGAAGCTATGAATAGGTCATGATATAAAATACCTACGTAATGCATACGCGATAATATATATAACAGTATCCGTTTAAAATAACTAAATTTAATTAAATAAATGAGTATGCATGAATAGATTTAGATTTAGATTTATTTATTTTCACAACATACAATTGCACTTAAAATTAGACATAGTCAATTTATAGGAATTTATATTGTGATCGTCAGATATAAAACAGTCATAATTATCATAATAATAAACAATACAAGCATTATGTCAACAAATTACAAAATGAGTTATGGAATAAGATCACCTTTCGGGTCGTCAATAAACTAGAAATAAACTACATCAAACAATATTTAAAATATTAGGTACAATTCAGATGTCAATACTCAAAATAATAAATCTAATTGGTAATGTCATAATATAGAGGATGTTCCAATTAAAAGTTTCTCAGTTGACTCGAATAAAGGATGGAATAACAATAGGCACCTATATAGGTATCAATCGTAAAGATAAATTAAACTAGAACCTTTAAAAGAAACTGGTATAACGAAGTTTTTGTATACTGGTTCAATAAAACTTGTCAATACAAGTACATTTGCAGAACAAATTCGCAGAGCGTTTAAAAATGCAGTAATAAATATAATTGGTAGAATAAAAACCAGAACACCAAGTGTGATCGGATTTAAAAGGGTTTTTAATGGCTGATCCCGAGAAATCGTTAACTTTAATGCACCACCATGATTGCTTTGAGCTCGGAGTAGTTTTGCGAAAGTATTGAATATTAATCTCTGAAGATAGCCCTTGCAATAATGCCCATTATTATGCACGTAATTGTACGATGCCCTTCGAGGTATTGATTCTTAGTCATTTACAAAAGATTGACTACAATTTATTGTTCATTATGTTTCCCATTTCAATTTATTCATTTGCTACCAAGTACAAAAGACATGCAACTTAACGCTAAGTACGAGGACCCAGATAATAAACAGAACAGTAGGCTTATTTAAAACACAAATTTAGCACTTAGTCAACATTAAAAAAAATACTAACTTAATAGTAGTTTAAATGGCAGCACTCTCGCTTAAAATACCTCTTGACCATTACACGTCAGGCTGACGTGACGTCCGCTAGGAATTTTACAGTTGAATATATCTTTATCCAGTTCATTTGACAACTTGTTTATGTCATCACGACTGGCGCGTCTCAAAAAACAATTTGTCTGTGTTATATGATTATAGTTTATAAATGTAAAGAATAAGTGCAAATCATTATGAATTATACCTTGTTAAATTAAAAAATGCAAAATAAGCCTTGTCTAAACGCTAATTCAAAGTGGCGTTTGAAACTCAATGAGAAACTAAATTACGTGAGAAACTACGAACTGGAGCGCAGCCAATTGCAAATGCAGTTTATAATATCGAATTGCGAGATAGCGACGCTTAACGCAGTGGGAACTTGAAGTGTTAGACACGACAGATCCAGGTGAGTCCCGTTGGTCCGTGGGCCAACCGGTCTCCTGACTTGCTAATTAACGTTCGACAGACAAACGAAGCGTAACCCATAAACCACCATCACAAAACAGCAAAGTAAATCTTAAAACAGTGGTCGTGAGCATATTTTAGAATAAAAAGTTCAGTACAGAATTTACTAAAGCATTCGATGAAACCGCACTACTGCAATGAGAGCCGTGCATTGCTATAAAAAGTCACTGGATATTGATCTGTTGTTCGCTTGAAATAAAATTCAGTTTATTAAGTGATCGCTCAGCCCTTGTCACGTTTATGTCTTTGAAAAACTGGTCTACACTGATCGATCGCGCAAGGGCCGATACTGGGTCACGTTCCTTTCACTTTATGTCTTAATTTGTTAGGGTCAGGGTTTAATTTGACTTGTGATGGGCGTGGAGCTTGTGCTGTTTTGTCTTGAGTGTAGCGAGTAGGAATGCCCGTTGCAGAAACCTGTCTTTTGACTCAGAATTGCATTCGAGGTTTCTTCATGAAATTCGTATGAACATGACGACGAGCAAGCGGAGCAAATATTTGGACTCGTTCGATTTTTATTTTATGGCATATTTATTCTGCTGTCTTAAAATTAGGAATGTTAATGCTCGCGAAAAGCTAATGAGTACTTTTACGAGTTTAAAATTATCAGCGATCTTTTGGTTTTGGGTTACACGTTTTTAGCGGGAGCCGAGGTGTCCGATAATTGATATTCGATTTAAATACAGATTATCAAAGACCAGTTAAACGTTTAAGAACTGTATAATTATATGGACATCAATGTTTTGAATACAATTATTTTAAGTTCAATATTAACTTTACGGTTACAACTATTTAAATGTTTACTTGGCGGGTTTAAGGAGTAGATACAAAGAACTCGATTTGATAAAGGAAACCTTATCATCGCATTTATTTATTAATAGTGTTCCGTTTGACAATTTAGTAAAGAAGAATTTTGTCCCAGGAAATGTTTCATCTACATGGATGGTCATTGGTCATAGGACCTATTGATATAGGAAAATTATATTTGTATTATGACGATAGCCTTATTTTTCTATAGGCCTAGTTCGATTTGTGTAAGAATATCCCCTAATATTAATTTATAGCAAGAAGAACTTCTATTTTGGGAATAGATTGAAAGGGACGTACAGGTGATATACTTAGGGGTAATCAATTTGAAAGTGTATTTTTGGCCTCCATCTCAAAATATATATTTAAACATGTCTTACATTTTAGCTACATGTAGTCAAATTATGCATAAATGTAAGTACTATGTTATTAAGCTCTAAAACTAAAAGTTATTCAATTCAGTATCACTTCACTGCCCCACTAAAACTGAAAACAAAACATAGTGGTCATTTGCATGAAGAAACAATTAATTGCTTAAAACATCGCAGCTAATAAAGAACAAAGGCCCGAACCGAACCCGGTCCCTGGGGCACACTTAATGCTATTACTAATTCAGCTAACATACCCAACAAACTCGAACAAGGAAAGACAGGAGAAAACTCCTCTTTATACGCCGTATGTTCCATAGGATTTAGGCGTTTTTCGGATGAAACAGCGCTGCGTGTTTGGGCTTTTCTGGTTGTAAATATTAGGGGGTATCTAGATGGTCGCGAAGTGTTTTTTAATCCGTAATGGCCAGTGTGCGATAAGGAGATGATGAATGACCGGTCATTTGTCTATTACGTAGAAAGGCGTATTTATTTGGGGAAATCGTGTGACTTGAGACGTTTTTGGAATTGGCGGTAGCTGTATTTGGGCCGGAACGGAAGCTTTAGGTAGTCAGGGGTGATTCTTTATTAGGCTTAGGTTTGTCAAGGTATTATACAGATACAGGTGCTATCGGACCGGACACACCAAAATTAACTGATTTGATTGCTAGCTCGTATTTGGTCTCCTAACAGAAAGTGTCTATGGGAGTGTCCAGGGAGTCAGTTTCGGTACGACTTTTTGGATATTGGATTGAATTAATATGTAAAAATAATCGAAATGTAATAAATATAGAGGCCTCGGCAGAGAGTACGACTTTGTACCCTTTGGCGTCGAGACCCTCGGTCCGTGGGGTCCCAGTGCGCATAAGTTATTTGCAGAAATCGCGAAACGTCTGGTCGATGTAACTGGTGACCGAAGAGCTGGCGGCTTTCTCGCGCAACGCATCAGCATTGCACTTCAGCGAGGAAATGCCGCCAGCATCCTCGGTACAATGCCTCGAGGGCCTTTTTTAGATTTAACTTAGTTTTAATTTATCTTAGTTAATGTTAATTATAATCTTGTATTCACTTTTAATAAATATTCGTTTTTTATATGTAAATCGTCTTGAAGTACTTTTTTCTTGTCTTATAGCATAATCAAGTGTAATGTAAGCACTAATATTGAGTTAACACAATGGTAAAAGTACATTTATTAACATAATATAGGTACTAAAACAAATAATAATAACAATAATTCATATCTCTGCAATGCACAGTCAGGTGAAGTTTAGTTAGAAGTGGCAATGGCTGCTCCGTCGTCAAACCCCAACAGTTTCGCTGCAGGTTTGAATTTGTGACGTGTGCCTCGTATGCACATACTGGTGGCTCGAATTATGGCAGTGCATATCCTCCTAATATTGAGTTATGGTTTGAACTGTAAATTTAATAGCCAAATGGAGGACCATTAACCACTTTTTCACTTCTCATGCTCGAATAGTGTGTCATATTTAGGCTTAATAAGCGGGGCTAAAGTAGTACATTTAGCCCCTAGGGAAAATATGTATACATATGTATGATTTTTAACACATTTAACTAATTTGACCAATCAAAACACTTCACCATATTAAATCCACTTTTTCAAAAAACATTTATCTTTGCTATCAACCAACCGGAATACAGCTAGGTACATATTAAAATCGACCAATCAAACATCAAAGGTTTCCTTGGAGTATTTTCATCATCATCATCATCATATCAGCCGAAAGACGTCCACTGCTGGACATAGGCCTCCCCCAGAGACTTCCAAATTGACCGGTCCTGCGCCACCCGCATCCAGCGGACTCCCGCGACCTTTACCAGGTCATCAGTCCACCTTGCGGGGGCCTACCCACGCCGCGCCTTCCGGTACGTGGAAGTATGGAGTATTTTAATTAAATATAATTATAATATGTGTAATTTAATTTAATTTAATTGCAATTAATAACAATAATGATAAAAGATTATTCAATAATCTCTGCTACTGAGTAAGTAATGGGCACATTATTTTGAGGTGAAGTAACCCCCCCACTGTAAGAACCTCTTTTATCCAGTAGTCGGTATTATAATATGTTTACCACAACGGGACTGTCCTGTGACGAATGGCCGTCGAGCACGGGATTCGATCCCGGGGCGAGGGCATACACAATGACATCATTATAGTACATTTTGAACCTTATCTCGACGTGATACAGACTGGAATGGCGCGGTAACTGCTAGAATGGCCTATTAAGGTGAAAGGTTATCTGCCTGATCTCCGGATAAGCGAGGTTGGAATGGCTGGAATGGTGATATTTTCGGAGCTTTTTGTTTATTTCATGATTTTTACTAGAACTTTACGTATAAGCTTTTGCCTGCAACTTCGTCCGAGTATAGTGCTTTATATAGTAACACATTCAGTGCCCAGGATCGCTACGCGCTACGCTCGTAGCCGATCCCTTGGTTTTCCTCGTATGTAGCGGTAAGCGACTACGGTGTAGGGACGCATACGTGTCGTCACGGGCCGGGAATGGGTAAAACACCTATGCAACATCTAACAGCGAAGATCTATCGCACACCCATCGATAATTCCACGTCCCTTTTCACCTTTTTCTGGGATGATTTGAGGGATAAAAACTATCTTATATCCTTCCCGGGGTCTCAAAATATCTCCGTACCAAATTTCATGTAAATCGATCCAGTGGTTTAAGCGTGAAAAGCTAACAGACTGACAGACAGCCCGACAACGTTACTTTCGCATTTATAATATTAAAGTATGGATAGAATAGACTATTAAAACATTTATTCGTGCGTGACACACACAAAATGGCAAATAGAAAACATAAGTAAAAAAAAACAAAACACAATACGGCACGGCACGTGGCCATCAACGACATCATTCGAAGGGCCCTAGCTAGTGCCAAAGTCCCAGCTGTCCTCGAACCTGTTGGGCTCGCAAGGGACGACGGCAAAAGGCCTGACGGCATGACGCTGGTGCCCTGGAAGTTGGGTCGTCCCTTGGTATGGGACGCTACGTGTGTAGACACTTTGGCGCCGACCCATCTTTCGGGCACCAGAGTTAATGCTGCTGGCTCGGCCGCATCCTCCGCAGAAGACCTCAAACGCCGCAAGTATGCCTCCCTAGGGAGTGGTTACTTATTTGAGGCGTTTGGGGTCGGAACACTGGGACCATGGGGTCCAAGCGCGCGCCGACTTTATAAGGATTGGTCGGCGCGCCTAATAGACGCCAGCGGTGACCAGAGGGCTGGCCTATATTTTGCTCAAAGAGTTAGCATTGCCATCCAGCGTGGCAATGCTGCCAGCCTTCTGGGCGCACTACCCGCTGACAGCGATTTGGGCCAAATTTTTTATCTTTAAGTTTTAATTTATAGTCTTTTTTGTCTTTGTAGGTTAAGTTGTTGTTTTATTGTTTGTTTTTATTAAATATAATTCTTCAACTGAAAAAAAAAACACAATAGCTTTTTTCAAATATTATAGATTATAATCGCTCTCGCGATAATGAGGAATCTAACGATATCTCATACGTCAAAATCCATCCAGCTCTATGGACTGTAGCCCGTGAAATAGTATTTTCTTGTCCACATTCATATACACATACATACAATACATACGATCAAAAATCATAACCCTTTTTCTGGGGTGTTAGGCTAAAAAGAAGCTTGTCACGAAAGGGTCCCTACTCAGCATGTAGCTTGCGTCATAATACTTACTAACATACTTTGATATTGAATGATAAGCAGATCTTCCGTTGGAACCATCAAAAACCGTTACACAACCGTGAATAGAACTAACTTTTCTCAAACATGCAATGAAACGTCGTCATTACGCGCGTTATAACAGGCTTCAAAGCGTCACGTTTCGGGCGGAACAACTCGAGAGAACTGTAAAGGAATTCCATACAAAATTGAAGGCCTAGGCCGGGAAGTTTTTATTTTAATTTTAATGTAAACATGGCGTATGTGTTCATGGACAGGCTAAACAGCTGAATTATATTTTATGAGTGGAGCATTTTTTATTACATTGCATCTATACCTACTCACCCGGCAAGCCCTTCTTTCCCGGCGTCTGCTGTAATGTATTATTATATCTCTATTGCAGTTATTTCTAACCTGGGAATACAACCCCAAATACCCCAAACTGCCTGAAAATTACAACAAGCCCTATCGACTTCCGAACGATATCATCAAGCATAACCATAACGACTAATAAGCCCCTTGGGGCGTGTTACATTCCCGCACGGCACATGCTGACAGACAGACATACGTGGTTTATGGCTGTTTTGGTCATTATGGGAGTTAATGGGTATTTTGAATTAGATATGAGGTGTTAGTTGCGTTTTCCAGGCTTTGAAACACACATAAATATCGCTGGACACCAAACCACACACGGTCGAGTTACGTTTATTAACCCATTCCCGGCCCGTGACGACACATATGCGTCCCTACGCCGTAGTCGCTTTCCGCTACATACGAGGAAAACCAAGGGATCGGCTACGAGCGTAGCGCGTAGCGATTCTGGGCACCGATACGACGCCTGCCTACGAAGTAGGTACGAAGCTAGTGATCCAGCCCTGCTAGCATAACTTGACTCTCTACTCTACTCGCGCGCGTGATAGACTATCTGTCACTTTTTGACAGCATTAATCAGAAAGTGACGGACGTCTATCTCGCGCGCGAGTAGAGCCGAGAGTCAAGTTATGCTAGCAGGGCTGGGTTCGAACCCCTGTGAGGCCAATGGGGAATGGATGAAAATATCAGAAGTGCCTGATTTTTTTTTTGGTGATAGGAATAACCTTCCTTAGCACCAGAAAATAGATTCAGATTTTCTCAGCTGCGTCACGTATTTTTAAAAATATAAACAGTTTCCTCACTTACGTTTTGGGTCAAGGACTGATAGACACTTTCCTTGTTCCGTCTCTCATATTCCAAAAAAAATAGCTTAAATATCTGTGGTAAACTGACACTGGTAATGACAAATATAGCTGGTGCAACTGTCAATATCATACCGCACAGCCCAAACCGCTGGATCTAGAGATTCCAAATTTGGCACGTAGGTTCCTTATAAGGTCTAAGAGTGCACTAAGAAAGGATTTTTCAAAATTCTCCCCCTAAGCGGGTGATATGTGGGTCCAAAGTTTGTATGGGGAAACAAAATAAGTAAGACTATTTCATTCGAAACTTCATAGGAGTATTCCTCAATAAATGAGTAAATACGTGTTTCAGGTTTTTTGGGAATTCGACCCCTAAAAGGGGGAAATGTGACAATGTCTGAAAATCAACATGGGTATTGTTTCTATGGTTTATCGGGATGCTGGTCGCTGGTTACGAAAACAACAACGATTTTAAAATCCAACGTGGCGGACATGAAATACCATCTCCCCTGTTGGGTTGCGATGGGGTTGTGTCTAAATATCAATATGGTTGTCATTTTTATGGTTTTTTGGGACGTTCATTACGAAAATGGCATCGATTTTGAAATTTGACCTTGTGGACATGAACATTCTTGAAAGTATTTGTGCCAAATTGCAATTAAATTGGAACATACGGGTCAAACTGAGATGCACCTTTTTTGTAGACGGTTAAAATTTATTTTAGTACGCGGGCGAAGCCGCGGGTAAAAGCTAGTTCTATTATATTCTAAGTCAGCTCTCTCAGCTAAGCATCTTCCGTTACCGTAATTCTAAAACAAGACGCGATGTCACGCGGCACCTCCCGTATTCAAATGGCGTCGCATGGGGTGGTAATAGCTTAATCGAATTTATAGCAGCTGCGGAGATACAGGCGGCACGGCGTATAGATGGTTGCGTCTTCACCCAGTTACGGGTGCAGAAACATGTACACCTTGTATAAAATACGCAATGAAATAACCTATATCTTCACTGATGACCGGTTAGCTAGTGACGCTGCTGCCTACGAAGCTGAAGGTCCTGGTTTCGAATCCCGGTAAGGGCAAATATTTGTGTGATGAACATGAATATTTGTTTCTGAGTCTTGGATGTTTTCTATGTATTTAAGTATTTATATCTATTATATTTATCGTCGTCTAGTACCTATAACACAAGCCTTATTGCGCTTTCTAAATATAGGCCTAGTTCGATTTGTGTAAGAATGTCCCGTAATGACACACACAATGTGTCAATTGTATTGTATGTCTACTTCCTTTATCTTTGTGTGTCTTTTGTGTAGTGAATAAATATCTTCTTTCTTTCTTAATGTTTATTTATTATTTATTTATTCAGGTCCTCGGTTCGAGCTGGGTTATAAAAACCTTATGTACAAAATATAATTTTATATTTTTACAGTGGCTTTTCGGTTAAGGAAATCATCGTGAGGAAACCGGTCTAATCCCAATCAGGTCTAGTTTTCCCTCTGCGTTGGAAGTACTTGGAAGGTCAGATAGTCGCTTTCGTAAAACTAGTGCCTATGCCAAATCTTGGGATTAGGTGCCAATGCGGACCCCGGGCCCCTTTAGGGCACAACCGGGAATAACGTTAGGAGGATGATGACGACGCGATATTATTTTGAGCAAACGCCATCTCGTTTTTGGATTGAGAAATAGGCTTGTGCCGATTTTTTACGATGCCATTCGAACCAGTTTTTGGAGAGGAACATATGTTACGCCTACAAAGCGTTACTTGATCGACCAACAGGAACTAATTTTCCTGATTCAGGATTTGATGCCAAAAACGAATGACTCGTAGTTAACTAAAAGAAACGTTATTTTTTTTCTGAACATAACGGAATTAGGAATTACTTTGTAATTAAAAATCATTGTCACCCGTAAATTTCATCATCATCATCATCATCATATCAGCCCAAAGACGTCCACTGCTGAACATAGGCCTCCCCCAAAGAGTGCCACAATGACCGGTCCTGCGCCACCCGCATCCAGCGGACTCCAGCGACCTTTACCAGGTCATCAGTCCACCTTGTGGGGGGCCTACCCACGCTGCGCCTTCCGGTACGTGGTCGCCACTCAAGAACCTTTCCGCCCCAACGGCCATCGGCCCGTAAATTTACGAAACTAAAATCTACTTGTATTTTTAGATTGAATAATAAACTGTCAAATTTTGTCACATGCATGACAAGTAGATGTTAGAATTTATTGACGTAAGACCCATCAAAACTTCCCGCCAAAGCGAAAATTTGACGTATATATTTAGCTATTTAACTTCAAGAAATGTAGCAACCAAACCTTCAGTTGATATTAGTATTAACATTAACATTATTATTTAATTTAAGTAATAACCTAAGCAGTGCTGTAATTGCATGAGACGTAATCCATTTAAATCAGTTTTGGCCGGTTATAAATATTATTCGACTCCTGTAGGTCAATCACGTAACGCATTGTAAGCGCGTCAGGTAGATCTAAATGTAAATTTTTATAAGAAAAAATGACAGTTGGACTGCCCTAACGCGCGTTCGAAACGTTACGTGACTATCCCCCTGATCACGGATTAAAAATCATCGTGTATATATCGATTTTGAAGGTTGGTTTAAAATGTCATCTCAAATGAATACCGACGTCGCTTAAAAACTAATAAGTACTGCTTTCTCATTCTGCAACTCTGATTACCTAGGTACAGTATACGAGTAACAACAATATCACATACAACTTCAGAACATTATCCCTTCCTGAGACATATAAAGAGCAAGTCGTAACATGTTATTAGACGCACCAGTTAGTTATTACGTTAATTGGAAGCGTCGTAAAATTGCGATGATCATAACGTTCTTTTAAATACTGGTTGCATAATTGAAAGTTAATAGGTTTGGACCACACTGTTGGGTCTTTTTTCGACATGTTTCTAGATCTGAAAACGGCTTAGTGTCAAAATGCCTTAGTCCCAGAATGCCAATTTTATGTGATCAGATCCTTAGAGCATACATAACTCGAGTAGCCTTATGTCGTATTTGCGTACAAAAATGTCTGCCGAATTTTGCGGAGGCGGGGAGGAGCATCTTAATAGGATATTTAAACTCAATTATATATTGAAAGCTTGAAGTGGTTGAACGTTTATAATATCAAGTGCTTACAGCAACATGCGGGCATTTTTATGATCAGTGTTCTCTGTGAGGCGAAATTGTCTTTGTATGATTTTTTGCACATTGTGCAAGATTTTCTACAGAGGGGTACCTAAGTTACTGAAAGGCACCAGCTACTCTAAGGACCAGATCTTTTCTTCGAGAGTGTATGAGGAAATAGTACCTAGATAAGATATTTGGAAGGGGAAGAACTTGCCGAACTTCCATAGACCAAATTGGAGAAATTCTAATGAAAGATCAATAATGTAATTTATTGTGTGCCCTTGCAGGGTGTCATATAATGACTTATAAAAAAAATGTAACACCTTACTATGTATGCATGACATAACAATAAAATAAATGAATATGAATATGAATCAGGTCAAGAGTAGATACCATAGGCCGTCGATCATGAATGAGGAATGTTATGTAGGTAAATTAAGCAAAAGAAGTTTATTAGGATCACAGGTAATGCCTGTCTGCCTACCTACGGGAAACCGTCGTGATGATATGTATGTAAATTGTATAAATCTTCTCTTCGGCCTTGCGAGGAGTCAAAATTCTTCGTACTGACACCAGATATTTTCTCCGTACAAATTAAACCGGTATTATTTCGTTCTTTGGTTATAATATCATTTTTGATCGGGCAGTCTAATAATACGAATATGTTACCTAAATACACGATAGAGTAGAAAATAATTCAAAATATTAGACTACTTCGGGGATTTTTAAAAAAAACCGGTTCCGATCCTTGACTGACACAAGTTTCTAGTGACGTACTTGTACTATTATCTACTCCTTGGTACTGATTGGTGTCATAAGTAGTGAAAATCTTTCAGGAGGCATTAAAATGATTTTCAGAAACCACATCAAATTAGTGAGGTATGCTTTTAATTGGTAAGTACTATAGAATAAGCAGACGACGTCTAATACCTATAGACACATAATTTCGTTACAAAGTCTGGATCGCCAAAATGCTCAAATCTCTTCTCCTGAACCCTCAAACTCTCAGGAAATTGGAACCTCTTAAGTAGCGTTTAGGATTCCGTCGTCCTAACAACACTATTTGCGGTCATTGAATAGTCACGTGTGTCTTAGGTTATAAGAAATAGGGGGGGAAATCGCTTGTTGCGTGGACAATTGGTGACTATGTTAAAATTGTTCGATAACGTTCAAGGAAAGCTCGATGGTTTTTTAAGAACATTACGTGTCACGACACGATTTTTCTATTTTCCAGTCTTTTTTATAATTTTTCTCGTCCGTCAATATTGCTAGAGTAGCTATGTTATGATGTCTCCTCAGATTCACGTCAGAAGAAATGTCAGAACCAATCTGTTAGTATGAAATATGTAGGGAAATTTAAGTAAGTGTCATCGCCGTTTTCTATGACCAAACAGCGTTTTTTTTTTGTCTGTATACATATTAAACATAGAGAGACTAGAAAAGGACGCTACAAAATACATAAATAGGTACATGTTTTTCAAAATGTTAAAAATTGCAAACAGGAGTTGAAGTTTCATATTTTCCGAATATTTTCGTATTTTTCATCATATCAGCCGAAAGCGTCCACTGCTGGACATAAGCGTCCCCCAAAGAGTGCCACAATGACCGGTCCTGCCCGGCGCAACCCGCTTCCAGCGGACTTCCGCGACCTTTACCAGGTCATCGTATTTTTACTGTCGTCCAATAGCCATCCAATACTTTAGACTCTTTATCCTGAAATTAATGTTTTTGCTGAAGAATTATATTATAACGCTATTGATTTGAAGATATGTTCAATTAAGATATAGCTCCCCTTCTAAAATTGAATTCGGTTCCGCTAAAACTAGCACCCACGCCAATTAAGACCTTTAGAAAAAACTTAAGATTATGACCTGTTGTTGTATGTGTGAGTAATGTGTTCGAATAGACATTACATACTTAAATTGTGCAACACAAACAAAACAAATGCTTTTTTTTCTCAATAAAAAAAAAAAAAATACCTATTCGAACACGTCACCCCTACGTACGACAGGGGGGTAGTCACGTAACGTTCCGAACGCGCGTCGGGTAGATCCAACTGTCATTTTTTCACATAAAAATTGACATTTAGATCTACCCCACGCGCATACAATGCGTTACGATCGACCAACAGGTCTAAGTTTTTTACCTATAACTTATTCTTAAGCTACTTGACGTAGATACATAACGCGCTTAGCATTTCTAGCTTAGCTCACGCTTCTCTCTATTGGTGGTTTTTTTTTATTCACACACCGCTCCGCTGCCTTGCACACGTATGGATACTCAAACTCATTCTAAAAGTATTTTCACCTCAAAATCGTACAGTAGTCGTGTCGTAAGCTGTAAAAGCGTTGTCTGTAAATTGTAAATGTAAACTGGGAACAGCGAGGGCCCGTTTTGGGTGTTTACGGCCACTTAATGCATTTCGAGGGACAATGTAGCATTCTCAATCTGTTTCTAAGCGAGTAGGTATTGCACATTATCATCTATTCTTGCATGAGTCTGGATCCCATAACAAGATTTTTTTGGTGATTCAAAAGCGCCACATTTCCATCACTTGGAACTCTTGGAAGGACGTCTATTCGAACCTTTTGAAAACCGCATCTAGTTGGTCGATCACGTAAAGCATTGTACGCGCGTCGGATAGATCTAAATGTCAATTTTTATATGGAAAAATGACAGTTGCATCTACCCGACGCGCGTTCGGAACGTTACGTTTACGTGATTACCCCCTAGATTGTTCCCGCGCGGCGTACTGTAGACCTATAAGTTAGAGCGAGACAGAAATAAAATGAATTACGATGTTTAAATAACATCACTATCCGCGTCTCGTTCTATCCTGTAGCCTGCAGTCCACCACGCACCACCATCTGCATGCAAATGAATTAGGATTGTTCATTTTTTTTAACCCCCCATTTTTATTTTATTTTTCGAAAATATAGAGTAATTCAAGAAACTAATTTCAACATGTTAGCAATTCGTCGCTTCGTTTATTTTTTATAATTTTTTTAAAATATGAGATACGACTTCTCGTAAATTACATGTAGTGGCTGAATCTATGTACCTATAGCACACGCCCAATATAAAAGAAAAATTTTTTAAATGTCAATCGATGGTTTGTAGACATCTGTCAATGTCATCATTGTCATTCTAAACGTGTTCATTTCTCATTCTGAAATTTCTGCAATAAATTTAAAACCCAAATACAATGCCACATGCTTGCATGTGCTAAGACAAAGCCTCTGTTTTGTGTTGCTGACCCATGTTTCGAAGTAACAAGGAATGTTATCTTAATATGGGAAACTTTTAATGCATGTTACATAAATAACATCATTAAGCATGCGGAACAGTTTTGGGAAACCTATATATATAGTCACTAAGCAGCAACTCAAAGCAAAAAAGTGGGATTACATGTAAACGAAGACAAAACAAAAGTAATGACAAACAGCCTATACAGATCATGCTAGATTCTTCACCGGTAGAATATGTTGAAGACTACATTTATTTAGGTCACTTAATTTCCTTTAAATCAAGCACTGAAAAAGAAGTTGATAGATGAATAAAACTCACATGGAGTAAGTATTGGTCCCTGAAGGAAATTTTCAAAAGTAAAATGCCTACTAAATTGAAAACTAAACCCATGAACACCTGCCTACTCCCATGTCTCACTTATGCATGCCAAACCTGGCCCCTAACCAAAAAAACGCTGTACAAACTGAAGGTATGTCAGAGAGGAATGGAGAGAAGCTATCTGGGATTGAAACTTAGAGATAGAGTAAAAAACAAGTCAATCAGAAGAATAACCAATGCCACAGATGTAGTCAAACAAGCGCTGCGACTCAAATGGAAATGGGCAGGGCATACACTAAGAGTTAAAGACGAAAGGTGGTCAAAGACAGCAACAGAATGGTACCCCATGGACAGCACATGAAGAAAAAGAAGACCACTCTCAAGATGGAGTGATGATATCAAAAAGACAGCGGTATGCTATTGGGGAAGAAAAGCTAAAGACAGGGAAACCTGGAAAGCTTTGGAGGAGGCTTTCACCGCTTTAGGCGGTCCTTATGCGGAAGAAGAAGAATATTTTAAGAATAGTGAATAGGAAAGTGAAATATTAGTGAAAAATAATAAAAACAAACAATATAAAACTTCTTTTTTAAAATAGTGCATAAAATATGGTCAAAAACTCTGTAATAAGGAAATAAAAGCTCATCTTATCTTATATATTTACAAAATTAATAAAAAATGCTCTGAATTAAATAACATGTTTTATTTTCAACATTAGATATTCTCTTCCTGTAATGTAGCTCCAACATTTCTTAGCTTCACTGTAGGTTTAAATGTCGGTTGTTTTTTTCACAGATTTAAAGTTGCTGTTTGTCACATCTTGTTCAGGCTGCAATATGAACAATTAAATATGAAAAGTTATGTAAATAAGCTAAGAAAAAAATATATTAGGGAAATCTTAAATATGTGTGTAAATACTGTCACATGCTCTGCTTACCCCTTTTGAGGGCACATACACACCGTTTTCTCGTTCCATCAATGGGGCCCCATTGACGGGACAAATCAATGGGACCATGAGGGAGGCTTGTTTCTCGTGGTCCCATTAATAACATTTCACTTCCTGTATATAATACAAATTGCACATATATGTTGTAATGATAGGTAGGTTAGGTTCGTTAGGCATCCTTAGATGCCCGAAGGGCAAACAGAGCAAAAAAACTGTTGAAATACCAGGATATCATACACCTAACGAACATATTTAAGTTTAATTTAATTTAATATTTTTAATTTTATAATGTAATGTAATGGGTTAATACCTAAATAAATAACTAATTTATTATTATTATTATTTATTATATCCTACCTAGTGTTGGAAGAAAAGTGGGAGCGCACATACATATACAGGATGTTTAAGTGCATTTCAATAGAACTTAATGGGACTACAAGAAACAAGTCTCCCTCGTGGTCCCATTGATTTGTCCCATCAATCAAAATCGCGCACATACATAAATAATACTCTGTTACTGAACCTGCCCGTAAAGCTAGCTTTTAGTCTAATTCTAGTAGATATCCTTTCTGTATTTATAAAATTTATATTTTTAAAACTGAATGAATTGAATGCATGTGGTTTTTTTATACTTACTTCGAAGTGATCCTCGCAGCAGTATTGTGTGTAACACTGATAATACTCCACGTTGGCTTCACGACACCACCTTTCACGCAAGTCTTCCCGGATGCGAACTATCGTTTTCGAGCTATTTTTGGAGTCGTTTTTACACGTTGGTTAATAACATTTCATGTAATTTTCCATGTCTTCCATTAAATTAATCACAAATAACGATATTTAAAGTCAGTTTATTTATAGAGTGGCTTGACAGTGACGGAAAATACCACAGGTTCGATAAGTGTTTATTTTTTAATGACCAAAGTCTTTTCTGATTCAGCCACGAGGGAGGTCCACAGAAGGTCAAACAAAGGTCACACGTATATATGCTGAAATATCTTTAATCATCCATTATTTTGATGAAGTAAATGTCGGAAACTGTTTGAATACCTCATATCTCGAAATGGTTTTCGAAATAGCACTTAAGAAAAAAAATTAACAATCCTAATTGATAATCATCACCACCTGCATGGATGCGCTTGAAATGAATCGAAAGTATCGTTCAAAAGTAACGTAACTGAAATGTAAATAACAAACTCATCTCTTGTTCCAGGTAATCCCACGGTCCAATGACCGCGCAGCTGTCGCCTCGGACAGCCAATCAGTGGCTCATTAGCATGCTGTGCTGTGCGGAGCCGCACAGCACAGCATGCTAATGAGCCAATCGCGCGCGAGCGCGAACTGTCACGATTTAGTCGCGACTCGCGGTATGGAAACGTACGGGCGCGCGTTTTGAGCGTACACTCCAGGCAAAATACGGGTTCAAAAATTTAAAATAGCGTTTTCTTTTTATTTCAGTTTAAAACGTATACTAAGACGTTTTATTCAAGAATCGAACAAACTTTCCACCCGGAAGTAATTATATAGATTTCAATCAACCGTTCATTGTCTTTTGAATATTTTAAAGCAATTTAATGAACCAAAATAAAGATTAAAACATTGATTAATATTTCTTCCGACTTTTCAGGAGCTAATTAAGTTATATTTTTTGATGTGTGTTGGATTTTGCCTCTAGGTAATTATTTAATTGATAATATTATATCCGTTACATTTAAAAATCTGCTGTTTGCGACGTCATGATTCACTGTTAATCAGTATGAAACGTTTTCGGCTGCCGCCACTGAGGTCCGCCTTTAACTCAATTTTTGGGATATTTATGTTCTTTAATTGTAGTCGCTCCCATACAAACATTTGTTCCTCTTCAAAAACTGGTTCGAATGGCATCGTAAAAAAATTAGTAAACAAGCCTATTGGGAAGTAAAGCGATTATCCAACGAACTGTCAGTTTTATTTTTTACACGTTCGGTGACAAGAGCCGCTGCGCGTAGCCGCTTACCTCTACAAAGCAGGAAAGCCGCGGTATCGGCTACGACTGCTACGAGCTTAGCGCTACGAAACCTTTGGCACTGGTGATGGTCGCGTGCCCGCCCGCAACAGACGCGCGTGTAGCCTTCTAAATATTTATAGTCAAGAAGGGCGAAGGGCGATAATCCGCAAGATTCCCAGAGATTTAGACCGCGCAATATTGCAGTGTCAGGCGACGCACGAGGCCGTAAAAACGGGGATTACTTCACTGTTATGATGCTTAAAGAGTGCGTAGCTTTTTTTTTTGACGATGAATATGTACTATTATACAGGGTGGACCATAACTCTTTTTACATTTCAAACAAAAATGAAATGAAAACTAATTATATCAGATGAAAACCGTTTATTAATTATGAAAACATATGAATAGGGATTTTATTTTTTAAAAATTACGTCATTCATATGTGATCCTTCATTATTTTGGCATTGCCGTAACCTGGAGCGAAAATTTTCAGTGACGGCCTGACAAGTGTTCCGAGAAATGTGGACCAAAAGTCCGTTAACTTTTGAATCGGTAGCTGCGTCGGGGAGCGGTGGCGGGAAGGTGAAGGACGCCATGGCACTAAATTCCCATTGGCCGCTCTTGCATTTCGTAACCCCGCCGCCCGGGTCTTCGTAAATAAGATCGGCTACGTGAGCCACACCAGAGCACATGTACGACATCAGCGCCAGAGTTGAAGCAGTGGCCGTGGCCGAAACCGGTCAGGAGAAAGAGTAATATAACAGTAATCTAGTAAGGGCATTTGTTTGCGCGAGCGGCACAAATATTTGTTCCTGAGTCATGGATGATTTTTAAAGTAAATATATCGTGGTCTATCCATAGCGTACAAGCTTTGCCTAGTTCGGGACTAAGTAGATCGATTTGCGTAAGATTCAATATTTCTATGTCTGATGTCCTTTCCATTTCAACCACATTTGGCCTTTCCATTTCCACCACCTGGCTGTGATCTACATGCTACCCACGTAGCCTGTAGATCTGCCTCAAGAAATAAATGCCAAAAAAAATAGTTTTCATTAAAGTCATCTTAAGAAAACGGGACAATGAGTCACACTTTTTCGTGCGTGCAGCCGGCGTTTTTCGACTTATAAGACGTTATCACGTCAAAAATGTAATTAGACCAAATGAAATTTTGTCCAGTATAAAATAGTATATTTAAATACGTGCAATGTGAATGTTGCCTAATTTTAGTTAGTAAAAGTGAATTAGGTAAAAAAATGGTTGTCTGTAAGGTCGGTTTACGGACGATAATTTTACGTGACAACTTCATAAGAAAACATTGAAGAAAAATTGCATAACACGTATTTACTCATTTTTCGTTAGGAATACTCCTGTGAAGTTTCGAATAAAATAGTCGATCCAATCTTGTTTCCCCATTCAAACTTTGGACCCCTATTTCACTCCCTTAGAGGGTGAATTTTGAAATATCCTTTCTTAATGCACCCTTAGACCTTATAAGGAACCTACGTGCCAATCTCTAGAAACAGAGCGGTTTGGGCTGTGCGCTGATATGTCAGTCAGCGGAACGGGACAATGAGTCACACTTTTTCGTGCGTGCAGCCGGCGTTCATCGATTTATAAAACGTTATCACGTCAAAAATTTGAACAATATTTAAAATCCATGTCGATCTAATAACTCCTGTGTATCTGTGTGTCTGTATTGCATTGCATCTGCATCGACATGAGTGCATCGCTCCTAATGGGCACTGAACCTGTCTCGCGAGTCGCGCACCGACTCCTGCGCAACTACTTGCTCCGACCGCGTTGCACAATACAAGCCGCGCCGCGAGTCTCTGCCCGCGTTTTACAAAGAACGCTAGTGAAGCTTACGGCCCTTGCCTACCACTCCTTTGGGCAAAGCCAACGAACGAATAAAACCATAGAAGTCTAACTAGAACGTTTTAGTTTTTTTTTCATTCTGTTAGATGTTCTAACAATTTGCTATTAACTGTGACAAATTTTACAATAGTTCGTTCACTATTAATTCTATCCGACTGTGGAACTCTCTCCCTCTTGACATCAGACAAGCAAAATCTATCGGCAACCTCAAATGCCTTCTTAATGTATTTTTTGGCTGACTGTTTATGTATCATATATTTGTATTTGTGTTATTTGTATATATGTATGAGGGTCGTTCTTCTTTTCGACCGACAATAGCCTGTCCTTCGTCTTATTACGGCATCTCATTTGAGTAATGATGTTTACGGTTTTATAATGTTCGAATGAACGTCCATATTATTTTATTAATTAGTGATATTTAATATTTCACTTTCTCTAACTAGCATTTTTTTTAATGTTTTTTTTTCGCAGAATGCCGTGACAGAGTGGTAAAACAAAATGTGGTCCCCACTGAAAGAGTCCACTTTGTCACATGTTTTTTTTTAGAAACCAACCGTAAATAAATATTTATATTGGCCAGAAAGGAAACTTTAATTAGTTCTAATGAAGAAACCTATGTT
The DNA here is from genome assembly GCA_932294315.1 of Epinotia nisella. Classification (NCBI taxonomy): domain Eukaryota; kingdom Metazoa; phylum Arthropoda; class Insecta; order Lepidoptera; family Tortricidae; genus Epinotia; species Epinotia nisella. The sequence continues at coordinate 18,528,013 of OW028690.1, forward strand.
TTTAGGGTTCCGTTTCCGTAGCCAAAATGGCAAAAACGGAACCCTTATAGTTTCGTCATGTCCGTCTGTCCGTCTGTCCGTATGTCACAGGCATTTTACTCGAAAACTATAAGGTGTATTTGAATAAACTTTTGAGGATAGGTGTATTTTGTTAGCCGCTACATAGTTTTGTAATTAAAATGACAAAAAAATTTTTTTTCAGGGGTGCACTCCATACATAAAACTAAAAGTCAAAATTTTTTTTTTCATTGTGACCCCCCGTGTGGCACATCAATCGATAGGCCTTTCAAAATAAATATAAGGTTTCTTAGCATTTTTTTTGATTAAGTGAATAGGGTCGGAGATAATCGCCCCGAAAGTCACTAAAATTCTGTCCCCCCCCCTCTAATTTTTGAACGGTGTATTTAAAAAATATGGAAAAATTCATGGACATAGGGCTTATTAATTACATTCACTGAAAATTGTTTTGAACAAGATCGGTTCAGAGGTTTTCGAGATATTGCTGAAAAACTGCCTTCCTCAAAGAAAAGGACGTAAGTGCCGTAAAATTTCTGTGACGATACGACCTTTTTAATAGGCACGGAACCCTTCGTTTTGCGTGGTCCGACACGCACTTGGCCGGTTTTTTTTTTTAATCGCACTTCAAAACCACAATTTTCGATAGTTCAAAAACCAAAAAAACAGAAAAACCTCGGTTTATTGTCGGTAAAAAAGGAGAACGACCCATGATTGTGTATGTATGTTTATATATAGAGGTATTTATGTACGTTTATTTTTATAATTATTTTGATTTTTGATTAATAATAATCTCTGCACCACCTACTGCATAATCTAGTTTTATCTCTTTCTCCGATACCCAAAGGTTGTCTGGTCTTATCTCTTCAGCGATAAGACCGCCTGTTGTCTACCTCTAACTACATGTTATTGTATTGTTTCTCTCTGTAACTGCTTTGTTTGTGTGAGGTGTGCAATAAAGAGTATTTGTATTGTATTGTATTGTATTGTAGCGCCGAAAACTGGCCCCACAAAAAGGATACATATAGCCATTATGCGCGCGAATGCGGCGCGGGGGCGGGGTGGGGGCGGGTGTCAAAAGTACGCCAAGCAGCCGTTTAGTTCGAAACATGCGCACACGTGCACATACCGGGTTTTGGGCACGTGTTTCGGTAGAAATCTGTTGGGAGTTCGCCTTATATGGTTTTTTCGTTCGCTGGACAAAGCAGACAAATTGTGGGGAGTTCAGTGTTCACTGCTCACATACCTAGAAACTAGAGGTTTGGTGCTTTCGTTCTATTTTCAACTTTACACTTATTAGAATAAGGTTGCAACTACATCGGTTAGTATTCGCAGTGGACACAGTAGCGACGTAAAAGGTTTGGTAGTCCGGTCACGCGCGGATAGATGTCGCTGGCAGCACTATGGCATAATTAATAATGTTGTCAATGTGTAAATCCTGCGCGAGATTGATTTGTGAGGTGTGAGAGACAGCTTAAGCTGGGGGTACACTGCCTTTCAGGGTGCGATAATGATGTTTATTGCGAGTACCGCAGAATGGATACATGATTAAGAACAGAAGGTTCACTGTGAAAAAAAGTTGTTTGAAAGAATTTGCCTCTCATCTCAGTCTCGAAAATGTTACAAAGACAGACAGGCATCTACGGAATCCTACATTTCACGTGGCCCGACACGCACTTGGCCGGTTTTTTTGACTTCATTCGGCGCAAACTTGTTACAGATAAAATTATGAAGTTGCCATTTTTTAAGGTTCTGTACCTCAAAAGGAAAAAACGGATCCCTTATAGGATAACTTTGTTGTCTGTCTGTCTCTCTGTCAAGGCCCTTTAGCTCGGGAACGCGTGAAGCTATCGAGTTGAAATTAAAACCATATATACCATACTCAAGTCTACAGTCCCTTAAAGCTGTGAAAAAATCAAACTTTTAAGTTGACGTATAAAAAAGGTACAACCATTTATATTGCCGCAAAAAACGTATATTTCGATACTCTCAAGGGAATTTATAGGGTACTTTCCGTTGACCTAGAACTATGAAATTTGACAAGTAATATTGTCTTATACTACAAGTACAGGAGCCGTAGCATGGTTGGCCTTATCACGCGACAAGTGACAAGATAAGAGCGTCGTCTCGTTCTATCGAACGGTGTCAGCCAGTGACGCACGCTCTATCCTATCACCTATCGCGTGACAAGGCCAACCATGCTACGGCTCCAGGAGAAAATCTTAAAACTATATATTTGTAATTTTGTGAGGACGACTCGCACTTGTGTGAATTGATGATATATTGGATACTAGCCTCCACCCGCGACTTCGTCTGCGTGGCCCCGGGATAAAAACTATCCTATATTTTATTTAATCTAGGCTTTATACTATATTCGTACAAAATTTCATCCAAATCGGTCGAGCCGTTTAAGCGTGATTGAGGAACAAATATCCAAACATCTAAAAATCCAAACATCCAAACTTTCGCATTTATATTAGTAGTATTAGTAGGATGATACGAGTTATAATTAAATCCCAATTACGTATAACCCTGTGATAATTACGAAAATGTTCACTTCTTTATACAGTAAAAAGTATCAGTAGCTAATTAATTTACTACTATTACCAGCCTCAATAGACGTTCCTAGGAAGGCGGTTCAGTTTTTTTATTTCTTGTTAATTAACGGTCTTAGATATGGTTTGATGTGTCCATAAATAAATACACTTAATGACTAATGATATGATATTGATGATAATTTCACCCATATAGTCCAGGCAATGAAATGACAACTTGTATGGAAAAAATGTCTTTGGAAATAATTTATAATAGCAAATTTTTTTAATGTAACGGATATATTTATTATCAATTAAATAGTTACCTAGAGGCAAAATCCAACAAAAAATCAGACATCACAAAAAACATTATTTAATTAGCTCCTAAAAAGTCCGGTTAAATATCAATATTTTTCTTATCTTTATTTAGGTTCATTTACATTTGCTTTAAAATATTCAATATAAATAAAATAAAAAAACAATAAATGTTTAATTTAAATCTATATAATTACTTCCGGGTGGAAAGTTTGTTGGATGCTTGAATAAAGCATCTTAGAATGAAATAAAAAAAACGCTATTATAAATTAATGTTTTTCGAAACCGTATTTTGCCTGGAGTAATATGTTTGCTTTACACACAGTTTCCTCTAGGATTCAAACACGTATGGTTGTCACGATATATCGGAATGCTCGATTACTTACAACATCCTTATAAGTTTTATGTAGGAGGCGATTTCTTCACGAGCTGGTTTGCTATTTATTACAGTAAAAAGTGGTTACGCTGTGAGGTTGTCTAGCTGGGGAAAAGTAGGTACTACATTATACAATAGGCGAGTAGCTATCAATTAAAAATATTTTTCACCTCACTAGCTCGGAAAGCCCTTTTTTATTCTTCAAAAAACAGATAGCAAAACTGCATTTTATCCACAACAGTGCAAACAATATTTGAAATTGAACGTGTTATTACTTAGTTACTTTTTAAACATTTACAAATAACATGTAAAGGTCAGTCCAGACAGATTTTCGCCTATCTAATTAAATTTAGGTGGTGTGGATATTTTTTTTTTACGTTACATACGTTTTTTTATGTACCTGTAACACGTGTTTACTCATTTATCGATAGGAATACTGCTGTGAAGTTTCGAAAGGAATAGTCTAACTAATCTTGATTCCCCATACAAACTTTGGACCCCCATTTCACCCCCTTAGGGGTTGACTTTTGAAAAATCCTTTCTTAGTGCACTCCTAGACATTATAAGAAACCTACGTGCCACATTTGGAATCTCTAGAACCAGCGGTTTGGGCTGTGCGTTGATAGATCGGTCAATCAGTCAGTCAGTCAGTTTCTTCTTTTATATATTTAGATTTTAAAGCAAATGTAAATGAACCAAAATGAAGGTTAAAACATTTTATTAATGTTTATTTTTACTCTTCAGGAGCTAATTAAGTTATATTTTTTGCTCATTTTTTGTTGGATATTGCCTTTAGGTGCCTATTCAATTGATAATATATCCGTTACATTAAAAATCTGCTGTTATAAATTATTTCCAAATTTGTCATTGTTTCCATACAAATTGTCAGTTCATTGCCTGCACTATGAGAATAAAGTCGCCGAGGATTAATAAAAACGATTGGAAAACTGTTACAAAGTAATCTAGTCTAGACAAACCTAATTACGATTCCAAAGAACAGACTATCATCAGATGTCAAAACTGTCCAACTGTCTAACCCGTTTCAACTTCTTCAAAACTTTTTCCTGCTTACGTGAAACAAATGAATAAAGCACGCAGTCACTATTCGACCAGCGTAAACTCGTAAAGCAATATGGATAGCACGTAAGACTCTATCTTGGTGCTTTTAGACTGTAACTGTGTACTTCGTCTGCATGTACCCAGGATAAAAACTATCCTATGTTTTAATCCAGGCTATAAACTATCTGCGTGCAAAATTCCATACAAATCGGTTGAGCCGTTTAAGCGTGATTGAGTAACAAACATCTAAACATCCAAACTCCAAACAGCTAAACTTTCGCATTTATAATATTAGTAGGATTAGTAAGGATTAAGCCTCTCATAGACTAGCGCGCCCGCTCCAGTGTGATGCAAGCTTTACATGTTAAACCAGCAACACACTGGCGCGGCCTGCGGTGGCGGCTTAGAGCATACATAACTGGAGTAGCCTTTCAATAACTTATCCCTCTGTAATAAAACCTTGCACAATGTGCAAAAAATCATACAAAGACAATTTCACAATCGTTCAGATTTCACAAAATCGCCTCGCAAGAGAACACTGATCATAAAAATGCCCGCATGTTGCTGTAAGCACTTGATATTATAAACGTTCAACCACTTCAAGCTTTCAATATGCAATTGAGTTTAAATATTCTATTAAGATGCTCCCCCCGCCTCCGCAAAATTCGGCAGACATTTTTGTACGCAAATACGACATAAGGCTACTCCTGTTATGTATGCGCTAAGGGTCATCTGTCAATAGTAAATTTGACAGCTAATGACAAGTTTACTATTGGCCAGTCTGTGAGAGGCTTTATACAGCTCATGTCAGAATATCGAATGTCAAGTATAGTGAGATAATTACTTTTAAAAATGCAAAAGATCACAGGTAGGCCAGCGATAAATGTGCAAAAGACTCGCGATTGCTATATTTTGTATTGCATTTTGTCCCATAGGCAATTTTTTTTACGATGCCATTCGAACCAGTTTTTGGAGAGGAACAAATGTTTGTATGGGAGCAACTACAATTAAAGAACGGACCTCGCTGGCGGCGGCCGAAATGTTTCATACTAATTGACATTGAATTATGACGTCAAAGTTTGATATTTGTACTAATCATTATATGGAAAATCAAGTAAATTGCTGTTTCGGTCGCGAAATACTCCGTTTAGGTCTTTAATTGTCGTACAATTTTGTTTCTATAACCTCCTGGGGTTCAAAGTGATAATACTAGGACAAAATCAGTGTGCAGTGAAAGCCCAAGTATTTAAACAGAGACTTGGAGCAATGACCCACTGTGATAGTACTAGAACAAAATATTTACTGACACCTGGTATTTTTATATTACGCGCCATGTCATCTGTACCTTGTCGGTTAGTCTGTGGATATATTTGGCATTGTGGCAGCACTGCGTAAAGTGAGCGGGGAGGGGTATCTTCGGTCTTCTGTCACAAGACGTCGCAGCAATGACACGTGAAACGAGAAGAGGTTAGTTTAACTTATTAATATCTTTGAAATCTTTATCTGAAACTTACGGTATTTTGCATTGATTTTGAGAAAAACTAATAATGCATGTGTAAATACTGTTATTTTGTCGTAATTTCGTCCTTTTCGACTTGTATTTTTGACAATAATTTATTTGTACTAGTAATAGTATGCCGGGCTGGTATACCAAAGGTTCCTTTTTTTTCATGATTTGGCATCCTGCTTATTCAAATGAGTTTTTGTATTCGTGTGATAAAGAAACAAAGAATGGGATATTTATTTTTGTACAGTATAATTTGTCATAGTTTTAGGCAGTTGGGCTTAAACGTTTTCTTCTTTTTTAACAGCCTTGAAAGATAGTCAAGTACTTGACCTTCTTCAACAGTCCAATTTCGAAGATGATGAGGATGATCCCTTCGGAGGAGATGATATGGAAGATGAGTATTTGTATGCAAAATAAGGTTTATAATGTTAACTAAAATGAAAATAACCATTGAGTTTTGTTGATTTCTTTGTAGGACATATTATGTGTAGAAATTTACATTTTCTATGTGATTTTTGAGTTCCCATAGTAGTAAAAATAGGCCAATAATGGTAATTATTTGAATTGTTATTATGTTTTTTTAGTTTTAATTCCCATTCGTTAAAGGGTTTTTGAGTTTATTTTTAGAAAAAGGCCAATAATGAAACTTTATTGGAACAATTATGATTGTTTTGTTGATTTTGATGCCAATTTTTTAACTTTATGAGTGATATTTGAGCTTTCTGTGAGAATGAAAACTTATTATTGTAACTTTGATAAAGCTGAAAGCTATTTTTGTTGATCTCTGCTAGTATTAAGTGTTTAAATACTAACTTTTTGTAAGATTTTGAAGACTGTTCGATTTTATGTATAACATATGTGACAGCCCAATGTGCTAAATAAAGAACAAAAAATATCGGTGTTTTTTCTTTTTGTCTGACAAGCCTAAATCAATATTATAACACCCCTAAAATATGACAGCTGTAGATGTTGCGGTTAACTTGTTACATACAATTTTTGGTCTGGGCGTTCAGTACTTTATTAATTAGTTCTAATATTATGACATTGGGTCTTCATCGGAAGTACCCTCTTCGAAACTGGGTCTTAGGAGGATAAACACGTAAGGATTCTATTGGTAACTTTAAGATTGATGACCTGGTAAAGGTCGCTGGAGTCCGCTGGATGCGGGTGGCCCAGGACCGGTCATTGTGGCACTCTTTGGGGGAGGCCTATGTCCAGCAGTGAACGTCTTTCGGCTGATATGATGATGATGATGATGAAACGCGTAAGGATTCTATCGGATTGGTAGCTTTAAATTTACTTTTGGACATTAAAAGGCATATTTTTTCCAAACTTTCAATATCATAATTTAAAGTTTATTACAATTATTTGATGGTTTACTATCCATTTAGTAACACTGCTTTATCAATTTTGACATGAGGTCAGGAGCCGTAGCATGGTTGGCCTTGTCACGCGATAGGTGATAGGATAGAGCGTGCGTCACTGGCTGACACCGTTCGACAGAACGAGACGACGCTCTTATCTTGTCACTTGTCGCGTGATAAGGCCGACCATGCTACGGTTCCAGAAGCCTATTAATCCTCTTTAAAAACTGTTCCGAATGGCATCGTGAAAAAAATAAGAAACTATCCCATTGTCGTAGTTGAGAATTCCAGCCATGAACATCGTAAAGAGTGGCGGAGATCGTTTTTCAGGCGTAAGATCGTGCTCATGGGTTATGCAGCATGCGTATAATAAGCTGAGTGATGTCTTAACCTGAAGGGAGAGCCTTGAGTGATGTAAATACGGGATTTATTATGGTAGATAATGTAAATGTCGCATTTGTACGGACGTGGCTAGGCTTTATGTCACCTGTCTGTGATGTTGAATGACAGTCAATGTTAGAGTAACTACATTTTTTACAAAACTGCCCAACAAAAACTGGCCAAGTGCGTGTCGGACAACGAAGGGTTCCGTGCCGATCACCTACATTTTTTACAAAACTGCCGAACAAAAATTGGCCAAGTGCGTGTCGGACAACAAAGGGAATTAAAAGATTTTTAAAACACCCAACCGCTTTTTTGCAAATAATAAGAGGAATCCAACGACACCTCATATGTCGAAATCCGTCAAACGGTTTAGGCTACAGGGCGTGCCAAAGAATAAGATATACACACATACATATATACATACATACGCTCGAAAAACAACCCTCCTTTCCTTCGGCAGTCGGGTAAAAATGTCACCTATCTGACTTGAGTGACAGTCAATGTTAGAGTAAATTTTTTATGTCAACTGTCTGTGATGTTGAGTGCCAGTCAATGTTAGAGTTCATTTTTTACAAGACTGCCCAAAAAACTGGCCAAGTACGTGGTGGGCTACGCACAACAAGGGTTCTGTGCCTATTAAAAAGGTCGTATCGTTGCAGAAATCTTACGGCACTAACGTCCTTTTAATATAATTTTCGGTGAAAGAATTGAATAAGTCCTATGTCCATGTTTTTTTTTTTAATACGCCGTTCAAAAATTAGAGGGCCAATTTTAGTGACTTTCGGGGCGATTATCTCCGGCTCTATTCATTTAATCAAAAAAGTTGCTGAGAAACCTTACATTTATTTTGAAAGGCCTATCGATTGATGCTACACGTGGCCTTAAAATGTTTTTTTGACTTACAGTTACATGTATGGAGTGCGCCCCTAAACTTTTTTTTAGTTATTTCATTACAGAACTATGTAGCGGCTAACAAAATACACCTATCCTCAAAATTTTATTCAAATACACCTTATGGTTTTTGAGTAAAATGCCTCTGACATACGTACAGACGGACATGACGAAACTATAAGGGTTCCGTTTTTGACATTGGCTACGGAACCCTAAAAAGGAATGTAATGTTTTCAGGGTATATGTATGTGAGATTCTTTTATTTTGAACTACTCAACGCCTTAGGTATAACCAATTTAGATTTGTCAGGTATCGTTGGTATTACGTCATGCCTGTTTTTTTGCACACTGGAGTGTTGTAGACGGTAGTAAATTTAGTTTTTTGTACTGTTAATTTAATGATGCGACACTATTATTAATATATACCGTGTATAATAGGTAACATTTTTATCACATACTAACATATCTGAAGAATGTTCTTTCACGGTGTATTGAAGACTATATGTTGGAAATATAATATGTTATGTATTTACCAATAGAATTGGGTAGGCGTTGCTCTATGTAATTATATAAATAAATACATAAATACCTACTAGAATCGAATAAGCTACATAGTAATCTCAATAGGTCTTGGGTTATGGGCACTAGACTACTATACAATTTATACATGCCCATCACACAAATATTTGACCTTACCGGGATTCGAACTCAGGACCGTCAGCTTTGTATTGTCGTACAATGATTAAATACATTGTTTTAATCTCTTGCCGATTGGTCTAAATTAAAAAAAAAAACAATGAGCGCACAACATCCAGGAAGAGGCGCGTTACCACGGCTGCGTCTGCGCAAGTCCACATACAAAACGACGTATACGCGTTTAACAAAGTTGAGCAACGTTATTGAAAAAAATAACGTCGTTTATGTTTCAAGGTTAAAAGGCTTTCCTGGCCCTCCATTCAGTGCATTCCAGGCCTGATCAGATGGGCAGAGAAGCTGAGGACTTTAAAACGTTAACTATAAAACGTTACTGAAACGAACGGAGATTAAAGTTAGCCGTTGTAGATCGGCAATCGAAAATCATGTGCCAGTTTAATGCTTAGCGTTAATCTTTTTATTCAAATATATTTGTAAAATTATTTACATAAACAGGCTGAGGTAAATACGGCTACGGTATCCCCTGCCTGTCGTACAAGGCGACTGAAAGGGGTCCTCGGGATGGTACACAGTTGCAGTTAGGGACTGCAACCGTTCAATAAAAAAAATAAAAAAAGCTAGGACCCACAGAGGCATGACGCTAGGGCGGCACTGGTGCGTTCGGTAGGAGATCCCAGAGCCGTCCGAAGTGCGTCGAGGAGGACCATCGGGGGTTAAAAAAATGTAATACCTACCTAACATAAGTCATCATCCTCCTAGCGTTTTTGCCGTTTGTATCCTTAACGAGCCCGGGGTCCGCTTCGGCACCTAACCTTAAATTGGTAGAATGCAGAAGTAACCACGAATAAGCCTGAGTCTCCTAACCACGGTGCTTACATAAGCACCTACACAAGATAACGAAATAAAGTTCAATCAACTTTTAAAAGTTAACGTGAATGTTTATTAAAACGATTATTTAACATCGTTGACGCGAAACGTTATTTCAGTCCATTAACTGTTAACGATTAACGTCCCTGCCTTAGAAATATAACGCCGCTTAAGTCCTTTTTAAACCGAAGTCTGATACCATCTTCCAGAGCATTAGCATACGAGGTGAGAACGCATGCGCGTGTACCATTGTTCATGCAGACTAGTCTATATTCTAAACCGTGGACCTAGGTACAGTCAACAGCAATGTAAGCAAACAGCAGCATAAGAAAACGGGCTCAAACATTTGACACATCTTAACTTAGCTTTATTACAGCAGATATTATATGTGGGTGACTGTACTATTATAATTATAGTCGGTGATATAAGGCTGCATTCAGTGACATTCAATTTCAATCTAATCTTATAAGATTGGTGCTTGTAGGAAAATTATGAGATTTTCCGAAAGCTGAGCGAGGAAACCAAATGAAATATTTTTCGAGTAAAATCTTGCCTATATATTTTGTTCTTCGTCAGGAGTCAATACGTTTGGTAGAAAATATACAAATCTGAGTCTTTATCTGGGGGCCCGGCAGTGCCCCCGCCAAGTCGAGCAAAACAAAGAGGCGCAACCGTACAATCCTTATCTCGACGCCATTCAGGCCGTTTTCATCATCCTGTAATTTTGTGCTGGCTAAAGCGAGAATGAATTTTTAGTAACATATAGGGCATATTTTTAGGTATTTTATGAACCTTCCCGTCCCAACGGCCATCTGTTCTACGTGCAATGTGCTCACCGCCTCTTAAGTTTAGCTATTCGGAGGGCTACATCGGTAATCTTGGTTCTGCTGTGGAAACCCTCAATTCTCATGCGATCACGCAGAGATACTCCCAACATAGCCCTGTCCATTGCCCTTTGGGTGACTTTGAGCCTTCTTATGAGGCCCATAGTAAGCGACCACGTTTCCGTGCCATACGTCATCACTGGCAACACACACTGGTCAAAGACTCTCGTCTTGAGACACTGCGGAATATTGGACGAAAAGATCGTAGCTAAATTTAGATATTTAATCGACATTTTGTTAAAAAATCCATCCCTGTAGAGTATTGCATTTGTGATTGCGTCTTACTATAACTTAATAGATGACAAATAGGTTAATAACTAAAAAACCGGCCAAGTGCGAGTCGGACTCGCTCACGAAGGGTTCCGTACCCTTGTCTATAAAAACGGCAAAAACAATCGCGTTTGGTGTATCGGAGCCCCCTTAAATAAGTATTTTATTCTGTTTTTCAGTATTTGTTGTTATAGCGGCATCAAAAATATATCATGTGTGAAAATTTCAACTGTCTCACTATCACGGTTCATGAGATACAGCCTGGTGACAGACAGACAGACGGACGGACAGAGAAGTCTTACTAAGACTTCTCTGTCCGTCCGTCTGTTTTTACCCTTTGGGTACGGAACCCTAAAAAGGGTTTGGGTAAGGAAAAATATCACGTTTGATGTATGGTATTAATTTTATGCTGTTTTTTAGTATTTGTTGTTATAGCGGCAACAGAATTACATCATCTGTGAAAATTTCAACTGTCTATCACGGTTCATGAGATACAGCCTGGTGACAGACAGACAGACGGACGGACAGCGAAGTCTTAGTAATAGGGTCCCGTTTTTACCCTAAAAAGAACGCTTTCGTAGTAAGTACGAGTAATTTCACGGTTCCCTAGACCTGATTGAAAATGACTGAGCATTTTTTTTGCCGACGTCACGGGGGAGGGCAACAACCGTTTCCTACCAGCTAAGGAATTCATAGTTTTCTTTAAAGGGGTGTCCAATAAAATGATGACTGGGTAGAACCCTTTGAAATAGGGATTGTTTCTGAATGGTATTTAAATGTATTTTCTAGAATTTTATAAAGAATAACATTGCATACCACTTTTAGCATAAATGTGGGTATAAAAGATCGACAAAATGTGATATCGCTGTGACAGGTTGCTAGCCCATTAGTGTGCCATTAGCCCATTTATGCTAAAAGTGGTACTGGAACACAAGTTTCATGTGCTTTGCCTACCCCTTTTAGGGATAAAGGCGTGAATGAATGTATGTATGTATAACATTGTTCGTTGACAGTTTTCTCGCCAATATAACCAACCCTTAAAAAAAATTATATTGTTTTGGGGACGAAGAGGAAGGAGTTAATTTAAATAATTTTACACCTTTCCCACTTCTGTTTTTTATGGTTTCGTACCCAAAGGGACCCGCTGTCCGTCCGTCTGTCCGTCTGTCACCAGGCTGTATCTCATGAACCGTGATAGTTAGACAGTTGAAATTTTCACAGATGATGTACTTCTGTTGCCACAACAAATACTAAAATACAGAATAAAATGAATATTTAAGGGGCTCCCAAACAACAAACGTGATTTTTTTGCCCGTTTTTACAGATAATGGTACGGAACCCTTCTTGCGTGAGTCCGACTCGCACTTGGCCGATTTTTATTATAACATTATTTCAAACTTTCTTCTAACTTGACGCGTATGTATTTTAAAATTGTGAACCGTATTCTAAAGAATAATTATTAAATACACCAAGTCAACATTAAGACGAACCGAATAGCAGTTTCGTGTTAAGTAATTTGTGCACGAAAATTGACAAATTATAAACATATTATGAACTAAAAACCCACCTAAGCTTTTCTGCAAAAAGTATAGTCAACAGCAAAAGTAGGTTATCATTTTTTCACATTATCGCAATGGAATAAGGTACTAAAGTGATGACTTACTTTTGCTCTTGACTGTACACCCAGTGCAATGGGTCACATTAAACAAATACCCTTAGGTATAGTTTTTCATACCTAGAACATACATGTAATTAGTTTCTCCATATAATAAAAAAACTTATTATCATTGCAACCAGCTTTTAAAGGCGAACACTAGCCTGTATAATGTAACTTTAATTTTATTTTTTGTAAGTGTATGTACTTACATTGTAGTTGTTTTCACGATGCCGATACCTCAAAAGGAAAAAACGGAACCCTTATAGGATCACTCGGTTGTCTGTCTGTCCGTCTGTCACAGCCGATTTGCTCCGAAACTACTGGACCGATTGAGTTGAAATTTGGTACACATATGTAAATTGGTGACCCAAAGATGGACGCGTCTGGGGGGAAAGTGGAAAATTAAAAAAAAAAGTTTCGCAAACTGTAATGTATGACACATCAAATGAAAGTGGTTGTTGTAAGCATATGAGATACCTATATATATATATATTAATTTTAGCAAAATCAGATTTGATGTAATTTAGGAAAAAAGACGAAAATTTACAATTTATCTCCCCCTTATCTCCGAAACTACTAGGATTAAAATTCTGAAAAAAATATCGAAAATAGTTCCTTGCCTACAGATTACAGGAAAATACTAATGAAATTTAGATTATATACGGAACCCCCACCACGCGAGTTGAACTCGCACTTGTCCGGTTTTTTATACTAAATAAAGACCTTTTACAAACAAACAGACAGCCTAAGCTTTTCTGAATTTTCGCACACAGCCGCCATATCACCAGCCATCACTAAACCCCCCCGAACAGCCAAATCCAAAGGTTTCACTCGCCCCCGCATCTGTTCATTCGGCGACACGCCGGCGAGCCGACCGCCCGCCCACGCCCGCCGCCCGCCCTAGCGCGCCAAACTTACCACGACTTATTACGACGTCAAGTTACGACTACGAAAAAAAAAATCTCCTACCACGACTATCCGGACGACAACTTACGCGAGTGTTGTGAAGGGAAAAAACAAGTGAAGACTACGAAAAAAAAATGTTAAAACACCGCAACCGCGATATAAGTGTTTTAAACAAGTGACTATCGCAAAGATAATTGAATAAAATATACGCGATAATTACGACGCTTTAAAGAGCGGGAAAAATTATTAAAAACATACGCGTATCGTAAAAATTATTTTGTGTCGACTTACAGACTATAAAGCGAAAAGTGATTATTACAAAAATGCGGAAAAGTAATTTATCAATTGAAATTAAACCAATACTTTGAACAGGGAAAAGTGCGTATTGTTTTGAGAATGTTGATCAAATAGTGAACAGTGCTTAGTGTTTTTATTGTTCCTCAATAATGTGACAGTATAGTGTCATGCACTAATGGAAATTCTGATAGCTGCAGATATACAGGTTAGTGGAATTAAAATTAATTACCTAGATATTACCGAGTTCTGGAATCGGTAATGAAAAGAACCAAATTGTTAAGACGTCATTAAACTGTCTTAGCTAATTTACGAGACCACCCCGGTGAGGCGAACTATTGAAAAATAAAAACGCTTAAATCAGTTTACGGTAATTGTCCAGACATCGTAAAAACAGCAGAGTATTGAAGTTCATTTAATTTTTTACAGTGATAAAATTTAACAGCTTCGAAATAAAACAACATATATGCAATTTAAGAAAAAAGTTAGCACTTTGAACAGTGTACCTCGCGTAAGGTAGAAGTACTAGTGCCCGACGCGGTACTAGTACTCGACGAATATAATTTAACTAGCGAATAATAAACTAAGATTGATCACGACATCATTTTTAAGTTACTAAATGTTAGTAACTTCAATATTTCTTATCACAATTTCAAGACAAATAACTTATTTATAAGTTATGAACATATTTGCTAAAACCAGCTGCCTACAATTGGGACAATGAGTGAAACCTTCAAGTCCCAATAAATGTCAGTCTGTCATTCATGACATTTGTACTGAAATGACATCTATTGGGACTGCCAGCATAACCGCCTGCCATTTACTCGTACATTCGGATTGATTACCTAATTCTTATATTATCAGGATTTTTTATAAGATCACCATATGAAACGAATTTCATATCAGTAACTTGAGTAAATACCTCGTCTCCCAAACCGTAAACTGTTTAATACATCTTAAATGAGCATAATATCGTGATTCAAATAAGTATTTTCTGTTGACATGTCGGGCACTAGTACTTCTACCTTATATATGTATTACCTATGCGGGAGATAGGCCTATGATTCAGATTCAAATTCATTTATTACACGATAAAAATTACAGTAGCATAGATGTTAAAATTACAAGAATTTCTACCGTCAATATAATTGAAATGTAAAAACAAAATAACATTATCTCCCGAAAAGGATCGTCATTTGTTAAA
Source organism: Epinotia nisella (assembly GCA_932294315.1). NCBI lineage: Eukaryota > Metazoa > Arthropoda > Insecta > Lepidoptera > Tortricidae > Epinotia > Epinotia nisella. Next base: position 18,543,193 of record OW028690.1, read on the forward strand.
CAATATAGTTAAATTTACTAAAACCAAGGCCATCCTGAATAATTTATTTTATATGTATATCCTACTGGTGAAAAAATATGAATTCGGATGAGGTGTTTCGGAAATAACCACTACATATACAAACTTAAAAAACAAATAACTTATTATGTATGCATGACATACCTAACAATAAATAAATGAATAAAATTAATTTTAAAAAAAACTTATTTTTACAGATATTACCTCTTTATCATTAGTAGGTACAGAGTAGGTACCTGCAAATAACTGCATGGGAGAGTTTTGAGCTATGATAACACAGAGCTAATGAAATTTCCCGGATACAAGAGCTTTTGCTCCTGTTATCCCGTATTGTAAATCACAGCAAAATCAAGAGCTGATTCATAGGATTTTAGCTAAATATGTCATATATGAATAGGTACTTACGCTTACGCGACCAAAAAACTAAAGTTTCATAAGATAAATCATTTATTTGTTTGCTACATACACAAGTTACACCAAGAAAAAAAATACAACAAACGCAAAACTTGAAAGAACATTTAAAAAACCTAAAACAAACAGTCATAAGCAACAAAAGTACCCATAGAGACGTTCATCATCATCATCATCATATCAGCCGAAAGACGTCCACTGCTGCTGCATAGGCCTCCCCCAAAGAGTGCCAAAGTGACCGGTCCTGCGCCACCCGCATCCAGCGGACTCCCGCGACCTTTACCAGCTCATCAGTCCACCTTGTGTGCCCTACCCACGCCGCGCCTTCCGGTACGTGGTCGCCACTCGAGAACCTTTCCGCCCCAACGGCCATCGGTTCTACGACGACGACGGTTATAGAGAATTATTTTTATATTCTCCTGTAATCACGTGAAAACGAACCTAAAAGGGAACATAAACGAAACCCAAATTATCCATTTTATGCGATCAACGTCAGCCAATTAAAACTTTTTACGTTTGTTCCATTTCATGCAAATTTACCCTTTTCGCAAATTCAGACTCATTTGTTCCTTCCGTATTCATTGAAACAATTTCGTTTTTTACTACAGCTAATTTGTAGATATTCGTGCAATGCATTCAAATTATAAAAAAAAAAACTTACACTTATTCGCTGTGTATTGTGAACGAGTGTTATGCACCTTTTTCGGCGTGACAAAAAAGCTTCAACAAACACGCGACCAAGATACTCATGTTAGTTTAGTACAAAGAATATTAACCTTTTGACAGCGAGGGTGTAAAACAAAACGGTGCCCAACGAGGCCAGAACAAAAACAATAGCCAGACAGAATATGAATAAAATTAAACTTCTGAAGCCGTAGCATGGTTGGCCTTATCACGCGACAAGTGACAAGATAAGTGCATCGTCTCGTTCTATCGAACGGTGTCAGCCAGTGACGCACGCTCTATCCTATCACCTATCGCGTGACAAGGCCAACCATGCTACGGGGCCTGATAAATATTGTCATGTCAAAATGACAATATTTATCAATATTATCATGTGGCCGTCCGTGGCTTCAGTGGCACGAGTTTTCGTCCGCGTCCACAGCCGTCTTTAGCTCTCAAAAGGTAAAAGTAAGGAGACACAATACAATACATATTTGTATTGTATTGTCTAACACATCAATACAAAGATACAGGGAGACAGTAGACGTAAAACAACAGGCAGAAAGATGTTTTTGAAATTGTATCAATTATAATTACTTGGAAATCATAGCACAAAATGAATCTTGAAAGTTTAGAAATGCATTTTTTTTATCGTCTTAGAATATATTTAAAGTGAAAAGTAGCAATAAGTACTTTCCTCACTTGGCCACAAAACTCATAAATCAGTGTATGTCGTGTTATCAACAGATAAAGCTAACGAACTCAATATCGGGTGGAGCACCCGGCGAGCGGGTTCTTTTATTTCAATGCTTTTGCAGTCCATTAGGCATGAGAAGATAAAAAAACTCAAAAAACTCGAACGAAGGGTTACCACCGTACGATCTTTATTCTTTACTAGCTTCTGCCCGCGACTTCGCGTGGAACTCGTTTATATCACAGCTCCATACAAACTTTCGCCCCCCACTTCGCCCCCTGGGGATGAATCCCGGGATAAAAGAAGCGGTTGTGTCGGACATACAACCTTTAATTAAGTTTAAGTGGATACTTCTCTGTTGGCTATGGAAACCTAATAAAAAAAACCGGACAAGTGCGAGTTCCACTCGCGTGGTGAGGGTTCCGTAATATTCCTATTCTCTAAGCATTAGGCGCTCCATACAAAATGCACAAAAATATTGAGAATTTTCCCGTTACTTTGAATACTCCAACTTCTTATAAGTTTTCATGTAATCTTTAGGCAAGGAACTATTTTCCATATTTTTTTCAGAATTTTAAGCCTAGTAGTTTCGGAGATAAGGGGGGAATGGTCAATTTTCGTCTTATTTCCTAAATTACTTCAAATCTATTTTTGCTAAAATTATTTTAAAAAAATATCTGAGATGCTTACAACAACCCCTTTCCTTTAAATTTTCCAGTTTACCCCCCAAAAGTGGCCACCTTATTCAGAATTCATTAATTTACTTTACGCGTCCATCTCTGGGTCACCAATTTACATATGTGTACCAAATTTCAACTCAATCGGTCCAGTAGTTTCGGAGCAAATCGGCTGTGACAGACGGACAGACAGACAACCGATTTTGAGGTACCAAAACACTAAAAACTCAAAAAAGTTGAACGAAGCGTTACCACCGTATCTTTATTCTTTACTAGCTTCTGCCCGCGACTTCGCGTGGAACTCGTTTATATCACAGCTCCATACAAACTTTCGCCCCCCACTTCGCCCCCTTAGGGGATGATTCCCGGGATAAAAAGTATTCTAAATGTTAATATAGTTAATATACTACATGTATACCAAAATTCATCTTAATCCGTTCAGCCGTTTTTGCGTGATTGAGTAACAAACATCCAAACATCTAATCATCCAAACTTTCGCATTTTGTTTTTTTTACCCCGTAGGTAAATTATTTTTTCTGTTGTTAAAGAGCTTTTGAGTGGAGAAAGCAATTCGGCAAGCAAAGCTTAGATGGAACTATATTAGCAGTCGGTGTTTTTTTACTTTCAAAAATTCAAGACAAATCTGAATATCCAAATATTGTATTTTTGGCTCGTGGAAAAGAAAGCTACGGTGGCCTAGTGGTTAAGACATGCGGCTGTCAAGCGGCGGTCGTGGGTTCGAATCCCGGCTCGTACCAATGAGTTGTTCGGAACTTAAGTACGGAATATTTGCCGTTAGCTTTTCGGTGAAGGAAAACATCGTGAGGAAATATCGGAACCGGTTTTTTCAAAAGTCCCCGAAGTAGTCTAATATTTTGAATTTTTTTAGGCTCTTAATGTAGGACTCTATCGTGTATTTAGGTAGCATATTCGTATTATTAGACTGCCCGATCAAAAATGATATCATAACCGAAGAACGAAATAATACCGGTTTAATTTGTATGGAGAAAATACCGGTATCCGATCCCTGGAGGAAACAGTCTAATCCCAATAAGGAGTTTTCCCTCTGGGTTGGAAGGTCAGATGGCAAACGCTTTCGTAAAACTAGTGCCTATGCCAAATCTTGGTGTCAGAGCGGACCCCGGGCTCCTTTAGGGCACAACCGGGAAAAACGCTAGAAGGAAGATATCTTGAAAAAAAAATGTCTATACTGAAAAATAAATAACTTTACTTTTGACCGTATTGTATATTAATAAACTACAGGATATTTCGTTCTGTAAATAGTTATAGAACTTTTCCGTTATTTGTTTGAATGAAGTCATCATCATCATCATCATCATCATATCAGCCGAAAGACTTCCACTGCTGCTCATAGGCCTCCCCCAAAGAGTGCCACAATGACCGGTCCTGCGCCACCCGCATCCAGCGGACTCCCGCGACCTTTACCAGGTCATCAGTCCACCTTGTGGGGGGCCTACCCACGCCGCGCCTTCCGGTACGTGGTCGCCACTCGAGAACCTTTCCGCCCCAACGGCCATCGGTGCTACGTGCAATGTGCCCCGCCCACTGCCACTTAAGTTTAGCGATTGAATGAAGTGTTTTGAAATTATTAACTAACTAATAGCTTCAAGTTGTATTTATTCGTGTTATTCCAACATGTCTCACGAAATTTTAAATGTGAAACTTGGATCTATCAGATATATCATTCGAAAATAGACCAAATGACCCAATGAAACATTCGCGTAGCCCAAAAAGCTAAAATATATTTTAAAATATGTTCTATAAACGGAGTTTCCGGCCAAACCAAACAAGCTAAGTAACATAAGCAGAGCAAGGCGTAAAAACTATATTTAGTTCGGCTAAACAGGGCTAAGCCAGTCCTGTGCTGCGTTGCCAGCGTTGGGTTTACTGGAGGGGTAACTAAATTACTGGTTTGCGAGTAGCGCTGTCATGTTTTTTTTTTTTTATTTCATACACAACAATAGTACATTGTTTAACGAGGGGCGTAAGCGGAATATTACTAACGAGAGTCTATCAGAAGCCCGACGCCGAAGGCGGAGGGCTTTTGATGACTCGAGTTTGCAATATTCTTACGCCCGTGTTATACACAATGTTTTTCATCACATTTGCGAGGAAATAAATAACTACAAAATACAGAAAAATCTAAGTTTCATACAGCCGCAATCAAAAATTTACAACTTCACTTCCAGATCAGTGCTAGTGGAGTTCAATATTTCAACCAATCACAGAGCAGTATTCTTGCGGGGCGGGGCGTCGTGACCAACTAGATTTTTTTATTCAACCAATCACACAGCAACCAGATTTGCTTAAGCCAATCAGAGGGTTCTATTATTTTAAAACTAAACTTAACAGCCCGTGGGAGGTAAAACGGCTATAACTGCTCTGCACGCTCGCAAGTAATAACGCCATTGACGAGCAAGTGTGATGAAAAATTATGAATAACTTAAGTACACATACAAACTTCGTTGGAAATATTGCTGCAATACATTGTATCTAAAGTAAATGTTTGCTTAATGTAAACATTAACTTTAAAATGTGACAAAAACTCAACAACTTTAGAAAATTTGAAGAGATTAAAGTACTTATAAATATTTATTGCGTTTAGATTGGAGTGTCGAATTTTTATGACTTAACTATATTTTTTTATAAAAGTTCTATTTGTTGTCTTCAACAAATCAGTTTTGACACTGGAGTCCTAGTCTTGCGTTTTAATGATTGATAGTATACATATAACACATGTATATTTACATAAACACACTGGGCATATACAACGCCATGGCGTAAGTAAGCTGTTATATTGATAAATGTTATTTTCTAATAAATAAACAATTCTTCGTTATGTATCGAATACAAATCAAAGTTCAGAATGGTATCAATGTTAATACCATAATATTGTTCATCATAATTTCATAAATCAGATGGTATAGAAATGTTTAAGGATAGGTAAGCTAGGTATCAACGAATCAATATCGGCATGTAGGGTAAATCGTTAGTAGCTGGCCACCTCATACTAAAAATGAACTCTATTCACCTATAATAGAATTCATTTTAGTATAAGGTTTCAATTACTGGCCACGTTTCATTAACTGGCCAAGTCATACTAAATTGATTTCTGTTTGAAGCGTAACAGAGTTAATTTTTTAAATGAAGGGGCCAGCTATTGAAGGGTAGCCAGCTACTGGCGATTTACCCTATTCATCACAGCTACTTATTCATCTTTAACACCACCATCCCGAAATTAGAGACTCGAGAGTTTACTAACGTCACCCAGATTTCAGTTGCAGTATATTGTATTGTGCGGAAGCCGACCACACTTCTAGTTCTAGGCATCCCGCGCAAATCAGGAAGCACTCGTTCAAATGTAAGCACGCAGTAATGAAGCTATACCGACACAGTTGACACTGATAGCTGACAGCTTATTCTTGCGATAAATGGTATACCATTTTATCTACGAAGCCAAAGGTCCTGGGTTCGAACCCCGGCAAGAGCAAATATTTGTGTGATGACCATGAATATTTGTTTCTGAGTCTTGGATGTTTTCTATGTATTTAAGTATTTATATCTATTAGGCATATCGTCGTCTAGTACCTATAACACAACACAAGCCTTATTGAGTTTACTATAGGGCTAGTTCGATTTCGTAAGAATGTCCTCTAATATTCATTTATTTATTATTTACTAGCTTCTGCCGCGTGGAACTCGTTTATATCATAGCTCCATACAAACTTTCACCCCCCACTTCGCCCCCTTAGGGGATGATTCCCGAGATAAAAAGTATTATATATGTTAATCCAAGCTATACACTATTATGTATACCAAAATTCATCTTAATCCGTTGAGCCGTTTTTGCGTGATTGAGTATCAAACATCCAAACATCTAAACATCCAAACTTTCGGATTTATAATATTAGTAGGATATTTATTTATCTAAGACGAGTTGTCTGTAAACGTTGCACCAGCTTACTAACATAAAAGCAAGTTACTAGAAAGATAACTTGATCCACTTCACTGTCCCGTTGGAACGCCGCCCGCCCCGCACGTGGCCGGACGCGATGCCGCGATACCGCTGCTCGCTCTCGTTAGCGCGCGTTACCGTTTACACGACATGCCCACTGTCGGGCAAGTCCACGGCACAGTATTATTATCTACACACATACTATAAAACCCGCTAAAATGCGTTCAGAAACTGGCAGTAATGACCAGCATTATATCAATAAGATTTATAAAAACTCGCGTGGTGAGGGTTCCGTATATAATCTAAATTTCATAACTGTTTTTGAATACTCAAACTTCTTATAGGTTTTCCTGTAATCTTCAGGCAAGGAACTATTTTCCATATTTTTTTCAGAATTTTAAGCCTAGTAGTTTCGGAGATAAGGCGGGGAATTATCAATTTACGTCTTTTTTCCTAAATTCCTTCAAATCTGTTTTTGCTAAAATTATAAAAAAAATATCTGACATGCTTACATTAACCCCTTTCATTTGATATGTCACAAAATACAGTTTGCGAAACTTTTTTTAAATTTTCCAGTTTACTCCCCAAAAGTGGCCCCCTTGTTCAGAATTCATTAATTTACTTTACGCGTCCATCTTTGGGTCACCACTTTACATATGTGTACCAAATTCCAACGCAATCGGTCCATTAGTTTCGGAGCAAATCGGCTGTGACAGACGGACAGATAGACAACCGAGTGATCCTATAAGGGTTCCGTTTTTTTCCATTTGAGGTAACGGAACCCTAAAAATAAATTACTTGCCTCTGGCCGTAGGTAATTTTGTACGTATTTTCATTAAGATATCGATATTGATAAAGTAATGACTTTCAAATTTCGAAGCGTGACCCAGAGGTCAGAGCAAATCATGACCAACTCGATTTTGTTATGGGACATCTAGTTGGTCACGATTTGAAGTCTAGTCGGCCATGGCGGTGCAATGGCGGTTATTCAAATGGTTTCCGAACACATCATTGAGGATTTATTATATGTGTGTAGATAAAGTAGTGTATGCAACTGTACATAATTAGGCCTTAAAACACGAGTGATTTAAGGCCTCTCATTATGTACAGTTACATAAACTACTATTATTTCTTATTTTATTCCTCGACATGGAAAATTGTGCAGCCTGAATAATGCTAAAATTGAATTACGTCCTAAAGTAAAATTGACAATATTGACATACTTGATATAAATCGAAAAAAATACATCCATATGGAATTACGTACACTCCAGAAATATCACCAATGGAAAATACGTCGTCGTATATGAATTTTGTAGAAAACAGTCCATTATCAAATTAAAATTTGACACTGCATACATATAAATCTATTTCATAATGGACAAAATTTAATTTGGCCTAGAGAACCAGAAAAAAATTGTTCATGAGAAATTATAGATAGACACAATTACATTGTTGACGTGATTCGACGCACTTTCATAGTTAAGTGTATGAAGGCGAATTATTTTCGATTCGATTCGACTCGCCTCGGCGAGCCTAGTGGACGCCGGCCTTAAATCTCCCGGCGGTTATTCTCAACTCAAATGCCGATGGTCGATGTTCCGTCGGCCGGCGATGCGATCTCAAGGAAACCTTATTACGCAGATTATTTATAGTATTTTGTGCTATCTGCCATCGCTCGTGACTTGTAAAGATTGCGGTTTAACATACTTTTCGTTTTTCTACACTACACATACATTCCGTAGCCCATTACATTTAAAATTGCAATTTAAAAAGAACTTTGTTACGCAGACTTTTTTAAATTGTATTTCCTTAAGCCCGCATCACACTGGCGCAGCCTGGCTGCGGCGGTCAATAGTGAACTTGTCATTAGCTGTCAAATTTAGTATTGACCGCCGCGGCTAGGCCGCGCTAGTCTGTGAGAGGCCTTAAGCCTGCATCACACTGGCGCGGCCTGCGGTGGCGGTCCATAGTAAATTTGACAGCTAATGACAAGTTTACTATTGACCACTGCGGCCAAGCCGCGCCAGTCTAAAGAAATAATAAATAAATAGATGTCGTGGGACAATTCACACCAATTGATTTAGTCCCAAACTAGGCAAAGCCTGTACTATGGGTACTAGACAACGGATAAACATACTTATATAGATAAATACATACTTAAAATAGATATTAAACATCCAAGACTCGAGAACAAACATTCGTGTTCATCATACAAATATCTGCCCCGTCCGGGGATCGAACCCGGGACCTCAAGCTTCATAGTCAGGTTCTCTAAGCACTAGGCTATTCGGTGATCAAAAAAAAGAATGAAAGAAGACATTTATTTGACACATATTGTGTGCGTGTTCGCGGCAGTGAAACGGTCGCTGTCTCAGCATTATGCCGAGCATCATGCAGTGTGTGAGAGGCTGAGAGGCCTTAGGCCTGCACACACCGGCGCGACCTGCGGTCGTCCATAGTAAATTTGACATTAGCTGTCAATACTAAATTTGACAGCTAATGTCAAATTTACTATTGACCGCCACCGCAGGCCGCGCCAGTGTGATGCAGGCTATAAGTGTATATAAACGTCACAGATAAGAAATATATCACACATATGTTTTTTCAAAAGTCCCCGAAGTAGTCTAATATTTTGAATTATTTTAGGCTCTTAATGTAGGACTCTATCATGTATTTAGGTGACATTTTCGTATTATTAGACAGCCTGATCAAAAATGATATTATAAACCAAAGAACGAAATTGAACGAAATAAAACCGGTATTTTTGTATGATGAAAATACCGGTATCCGATCCCTGGTTAGAATAGCACCACCCCCTTTCTTCCTGTGGGTGTCGTAAGAGTCTACTAAGGGAACAGGGTTGAAGTGTGTTGTGAGCGATGGGCTAGCAACCTGTCACAGCGATATCACATTTTTTCGATCTTTTATACCTACATTTATGCTAAAAGTGGTACTGGAACACAAGTTTCATGTGCTTTGCCTACCCCTTTTAGGGATAAAGGCGTGAATGTATGTATGTATGTATATAGATCACGGAAACACAACTTCTTGGCTTACCAACGATTCAGCGATCATTCACAAATATGCATAATTATAAGTAGAGGTACATCTGTGACAAGGTACAAGATCTATTTTTTCATAGAACGTCATTGAAATGAAACTTTATGGATATAGTATTTTGTAATTTGTCTATCAAGCTGTTCTCCTCCAACTCCTACCTAAACATTAAAATCACCCTAATCTTCAATCCACCTATATAATACCAATACTGCTGTAGATGTGAAAAAAATTCACCACTGACGTGAATTCCATTCTATGTAACTTCTATCTATCCTATACCAGTATTTGGTAAAGATAAAGAAGTTTTATTGCAATCATTTCGCATTGTCCCCTATTCTGAAAGATATTCACCGCATATCGCCAAAATATCGTCCGTCAGGGAATACTCCGAATACTCCAATCTCTTTTGCCACTCGACATGCAAATAAGAATGTCGAGCGCTCGATATTCTATTAAGATAGGCCCTTCCGTGCGGTTGCTGGGTGACGTATTTCGTCAAAATATGTCGACGTGAGATACGGTTTGAGAGAGTTTTGAAGGTTTTTAGAAGTGACAGAACTAACAACATTAAATTTTTCTGACCCCCTATTTATTTATTTGATTTATTGATAAGGACGTTTACATGACATTACAGTGTACACCAATGCATCACGCCACTTAGACTATTATTATTAAGAACCTTAAGTGTCCCATCAAGACTGGTGGGAGGCTGCCCAGGACAGGGATATGTGGAAGAAAAGGAGGGAGGCCTTTGCCCAACAGTGGGACACTTAGACTAACAATTTAAAATATACATAAAAACAAGCTCAGCAAGCCCAAATCTCTAAATGCTTTTTAGTTTGAGCCGGTATGAAAAAATAAAGTGTTGTCATTTGAGAAAATGTATGTTAATACAAAAGCAAAAATCCCTTGTAGGTTTTCATCTAATCGCATTTGACCTCAGCAGAATAAAATATCAATAGTATTTTATTGCAATTTTTTGCTTAGCTACAATATTAATACATTATATTTAATTTATAGCAATTTTACTTTCCGTGTAGTATTTTATCCTAGTCGTATTTCACCGCGATTGTTGTATGTTTGGACTGGAACGCTATTTTATTTGACATATATATTGATGTTTACAATAAAACGCTGTAGCTATTTTTAAACACTTTTTTTTGCACACAAAACCAGGGTTGGGTGTTGTTTTTTTTTACAAACAATACTCTGACAATATACGATCGAGGTGAAATGCGAATAAAACGTTTCATTTCATTTCATTTTCATTTTTTCATTTATTTTCATTAACAATACAAGATTGTATTTGAACTTACTTAAGACTAAAACCAACAGTAAATATCCTAACACATAACTCAATCAATCACAACAAGTTACCTAAGCGACCAAAAAATAGAATGCAAAAATGTAATCTACGGTGGGGGTGAAATGCGATTAGGTTAAGGTGAAACGATACTAATAAAAACGTAAAGAAATAACAAGACAGTTGGCTGGTAACATACTTATTTGAAGAATTCTGTCAAATAGCAATGTTTCAGAACGAAAGCGGGGTTTGCACAGCAAAAATTAATTGTTTATTTTTAAGAAACCCATAAAAGAAAGAGCATATTCATATCCATGATGGTGCATGTACTTAAAAAGTTAACACATTTACATCTCATATGTCGCTATAGTTCTACAAAAAGTAAGATTTTCAAAAAATAAATATTCACATTAAATACACACATACAGTAAGTAGGTACCTATGTATTATTTATAAGAACCATCTTGAAAATATCCTACGTTTGAGTCTTGCTATGTCTCTGTTTTTGTTTGCCTGTGTCTATACTTTTCGACCTCTACGCTATCGGCGTTCGAAAATATGAATATTATTCAAACTGATTTGTCACAGATTGAAAAGCGCGTCGTTTCCCGAGAGCGGGGTCGACACCCTCCCGGAAAAAACTAATCATAAATTTACACCGTCACCATTCGGAGGTTTCTTGAAAAGTGCAAGAGGGAAAGCCGTTACTTTCCAAATGTAATCCTACCGACTGCGCCAAGTAATAATAAAATAAGTGTGAAATCAAAAATGATCTATATGTTTATGTGTTTCCAATAGGCAACATAGAGGAAAACCATAAACTAAATATTTAAACTAAACAGAAAACAGTTTTTTAATTTGGATACAGTTTTTCTTATCATCATCCTCATCAGCATCATATCAGCCGAAAGACGTCCACTGATGGATATGTCCTCCCCTAAAGAGTGCCAAATTGACCGTTTTGTTGTGTTATTCGTTAGTTCACTCTTTCAGTTCATTTACTGGCAAAAATCGCTACGCCCTACGCTCGTAAGAGTTTTCCCGCTAAGTAACGGAAAGGGAGTGAATACATGCGAATTACAGTGTCTTATTTTTATGTTTTTACGTCATACCTGGCCATTAAGTAGCAATTACCGCAGCTAAGTACGCCACGAAAATCCCGCTTCCTGACCAAATGTAGTTTTATCTTTATAAGTTATAATGTTTTTTACAAGCTTTTATTTAACTTGACCTGTTTGTTTGCTAGTTTGTTAGTGTGGGACAAATCTTGGAACTGAATTTTAACCTCAACCGATTGAGCTGAAGGTTTGGATGACAATTCAATATTATGGTACCATCGTGCTGATCTAATGACGGAGACAGAAGGTGGCCGTGTGAATTCAGTATTTAACACGTAAACCCGTTGAGTTTGGGCTCGTTAGAATCGTCTCAATGAGTAGTTGGGTCATTATCAGATCTAAGTTCGCGTCTCTTCTGTGGACATTGCCAAAGTTAAGGGTTATTTTATAAATTATAAAGCCTCATTTTTGGTTGGACTTTGAATCCGCATAAACGGCGTCGCCTCTACTATAATTAATTGTATAATGTACCATTCTGTATTTGCCTATGAAAGCAATAAAGATACTGATTACTAATATGCAATAAAACATAATATATATAAACATAAGCCCTTAGCTATTAACCACAGAAAATACTTTTTTTTTTACTGACAATGACCCAGTTGTTGAAGTTATACAGAAAAGTACAGTTGGCAATGAAAGCTTGCACCAAAAAATACATTTTTGACAGAAACTTATTAAAACGCAAGTTTTTCTAATAACCTTACTAATTTTCATTTAACCAAATTTACTCAGCGCAAAGTTGACAGAGCCTTTGCAAAGAAGCTAATTAATGAATTCTTTGTTCGCAGGTACGCTCATTATGCGACGGCACGGGCACGTGACGGCCCCGGCACGTAACGTACAGTCAGCGCCGTAAGCATCTATAAAATTTGCGCTTATTAAGTAAGGATTCTCAGTGTGAAATTCATTGATTCGTATGCAAAGGTATAGAATAGTATTTTATACGATCGTTAAATGATATGTTTCGTGGTATGAGAGCTCTTAAAGTCAAGTACCGTATTTAGTCCTAAGTAAGGTACGAGAATTTAAGAGCTAATTATGTAACGATTGTATAAAATCTATACACGGTTGGGATCTTAAAAAGTGCTGGATAGGTTAGGATTGGGATTTTAGGAGAGTCAACACTTGCATGTGCTTGTTTAGGCAACAATGCCCTGTAAGCACCCTTACTAGCATGTGTAGACGGTTCCTGCTTAGCGCCAAGGCGTTAGTGGAAGTTTGCTAAAGGCTCTAATGAGCGCTTTGGAATGTTTCAGTCCTGGGATAGCTCTCCAGGCTTGAATGGTCTTGTAGAAACAATAGGTCTTTAGAGTGAGCTTGGTCAGACTTTTGGAGACACCACAAAACGGTTCAGGTCCGCAGTGTGTCCCCTTTGCCCCCGCTCGTGCAAGCTCGTCGGCCTTCTCGTTTCCCTCGATAATTGCATGCCCATGCCATCATCGCCTTACACCTACGCGCACTCTTGGGCCATACAAGTGTACTCAGCAAATATGCTGGGACCACAAAGAGCCAAATGCCAAAGAGGAGAGTGGCGAGGTGAAGCCGTCTGCGTGCAGGCATGTTCAGCAGACCAGCGGCGTTCAAGTAGGGAGTGATATGGGAGCGGGGTGGGACTCGGAAACAGAAACGAATGCATGCGTTTTGCACTCGTTGTATGAGCATTTTTGTACGACCAGTAATGCAGCCAGCATCGACAACATACACAGTGTAATCTTGACAATATCAGCGATTCACAAAGGTTAACATCATCAACACTTAAGTAATCACGAACATTGTAAAGAACTTTAAGGCGGTAGAAGTAGTTACTCACAACTTTTAGTATGCGGTTCTCGAAGCGCAGCTTGCCGTCCATGAGGAGGCCAAGGTTATTTGGTTCTACCACCCTCTCTATTGGTTCGCCCATGATGGTCATTACTGGTAGTCTAAAGTCTCGAGGTTACTGATGGTACTACGGATTTGATGATCTGATCCAAAACCAACATGTTTTGACTTGTTCGGATTATAGATAACTAGCCCTGCCCGTGGCTCCGCCCAAGGGTCGTTCTTCTTTTCGACCGACAATAGCCTGTCCTTCGTCTTATTACGGCATCTCATTTGAGTAATGATGTTTACGGTTTTATAATGTTCGAATGAACGTCCATATTATTTTATTAATTAGTGATATTTAATATTTCATTTTCTCTATCTAGCATTTTTTTTAATGTTTTTTTTTTCGTAGAATGCCGTGACAGAGTGGTAAAATAAAATGTTGTCCCCACTGAAAGAGTCCACTTTGTCACATGTTTTTTTTAGAAACCAACCGTAAATAAATATTTAAATTGGCCAGAAAGGAAACTTTAATTAGTTCTAATGAAGAAACCTATGCATTTTTAAATCGCACTTCAAAACCACAATTTTCGATAGTTCAAAAACCAAAAAAACAGAAAAACCTCGGTTCATTGTCGGTAAAAAAGAAGAACGACCCCCAAGTGCGATACAGTTTGTGGCAATTGTCTTTACCGGGGCCCAAGGGGGTAAATACATTGTATAGAGGTAAAGTTTACGTGTTTATACTTTCACATTGATATTATTTTTGCACGTAACCATTGGGGCGGAAAGGTTCTCGAGTGGCGACCACGTACCGGAAGGCGCAGCGTGGGTAGGCCCCCCACAAGGTGGACTGATGATGACCTGGTAAAGGTCGCTGGAGTCCGCTGGATGCGGGTGGCGCAGGACCGGTCATTGTGGCACTCTTTAGGGGAGGCCTATGTCCAGCAGTGGACGTCTTTCGACTGACATGATGATGATGATGATGATTGATATTATTACTATGAATATTGCATTTGAAAAGATAACAATAAAATGAGATAAAAGATAAGGTTAGTTAACAGTGAGGTTAACAGTCAATTAATTTGCTGTAGAAGCTCTCTCACTTTTCCGCTTACTTTTTAAAAGACGGACTTCATGCCGTAAGCATTCTCTACCAGTCAACCTTTGGACTTTGTACTCACAGTTCAACTGCTATAGAAGCTCGATGGGTTGACGACGTAAAAAAGACCGCGGGTCATTTCTGGATGAGACTAGCACGGGATCGGGATAAGTGGCGTACTCGAAGAGAGGCTTATGCTCAGCAGTGGGCGATTACAGGCTGACAATGATGATGATGAGAAGCTATATGTCTCGCTCACGTTTTAGCTAAATACAATTTGGCCCCTTCGCCCTTAATTAAGGGGACTTGGTGTGCTAACTTTACAACCTTTTAAGTAAATTAGTTTAAAGCTTTTAAGAAATTATACTTAGGTATACTAGATGGGATAGGTAGGGTGAACTAAGAAAATTTGCTCGTAAATCTACCCTAGCGGTTAGCCAAGTGGGTAGTGACGCTGCCTACGAAGCTAAAGGTCCTGGGTTCGAATCCCGGTAAGGGCAAACATTTGTGTGATGAGCATGAACATTTGTTTCTAGGTCTTGGATGTTTTCTATGTATTTGTGGCTATTAAATATATAGTCGTTTAGTACCCATAACACAAGCCTTATTGAGCTTACTTGCTTCCCACTACTATGAGACTAAGGTCTATTTGTGTAAGATTGTCCTCTAACATCTATTTACTGATTTACTAGCTTCCGCCCGCGACTTTGTCTGCGTGGATCCGGGATAAAAACTATCCTTGTAACAATATGTCAGCAATCCCACCTTCCAGACCTGGAAATACAGTACTGCTAACGCCATCCAGTGACAAATAGATGAACTAAACCAATGGGAATAACAGTACTGCTGCCACCATCCAGTAGTGAACAGATGCACTAACCACATGGGAAATCGATACACCTAGCGACCTCCCTCGACGAGCGCCTGTACTAAAATAGTACCGAATCCGCCAGAAGATGTCGCTGTCACCAACGCTGCAACGCGCTGTTAAGATTTTTCCTGATTTGGTTAGGTTCGTCTACAGAAAATTGTTATGTATCGAATCTTAGGGTCTCGATTATTTTTAGGTATAGCCCCCTGCTTCCTTTGCTGGAACTACGTGCTCATACCTATCTATAGTCCTCCATCGTGCATCCGCGCCAGTACCTTTACTCCTTACTGGCTGTGGAACACGACGCTTGCTCTCTCTTATACCGTCTACGCTGTATTTTTCGTGTAAATTTAATACACGCCTTGCTGTACGTCACGCCTTTTCCTTCACCCCGCACGCACCCTCGCTACATCCTATATTTTAATCCAGGCTGTAATATCTTCGTGCAAAACTCCATCCAAATCGGTTGAGCCGTTTAAGCGTGATTGATTCACATTTATAATATAAGCAACACCAGTTTGAGCGGCTCAGGGATGTCGAGAGGTGGTGCTGCCTTCGAAGTTACTCGCGGTGTTATGCCCTTTAACATTCCAACCCTGGAGCATATAGCTCTGACGACTCCTCTCTGGACGGCCGATGAAGGCAAGCCAGAGCCAAGTCCTGCGGGCGCCCTTGGGGTTCCGCTCTGACCGACGAAGACACTTCGGAGACGGAAACTCTGACCGACTCTCGGGAGCACTCAGGTCCGTGGGGTCGTTACTCCTCATCAGCTCGCCACAAGCTCCATACAAACTTTCGCCCCCCATTTCGCCCCCTTAAGGGATGATTCCGGGGATAAAAAGTACTATATATGTTAATCCAGGCTTTACACTATCATGTACACCAAAATTCATCGTAATCCGTTCAGCCGTTTTTGCGTGATTGAGTAACAAACATCCAAACATCTAAACATACAAACTTTCGCATTTATAATAATTTAGTAGGATTATAAGGCTATGTTTAATAGACAAGCGTGGCAAAGTATACAAACATGGCGTTGCCTAGTGTTTATGTTCAGGCGTGAGGCGTGAGTGAGTTCCATGTACTCGCCATGGTCAGTCTCGCGCGCAAGATTATCAGTATTTCTAAGTGTTCATACTGTTCATAGAAAGATACGGATAGTTTATCTCGCGAGCTTGTGCCAGCCATGCTGACAGCACTCTCTCGCTCCGCTGTATAGTCAGCATCATAGACATGTATATACATTCTATAACATCTTCAGCCACTTACCTATTTTAAAAGCATATTATAAGATAAACAATTACATCATGGATAGCCGGATAGGGATATTTGGCAGTGATAAAGTCCAGCACTAGAAATCTATCGCAAAATAAATAGGCTTTCTACTGTAGCAATGTAATTTTATACTACTTTGATACTGAAATGATATATTGTATACTGTTTTGAAAAAATGATACCTCGCCGTGTTTTTTACGCCGGTTCTTCTCGAGGCAGAGGTTTTCTTCCCGAACCGGTGGTAGTTTACATTCATAGGTGCATGTAATATGCCTAAATTGAAGAATAAATGACTTTTGACATCATCATATCAGCTGAAAAACGTCCACTGCTGGACACAGGCCTCCCCCAAAGAGTGCCACAATGACCGGTCCTGCGCCACCCGCATCCAGCGGACTCCCGCGACCATTACCAGGTCATCAGTCCACCTAGTGGGGGCCTAACCACGCCACGCCTTCCGGTACGTGGTCGCCACTCGAGAACCTTTCCGCCCCAACGGCCATCGGTTCTACGTGCAATGTGCCCCGCCTGCCACTTAAGTTACCTTATTACTTAGACATAAGGTCGAAAAGTGTATACATGTTTATGATGCGGACTGTACGCGAAGCCTGTCCATAGCCACGGCCTTATGTGTAATTATGTGTACGGTGCTCTCGTTTGCAATTAGGAAACAGCAAGGTCCCTTCAGTGATAAAGAAAATTATATTAATCTATAAATCATAAGGTACTCGTGTTTTGAGATAGTGGGAAACCGAACACCCCTCGCGTGCAGGTTTTTCATTCGTGGTTCCGTAACTTGGGTATTATAAATAAATATTAAATTAATAAATAATAAACAAATATAAATAAATAAAACCCTACTAAATATTATAAATGCGAAAGTTTGGATGTTTAGATGTTTGTTACTCAATAACGCTTGAACGGCTCAACCGATTTGGATGAAATTTTGCACGAAGATAGTGTATAGCCTGGATTAAAATATATTAGGATAGTTTTTATACCGGGTCCACGCAGACGAAGTCGCGGGCGGAAGCTAATATATTATAAATGCTAAAGTTTGGATGTTTAGATGTTTGTTACTCAATCACGTTTATACAATGTAACCGATTTGGATGAAACTTTGCACGAAGATTGTTTATAGTCTGGATTGAAAAATAGGAAATTGTATTTTTTTAACACTAGGACGGTGTCAAACAGGCACACGGCCTGCCTGATGGTAACCTGACACCGTCGCCTATGGACGCTTGCGACTCTAGAAGAATCACAGGCGCGTTGCCGACCCTTTATTGATTTAAGGATTCGTTGTATTAATAGCTAGAAACGAACGCGGATCCCTCACACAACACAACACAGCCTCGGGAGCGCAGGTGAACGAGCTTTTTTCAAAAAAGTGCACGTGCTTTTTTTTCTGAATTCGATTTTTTTTTTTGTTTTTTTTTACTCAGAATCGTTGATAATATCGATCTTTATACAAGAAAAAATTTGTCCCAGAGTTTACTATGAAAGTTTTTTCTTCCGTCACGACCATATACCTAAATAAAAAATACTGCATACAAAATGCGACGATCTGGAATGGAATATTTGGGACACTTTTTTCTTGTATGAGGATCGATAGTAACAACGATTCTGAGTGAGAAAACCCCAAAAAAAACGAATTCTGAAAAAAAAATGATGTAACTACATGAAAAAAAAACGCTTACTCACCACTAGGAACACACCACCACACCTATAGAGCAAGTAGTGAGAGGTACTTCCAGTTCGTATCAGATATCATATTTGATGTTTTGCTACGTTACGGTGACACTTGTAACGCGGATAAGTATATCTTACAAACCAACAAAGCTACAAACTAACATTTTACAGATCTCGCTATTATTAGTACCTATAGATTTACTCAGGCAACCAAAGCGCATCAAATAAAAGAAAAACCGTATACACCTACGGAACCCTAAAACCAATAAACATTGTCGCGGCACGCGCATCCCTGCAGTAATGTCCGAAGGGTGCAACCCTAGGCTAATCACTATAAGGGCGTATGTGCGTCAACGTAGCAGGCACATACGTCCTTGTTGTATTGCCGATAGGGGGCGACAATGCATCGGTGAAATGCGTTCGGAAAATGGCGCGCTTTTAGTGAAATTTGGTTTGATAATATTTTTAGACTAATGAAAATTATCGATGTGAACCAGGGATCTTCTCCATACAAATTAAACCGGTATTATTTCGTTCTTTGGTTATGATATCATTTTTAATCGGGCAATCTAATAATACGAATGTTACCTAAATACACGATAGAGTCCTATATTAAGAGCCTAAAATAATTCAAAATATTAGACTACTTCGGGGATTTTTGAAAAAACCGGTTCCGATCCCTGACGTGAACAAGTGGTAAGTTTGTGTCATTTAATTTTGATTAACAAAATATATAACACTTAACTCAAACCAAAAGAAATATTATTGACTGTGGGACTTTCTCAGAGGCTAGGTGATTCATCTTTTGAACATCATGGAATGAATCATACTTAGATATTTACTTTCTGGAACAAATGGGCAGGGGATCTATCTGACTCAACATGTTAGTACCATATTGGTATGTAAAAAGCATATTTACCAGCAAAACCTGCAGCCAAAGTCTGAAAATTAGATAAAGGAGGATATATTTTCTCGTCTCGCGTCGCGTTAGTGCTAGCCCAGCAGAATGAGTACGAGCAGCATATCAACAAAATTATATCTCCAAACTTGTAGTAATATCATTTATCTACAGGCAGATAATTAAAACTTGAAATTCTATTAAATGTTATCCTAATTTTCCCCACCCTTTGTTATCGTTTTTCCTGTCGATGCACCGTTTACATACGCCCTCGCCAACCGAGCGTGTTTGCAACGCTACTATCGTTCACGTGGCACAAGGTCACCCCCCACCCCTCTGTCAATGAATGAAGGGTGCCGGACCGCGGGTGACGGCGAGGCGGGCAGATCTTGATACTTGCGCCCTCATTTGTGAAACTTAACATGTATCGTAGAATACATACGTACATACGTTGCAATAAGCGTTTTCCGAAATAAGGGTACCTAATAATTTGTATGATACAGGGACCTCGCGTTTACATATTACATACAGTCGCCCACACTCCTAACTGACCATTTGTGAACCTTATATCAGTGACATAAGGTTCACAAATGGTCAGTTAGGAGTGTGGGCGACTGTACATACCTTTCTAGTAATACTTACTCTTATTAGAACATATAAAATGTGAAGGAGCAGATAGGAAATTTTGTTTTTGAATGTTTTTCATGTCACGTGGTTTCAAATTATTAAAGGATTAAAGTTAATTAGATTTTTTATTACGGTAAATGTAATTTTACAAATATTGTTATTTTTTACGACAATTTTGCAATCCCGTCAACCAGTCTGTATTGATTTTTAATCAAAAATCAATAATTATAGTTTATTTTTAAATTATTATCACTGTATTGTAGTATTTATAGGAAAGATTTAAAAAACACTACATACGCACGTTTAATGTCACTGGACACTACTTTTATACCTATACCAAAATTTGAGAGTAGGTAAATGAAAATTACACCAAGAGAGATGAGTAACGTTATCTTTTGTACGGAAATTCTAAACAAAGTCACCCTTATCCATCGCACTCAACTATATTAGTGTGAAAGTACCAAACAGTGTTACGCAGGGGTGTTTTTCGAGCCCTCGCCACGAGAGGTTAGTCGCAACGTGGCCGCAGACGCGAACGCGCCAAATGTTTCGAAAAACGTCGCTGAATTCAAAATTTTGAATTTGGAACTATCGAACGCGAGTGAGTGTTGACTGTGTTGTGAAGTGGCTTGATTCACGTTGGATTCTTATTTTTTTGTTTTCTTATTTACTTTTGTGATAATTTTTTGGGCTATGCATTTTTTTTATTAATGCGGTGTATCTATTGATGTTTCTCTTAGCTCTGTTCAAAACTTTAACTAGTTAGTACTTTTTGCAACAACATTTTGGTCGTTATTTATAATTATAAATACTATATCGAATTTAATACCTATTGCACAATATTCTGACATACAGTACAGGTATTCATTTATTGTTAGAAAAACGGCATATGTGACCATAAACCTATACTCACCTCCGACATTATTCACCGTGTTTTACCTAAATCTGTCTGCAAGTGCAAGTGTTTACAAACAGCGCACATAGGGGCAAAATGCCGATTTAGGCGGCCAAAATTATTTTATCGCATTTATGTACTCAAACTCGTGATTTGTTTGTAATTATAATTCCAAGAGGGCAGTAGCACAGTGGATCGAAATGACAAAAAAATGGACATCCACTTTTTTTTTAAAAACCTATTTAAAAAATACTTTTCGGTTGAAAATGTTGTAAGGAATAAAAAATGTTATATATATTTTTTCAAAATAAGGCTTATTTAAAGCAGAAAAAAATAATATCAGTGTTTTTTGTATGAAACTGAAGAATAAGTATCTTATTATAAGAAAACCGTTACCGATCCTGCTTTCTAACCTTTAGAATATTATTCTCCTACTTAAAACAGTTGAAAATAGTAAACAGCTTATCTCGGTAGGTGCCCGCTTTTTTCTATAATCCAGTCAAAAGTCAGTAAAAACAACACTGTTCTTAGTTGTGTTTTATTTTTTTATTTTCAATAGTTTAACGGTATATTAATGATCGTTAAGTGTAAATACGACATATTTTCGTCATTTTTATAACTGACAAAGAAAACAAAATTTTAATATAAGCAAATATGAAAGTAAGTGACCTATGAATGTCGTATTAAACTTGTGAGATTGTGTATTCATAGATTATAAAAATCTTGTCTATATTTCCTAAAGTGCTTATTGCGCGCTTCGGCTGCTTCTTCCGGTAATAACCCAATAGGCAAGAGAGCTTCTTCCATTACAGTTGCCCCATGTTATAGGATTTTGTGCATTGTTAGGCGTCATCGGATGCCAGGAATATAGTCCTACATAAATTTTGGCGGTCTCATTATTAACACTTCTGTTTTTCTTTCGTTTGCTCCTTTCACTGGATTCAGCGAATATCTTTGCTGGTCGGCCTGATGATCCTCGTTTTATCCTTGGTATTTCGAAGGTTCCTTGTAACCATGCATCGTGTTTTTTTAAGATAATATCGCTCTTCCTATTTGACTCTACCCACTTCTTCTTAAAGTCTGACTTTAAAAAAGACAATTTATGCTTTATATCCTTGTTGTGTTCGTCACAATAGTTTTCTTGCGATAAAATATACGTCTCAAGATATTTTAGTTTCAATTCAAAATTTGCAAGATTTTGTGGCTGCATTTTCTCAAATAGGAACCTACGGGTCACTAATCTTGCCTCTGCAACTCCTTCCGATCCTAAAAGAAATCAAAACTATTTTAAACACAAAAGTAAAAAAAAAAAAAAACAAGTGGTTTTGCATCGTGGTATTTAATGGCCTCTAAAACGCATATTCGCAAAAAATCGCAGCCAAAGTTAATGTAATTATCTAGTACAGTTACTCTACTTTATGAAATTACTCGTATTATGGCCCGGACGTGCCATGATGTATAACAAAAACCTTTTTATAAATCAAAAACGTGGTTTTTTACAACAATTTTAGAAGACTTATTTCTACCTCGGGAAATAATAATAGATATTCAAAATATTCACATAAATTTAATGTTTTATAATACTCTCTTACCTGTAGAACTAGGATCCATCACAACTTTCTTCAAAATAGACACTAAAAAAACACCACGATTTTTTAAATGTAACGTGTTTTTACGAATGCCGATAAGATGTGCGTGCACTGGGAGCGACGATCAACTTTCGACTGGCATGGCAGTTCAGGCACTGCTGTAAGGGTTAGGGAGGGGGTAGTTTATCATTCTATGGTTATTCAACCTTATCGGGAAGTGATTATTTCTTATCTAGGCTACATTTTTAGAAATCGATTTATGGCCGCCTAAATCGGCATTCTGCCCCTATGTGCAGCGCATCGATTTCACATAAACTGAGGCGCCGGCTGTCAAACGTCCGAGTTCGGGGAAGGAAGGCGTATGTGCACCGGCGTCTTGAGTCACATACGTCCTTTTGGGTTGGGGCATTGGTGGCGGGTGCATTGGGTATTTATGTATCGGAGTTTTTGACAAGGATCTGTATCCTATACAAATAATTATGTATTCACAATGTAAAGCTGTTTGAAAAGAGTTCTTATAAAATAATCATAAAAAAACGATTAAGACCGAACAGTAAACGTAAATTGTTGTATTTTTTTTGTATCGTGAAGAATCCTGGCAGTATGATTTTGATATTTTTACTCCGTAATTATCACTTATTTACCATTTTTTTTTCTAAATATCATGCATATTTTTTTGCAATATAACATTAATAATGACAAATTGCATACTAGCTGTACTAGTCATAGTCAGCTGCATTCGTAAACGATAGTACTAATAAGCTTACCTTACCGGTGTGAGTTAGTTTTTACTATGAGTCACTCTGCGTTAACGTACACCAATCGCTAAAAATACAAGCGGACAAATTCGGAACTAACGCATTTCAGACTAACTTGTTGCATAATTCAAAGACCGTGGTGCCACACGCAACAGAATGAATAAATTAGTTTTATTTCTGTAGGTGGGTAAAATAGGAACTACAGATATTTTCATATAACTTGTTGCTTATTATTAGACTGTGGCGCCGCGATGAACTGTAAATATAAATTTGTAAGTGTCAGGTGATTGCTACTATTGCTAGCGTCTATTTAGAAGTTGAAGAAAACTTAAAACTTGGGTTAAAAACTTAGTTTTGAAAATCCATTGTAACAATTTCAAAATTATATATAATTGAATCTAATACTTCGGTGGGCATTGATATATTAAAATAACTGAAACTAACTTCATATTTTTATTGACTAACGATATAATCATATATGAAGGATATTGATTTGATTATAAAAAAAATGAAACATAGGTATATGTAGTTCCCTATATAACTAACGACTGTAAAACGGCTAACCTATGCAAATGTACTGCATATATTTTTAATTTTATCTGCAAGGGGCGAATGCAGACAGTCTAACCTAGGGTATCACCCTTTCTCACCACCACCCATCCAATTTATATCCTATCACCCTTAACTTAGGATCCATTTTGCCCCACCCCCCAATCGCATTGTTGTCCATTTCAATTTGTATCATAATCCAATTGATTAAGATTCGTTTTGCATTGTCGCGCCAGTTAAATCCAGTCGCGATAATGAAGTTCGGTTGATTGTGTTTGACTAGATATTGCGTTTTGGGGAATGTTTGGGGTTCCGCGGAGAATAATAAGGACTAATTACTGTAAAATAATTAAAAAACATCCGCGTTTCTAAGGTTATTGAGAAAATCTTCACCGTAAATAAACTTGACAGGATCAGATCAGGTGCCAGCATAATTACTTATCAAGTTTAACAACACGATACCTACTTTTTATCACTTGCATAACCATTCGTAATATCGTCCCTTAATTTATATTAAACAATTTTCTATCAAATAAAAGGAATTAAAAGGATTAGATGCATGATCCTCACAAAAGGCTTGTTTTGAAATACAGCCAACTGAAATCAAATTTAATTCAAGTGTATTTTTATTATGATTGCAATTGCGCTCCCACATTGGCTATGCGCTAGCGCAAGCTAGGGTGCAGTGCAGTGCATCAATATATTCACAGCTAAACTTAGTATGCCATTCATTGATCTTTTCCGGATTTAAATCTTATGCACTGCTTTTATTATCTATGTAAGTATAATAGAATGATTATGATTTAGTAGAACATAATATATTTTTTACACATTGCAGCAGTCAATATCTATTGGAAAATAACAAGGGACCTGTATAAAACTGTCTACAGCTGGTACCTGTATATCTAGTACAGTCTCCATCAGATATATCGGAGCGACCAAAGTGCTCACAAATATCTGAACACGTCTCTATTGTCGAGGCATTAGAGACGTGTTTAGATATTTGTGAGCACTTTGGCCGCTCAGATATATCTGATGGCGACTGTACAGGTATGAGCGTATGTATGCATAACTAACGCGCCTAACTGGGGTTACGTTACGTAACAGATTTGTTTGCTAGTCAGCACAAGTCATGTTTACCAAAACGTGGGGCAAGTTGATACACGATAGGGCACGTTGGCTCACGTTGGGCTGACACAAACCTGGGACCCATATCACAAAGTTACAATTTGAGTAGTCTAGACTAGCAACAGTGAAACTCTTGACCAATATAGACTGGCCTTTTGACCAGTGTTGCCAACTGGGCCCTGAGAACTTCATTTTGCTTTATAATTATTTAGACGACCGATTATTCTAGTGGGTAGTGACGCTGTCTACGAGGCTGAAGGTCCTAGGTTCGAATCCCGGCAAGGGCAAATATTTGTGTGATGAGACTGATGAGCATGAATATTTGTTTCTGAGTCTTGGATGTTTTCTAACACAAGCCTTATGGAGCTTACTATAGGCCTAGTTCGATTTGTGTAAGAATGTCCCCTAATATTTAATTAATTTGATATAAATGTGTTTTACGCGCTTTTTTCTACCCGCGCCGAATGAACGTCTCAAAACGTTAAAATCAAAATCTAATGCAAAATATATGTCTCAGATATCCACCCTGTCTGACAGCAGGGCAGAAAATGGCTAGGGCACTTGCAATTGATTAAATAAATCATGATTACTTGCGGAATTACAGACGGGGAAATTGGTTGGGTTCGGCGATACTGGGGGATAGTGATACAAATCCGTTTAGGGAGTTTCGTGATAAATTTTTAGGCAATTCAAGTCTCGATGATTATGGATACCTATAATCTTAACTACGCACGCTTGTACACAGAAAAAAAACTTAAATCAAGGAATGAAATCGGAAGACCACCAATATCTTGAATGTAACCAAGAGAAAAAAACTTGGCTTTCACCCCTTTAGGGGCAAGTTTAAAAAAATATTTTTGGATGGATCTACACATTATAAAAGAAACCTGCTATCCTGCTTTCATATTTCTAGCCACAGTTTATCATTAAAAATCACACATTACTGATGAATTAGAAAAAATGCTCTTGTCAATGTTTTAAACGTCTAATTTTAAAAGCGACATGTGTCCTATACAAACTTTCAACTCTTTTTAACCCCCTTAGGGGATGAAATTTTAAAATAACTCTAAATCATTTGTTTCGCTTTTTAATAAGGAATCTTCAAACATTCAAGTCTTTAATTTTTCAAATGAACGATTTCCATACAACAGTTCAACCCCTATTTCATTCCATTAAGGGTTGAAATTTGAAAAATCCTTTATTAATATTAATACTCGTCCACGTATCGTTAAGAATATTTGTTCCAAATTTCATGCCTATATCTTTAGCTGTTTAGGCTGTGGGCTGTCTGTCAATTTACAATGACAACACTAACTTATCCCACTCCCCTCTTTTTATCTATAATAATAACCTAAGCGGACCCGCGCAGGCAGCTAGTCCAATAAAATATACTTTAAATCGTTAGTGTCGTTTCCATATGCAAAAATTACCCATAACCTTCTCAAACTCAAAGTTCCTTCCAAACTCCAACTGCGAAACATTTTTCACCCCTCACTTAACTTAATTCAGTGTGAAACTATTTACCTCTGGCCTTCGTGGACAACGTCTTATGTGGGAAGCCAACGTGAATACTTTAGACTTTATTCTAAGAATACTTGTTCAATATTGCTTGAAAGTAAACTGTGTTCCTGCAATGTATGTATCGTCGCTTACAGCTTTGTGGCTAGGAAGCGTATTCGTCTACTAAGTTTGCGAGGGTTCTATTGTTGTATGGCACTTTCATCAAACCGAATGGATGTGTAGGAAAATGCAATTTAAAGTGAAAGCTGGAATAAGAAAAATTATGATGCTATGCAATCACACACAGTGCAATCTCTCTTGCTTTTTCGACTGTACTGTATACACAAAAAATACTCACCAATCATGTCTTGATGACTATTAGTATTTGTTATTTATTTTCTAAATAGCGTACCTGCACTTAAATTTCCATTAGGGTATTTCTCAAATAATGTGATTGACTTGTACAGCCAAGTGAAAAAGTTAGTAATATTTAATTCTAA
Organism: Epinotia nisella; assembly: GCA_932294315.1. Taxonomy (NCBI): domain Eukaryota; kingdom Metazoa; phylum Arthropoda; class Insecta; order Lepidoptera; family Tortricidae; genus Epinotia; species Epinotia nisella. The sequence goes on from OW028690.1 coordinate 18,570,308, forward strand.
TCACTTACTTTTTCTTTTTTTATATACGGATCAAAATATTTACTAAATAAGCTATTATAATACTTATTTATATTATAATTAAGTATTACAATATTTAACTGCTGGGAAATTCTTAATTTTTGCACATGGTTGTGACAAGTGACGTTAAGTATTTGAGAATGATCCATTAGCTTGTATAACAATAAATCTGTATATAAGTATTTTAATCATATTGCATTTTAAAACACTTATGGCCTTTATAAGCGTAGAAATATTTACCAATTACAGAATTTAAATTTACCATGTTAATCCGGCAGAGCAGATTCCAATTCGAAATATTTTCTCAGATATGCAACCCCTAAACGTTTAAGATCTGCCCAAAGATAACAGAGTTAGCTTAATTGAGGGGATAATCACCCTCAATAATCGCTGTAATTTAAGTTTACTTCTGGATATCTTGTTTTAAAACAGCACGTAGGAATGAAGGAAATTAATTCTTGCATGCAATGTACCTACGTACCTAAAAGGTACATTTATTTGGCAACCCGAGAGTAGAACTATCTCCATTCAAAGGTTCAATGCCCACCACAATACCTACACGCCACAAAACCTAGATGAAGATCTTAATGATGATGGCGTATTTAATACCTAATACTTTCTCATACGACTTCGTCAGCTATTATAAATGTTTAAATCAACTCATTTCAGACAGGATAGGTACCTTCCCGATTTTGAATCAATCTCGTTATGAGTAACAATTATTTATTGTTTATTTTTCCAAATTAATGACAAGATACAGTTTGAATCAATCTCGTTATTTTATTGTTTATTTTTCCAAATTAATGACAAGATACTGTTTGAATCAATCTCGTTATGAGTAACAATTATTTATTGTTTATTTTTCCAAATTAATGACAAGATACTGTTTGAATCAATCTCGTTATGAGTAACAATTATTTATTGTTTATTTTTCCAAATTAATGACAAGATACTGTTTGAATCAATCTCGTTATGAGTAACAATTATTTATTGTTTATTTTTCCAAATTAATGACAAGATACTGTTTGAATCAATCTCGTTATGAGTAACAATTATTTATTGTTTATTTTTCCAATTTAATGACAAGATACAGTGTTAGTTCCATCTGTTCAGTTAACCTATTATTATTAGTAAAAACATTTAACAATCACTATAATAGATGCCTTATTAGCAAGATTAGGTATATTTTAAGTATCCTGCTATATGACTAAATGGAATTAAAAGTGGTAGCACTTTTATTATCACAGTCGTTTACTTCAACCTTCATTTGCTTTTTTTTGGAATACAAAACCATATTCAAAACTGATTCAACTATGAAATATTCCCAGCGCATTACATATTTATGACGTCGTAACTAAAATACGGTACGACTAAAATATAGCAAGATCAACCACTCGAAAATCTCCAAAACTGCATGTGGCAAATGGCAGAGCACAATAGAAACCAATGGGAATTCTGAACACCTCTCGCCGTAAGGGGTTTCGAGATTTATTGCCCAACTTCACTCAGCATTTTCCCCTTAACTACCATTTTAAACCCTCTCTTTCATTCCCAACGGAAAGAAAAAGAACGACGATGTCGATATTGAAAACGCGACACGGAATAGTCATGAAAAGGGGGTTCTTAATAACGCTATTTTCCGAAGGGAACTAAATACAATGCAACGGATTGCTCCGATACAAACTTAAAATGTGCGCTTCTCATGCACTTTAACTCGAAGGCGGAAAACATAGTTTACTTTGACCAACATATACATAGTTGGTAATCTCCGTAGTTTGAAAAGGTGATATTGAACTTTAGTATCATAGATATAGAGGTGGGTTTATCGTAATATTAGCTGGCAGACATCTGCAAAGTGTAGTTATTCATCATCGTTGTAAAATTTAATAAGATCCATGAAGGATGGATTCGCTGAGAGGTTATGAAACTTTTACTCATGCGGATAATTAGGATCCTGTCTTTAACACCCTTGGGGGATAAGGCATGAAAATAAGATTTAGAAAGTTTGAACAGTTTGCCAAGAGAAGAAAATCGAAATTAGATACTTTATTTCAAGCGGAATTTTTGCAAGATTTGTTCAATTTTCCAGGCAACGCACTAATAAACTTTTAGAATTTTGAAAGAAAATGATTATTAGAACATCAGTGAAGTGAGTGCACATTAGTGGAGCTATAACGAAAACATTACTATAAATTTTACGTTACATTAAGCTTTTTATTGAGTGACTGATCCATTTTGCCCCTGTGTCTCTTTGTGTGATCATTATACCCCGTGATGGCGGAACACTGGTCCTGGCTGACAGGGGGCGAAACGGGGGAGTACACATACAGCCCCCCCACTAGGCCATCGAGGCCCCCTCATCGACCGCTTGTCAAGGTCGCTACCAGTGCTCATCTCCACACTATGTCCAGGTAAGTCAATTTATTTTCATCAGTCTGTCTTATGATCGTCATAATCGAACGGAAATTAAATTTCGAGCATATCTGTCAATCTCAGGGAAAGGACCCTTAGATTAGATAAAAATTTATTTAAAACAGAGATAAAATGTATACACTAAAACTATTCTAATGTACGTTTGTGATTCTTCTAGAGTCGCAGTCCATAGGCTACGGTGTCATACCATCAGACAGGCCGTAAGCTTGTTTGCTTCCATCGTAGTAGGTATATAAATATGTTTGCCCTCGTTTGTGATTACTATGCCCCACGAATATATGATCATTTTACCCCACGACCGAATGTGTAAAGACCAATGGCATTACATTTCGAAAGCGTTTATTCTGAATCAGGAAATTAAAATATTTATTTTGCTAATAGGTTTGAGCTAGCTCTTTTACACGTCATGTTTTACCTTAACTATTTTACATACTTATAAATGCTTCTTTATTATTTATAAATTCTTTATTACTAGTTAGGTTTATGTCGTAACCGAGTCTACATGTGCAGCGACTGAAAAGTGTCTAAGGTAGAAGTACTAGTGCCCGACGCGATACTAGTACAGTCAGCAGCAGAAGTAGCTAAGCGGGCCGGGTGTTCAAAATTACCTGCACAAGACTTTATTCTTAAGAAATTAAAAGCGTGTATAGGTTATTTTGAACACCCGGCCCGCTTAGCTACTTCTGCTGCTGACTGTACTCGACGAATATAATTTAACTAGGGAATAATAAACTAAGATTGATCACGACATCATTTTTATGTTACTAAATGTTAGTGACTTCAATATTTCTTATCACAATTTCAAGACAAATAACTTATTTATAAGTTACGAACATATTTGTTAAAACCAGTTGCCATCAATTGGGACAATGAGTTAAACCTTCAAGTCCCAATAAATGTTAGTCTGTCATTCATGACATTTGTACTGAAATGACATCTATTGGGACTGCCAGCATAACCGCCTGCCATTTACTCGTACATTCGGATTGATTACCTTATTCTTATATTATCAGGATTTTTTATAATATCACCATATGAAACGAATTCCATATCAGTAACTTGAGTAAATACCTCGTCTCCCAAACGGTATGAAACTGTTTAATACATATTAAATGAGCATAATATCGTGATTCAAATAAGTATTTTCTGTTGACATGTCGGGCACTAGTACTTCTACCTTACAAAGTATAATTTATTGAGTCATGATGATTGGCAGAAGTCTGGAACTAGTATTAGACACATGTGTACGACTTTGTATGCAAGTCATTGAAATTGCATGTAAGAGACGAGTGTGAGGACTTAATCTAAGGTTTAACGATAAAATTGTATGGAGTATTGTAGGAAATAGTAATTTGTGTCTCAAGGTACTTATGGCGAGGGCGGTACATTGAATCCAGAGTGAAGCGAAGGATTCAAGCGTTAATGGCCATGACAGACAGACCAGAAAAAACATCATGGACCTGCTGTACGAACCTCTCGTTAGCAAGGCAATATATAGGAAAAATGTGGCCAACATGTGCATTAAATTATATAATAACGAGTTGGCTTCTCGACAGATGTTTTTATAGTGTTAAGAGTTATTTAGAGTATAAGTGACATACATTGGTAATATTATTTTTAATTGGTTTCATGTATATTAATTTTGCAATTGATAATTTGTATTTTTACTAAATTCATCGTCTGTCTGTAAAATATTTGCACGCCTGCATGCAGGCTGAATACACTGTCATGTTCTGAATGAATTTAATGTGTTTAGAATTAGGATAAACTAACAGATATATAAACATTATTGTCACTAACAGCTATGTACCAATGTGTCTGAAAGAAATAAAGAAATTATTAATATTATAGTTATGTGGTGGATATTTATCTTATTAGGTACTTAAAGGAAAACGGATAAGAAGATAAAGACGAAAAAGAGAGTGGAATTAATTGAATTTTGAATTGAAATTTATTTAGAAAATTATTGTAATCATGCAGTGTCTAAATTTCAAATTACGGAAAAAATTGAAAGATTTAGTGGCCGAGACAGATTGTTCCGATAGCTCAGTTGGTTAGTAGCGACGGGCCAGTTGCCGGTTCAAATCCGGCTGGGAACATTTTTTTTTAATTTTCCTTTAATTTGAAATTTATAATTGTTGTTAGCAGAGCGTTACTGCTTAATACAAAATTAATTCAGTATGTAATAGTAATATGTAATTATAATTCCGATAAAAAAAAAGTAATAATTCCGATGAAGTTTAGTTTGCCCGCGGTATTAGATGGCAATGGCAGTCGCTTTCCCAAAAAATAGTACCTACGCCAACTCTGTGATTGAGAACCAAGCAGACGCCTTAGACTTTTCTTCCTATTTCTTAAACATACCTACTAACTAGCTAGCTGTTTACAATTTTCGTTACATATTTTGCTTAGTATTCAAAAGCTGTTTACGTGAAAAATTGTAGTTGTCCCAATGGCATTCACGTTATTTATGAGCCAAGCTATGTTTAGCGCTCTCTAACTCAATGTTACTCAATAATAACTCTTCTTGCTATATCTTTACGGCCAGTGAATATGTTAAGAAACGGCAAACTTTATTTATTTCTTTGCGTTTATTTTGACCCGAGCATGAACTTTAACTTTTGCGATCATATTCACCTTTATCGTCACGGAATAAGGTGTGTTTTTGGTCAATTCAAGTGTATTATATACATTTAACTAATGATGTTAAACTGACGATATCCATTTGCGGTCATGAAAGTACTTTCTCTATAGTAACTGTTAATACGTCAACTGCAAAAGTATCGTGGTAATGCAGTTGTTGCAAACCGTTGACAGGTTGATGTATTATTGCAGTTCCTCAGAGGAATTCATTAAAACTTAATGTATGGAAGCCATACATATTTCATACGAATGCTTGTGTTTATTTTAATAATTGAGGTAATTTTTTAATTTTTAAACGTAATGTTGGCGTTGAGAACTTTGGATTTTTATTTATTTTATTATGTAACGCAATATGTGGCTCTACTTTCCATTATTTACGAAATTAATAGAAACACAATCGCTGGCGAGAATCGCTACGCGCTACGCTCGTAGCCGATCCCGTTATTCCTCGTATGTAGCGGAAAGCGACTACGGCGTAGGCACCCGCCAGGCGGGTTCCCGGCACTGAAGGTGTTAACAGTTTAAAAAATGTCAGCTGGTGACATTGACATCAAAAAGTTTTTATTAAAAATTGTTAATAAAAAGTCGTTAGAAAAGAATACAAAACAATATTGTATAAAACTGTGGTACAAAACAAAGGTATGCGAAGCATGATATGGGTTCCTCAGTTTTACCCTTTTCGGGCACAGAATCGTTCATTCATCAACAATTTCAATAATTTTCGGGCATAAAAGAGTTGCTTCTAGCTCCATCATGACCATCATCATATAAGCCGTAGTTTTATTAATAATGAGTTCTTCAAAAGAGTTTTGTTAAAGGTCTTAAAAAATATGGACTCTTTTCATTCCTCGCCACAGGAACACAGAAGCACATAAATCGTGTAATAACAAACAATCAGTTAAAGTCATTATGTCCACTTAGGTTAATTACTTTATGCTTTTTATAAAATAACCATGTAGTTCTTTATTTATTTTAGTCTTTACGGCAAACAAAAGTAACTTACAAAAGGGCATGGGATTTTTTGGGGCAAAACGATCATTAAGTTGCATCAGTAAACATTTGTTGAAAAACATGTACTTATAATGTTAACTTGTGAAGGCTTAACAAGCAGTGTAATTGGGGATGGATAATTTTTCGAAATGTGATAGGAATAACCTTCCTTAGCACTAGAAAAAAGTTTCAGATTTTTCAGCTGCGCCAATTATTATTGAAAAATATAAACTGTTTCCTCACTTACATCGTTATCGCGGGAGCAAAAACAAATCTGTTAAAGAACAAATATAACAGATTGTCTGTTTAGAAAAAACTGAATATTCTACCTACACGTTCTAAGCCGTCAAGAAGTTTATCACATCTAGCACGAAGTTTTGGCTGGAAAAGGTCAATAAATATTGTCTTACAATGTGTAAACGATTACCTATAAGTCAACGTGTCAACTTGAATACTAAACCATAAATTCATCACATAATATTTTCCTTCGAGGCATTTTTAAAAGCACTAGATCTTACAAAATCCAATACTAGTTAATTATGTTGCTTGCTACAAATCAATTAAGAAATACAAATGTCTAAAGTAGCAGGAAAAGTGACTGAAGAGGTTGCATCATCATCATCATCATCATATCAGCCCAAAGACGTCCACTGCTGAACATAGGCCTCCCCCAAAGAGTGCCACAATGACCGGTCCTGGTTGCATAGGCAATCTTTTTAAGCATGTATCAAGTCAAGCACGGAGATTATTTTTTTTAATTTTGTTCTCTTAGGTATAAACGTTTCTCGTTATGAGTGTCACTTCTGTTATTGAGTATTTGTCATAATCTTTCAGTACTGTCAAATCGTTTTTGCTCCCGCGATAGCGATGTATGTTCCTCACTTACGTTTTGGGTTTATGACGGCGGATAAGACGCTTTACTTGATCTGTCTGATATTTACAGCGGCGGTCAATAGTAAACTTATCATTAGCTGTCAAACTTACTATTGACCGCCACCGCAGCCCGCGCCAGTTTATTGCAGGCATTAGTCTTCTGATACTTCTTAATTTAGTCATGTTAATATACCTGCATCTCTTTCAGAGATTCGCTAGGACTCGAACCATGGAATCCTCTACCTACGGCCTGAACACAGCCATGCATCTCACAGATTCAAAATCACAGATACGATAAAGGGAGACAATGAGTAATGTTGCCAGCAGTCGCGTCACGTAGTGTTGCCAGGGGAAGCATAAATACACTGGTCTATATGTAAATTTTTACATCGCATGTTATTGTTTAGACGCAGGTGGTTGGTTTGTCTGAATTGGTTTTGGGGTGGTTATATTTAAATTCTCGCCTTGTATGAGACAACACAAAGACGTGAATTTTTATGCTAGTATCCTTTGATTCAATTTTTATGATCGCCTGGTAGGAATATAATACATCTGCCCCCGTGCCTTTGAATGTACGGAAAAAGTTGTCATAAGATTGGGTTTCACCTAAGGGGTAGCCGCGTAACTTTTCGAATGAGCGTACAGGCAAAAACATAGATTGTGTCTCAAGGGAACAATAGTTATTTGTTCAACAAGAGAGCAAAGTAGATTTTTGCTGCGAGTGTTGATGTTGAGTCCCGAGCAAGCGAAAGATTCTATAGTTGAATCACGAGCGTAGCGAGTGATTCAAAATTAGAATCTTGAGCGTAGCGAGGGACTCAAGGACACGAGATGCAAATATCTTTGCTCTCGTGTGATACATACAACTTTTCACCTCAGCGGCGAGAACATAATAACGCAAAGGAATAAAACGCCACATAGAAGCAATTAAATCATTTTTATGTAAAAAAACCGGCCAAGTGCGAGTCGGACTCGCGCACCGAGGGTTCTGTACAAACCTGTAGGTATATAAATTATTAAAAATATTTTTATTTTATAATGTTATTAAAAATTTACGGATTTCGCAATTTTTCCTTTATTTGTGCTAATATAAGACGTTGCTTCTTACTTTACTTTCAATATTCTGAATTCACGGGAAGGAGGTGCTGATTCCCTTGCAAGTTTCGAAAATTTGCGGAAATTTGCGGCATAAACGGCTGTATCTTTTGATTGCGTTGGCTTAGAAGTTTGATTTTTTCACAGCTCCAAGGGACAGTAGGTAGACCTGAGTATTTGACATACATTTTAGCTTGATACCTCCACGCATTCCTGAGAAAAAGAGTCTTGACAGACGGACGGACAACAAAGTGATCCTATAAGGGTTCCGTTTTTTCCTTTCGAGGTACGGAACCCTAAAACCAAACAACAAATAATATGAAATAACAAACATTAACTACAATAAGCGATAAGACCGCCTGTTGTCTACCTCTATCTACATGTTATTGTATTGTTTCTCTATGTAACTGCTTTGTTTGTGTGAGGTGTGCAATAAAGAGTATTTGTATTGTATTGTATTGTACAATTACTCTCTCCCATAACATTAACATTACATGACATTAAGAAAAAACTAAGTCCGTTTGTTTATGCATTTTGCTGATACTTGTCCAATGTCCAAGATGAACTTACTTAGAAAACACAGTTCAGCCCTCTTTGACGGTATTTCTCAACTCTTGAGGAGTTAAAACATCGGCTTCGTCACTTGATTCACTCATATTTAGTACAGTTTTTAGGGTTTGTTTAAGTTATGTTTTATCTCCAAGAAAACGTAATAAAGTTCAATCGCGCTAACTTTTTAAAGAATATAAAGTGCGTTCTGAAACTGTATATAAATTTATATTTATTTCACCATATGAAAAAACTGAAGACTTATAATAATAAATGTTCGCGATAAATATCGCATTTCTTCATTGTATTTTAAGAATAATGAAATACTAATATGATTAAAATAATATTAGATTTAATATAGGTTTTATATTTTTATACGAGTTTAACACGAGTCGAATTTTATTTTGTTTCGGAACGAGTTTTTGGTTCCCGCTTTTTGGGGGCCTACTACGAAGGTTTCGAAGCATTGATTTAGTATAAGTAACTAGATACACAATCAGCCGAAAAAAGTGGCCGTCCAAAAGAACCGCGCGATCGACACTTGCGGCTCTTTTGCGTTTAGTCTGGTTTCGACCGTGAGACTTGACGGTTGTCAAAAATGACAAAAATGATCCGTGAAAAAATTCGTTAATAGCCAATATAGCTATAGAAAATAAATAAAATAGGATTGGATATATTTCTTTAACTAAGTTCTATTGATAGCGTAAAGAATTTCATGTAAACTCATTGGCATTTCATAGTTTTGAATAAATAATTTCGTTAGTACAAATGACAGATTATCACGGAACAAAAACCTAAGGAGTCAGTACCTACTTATTAGATTTTTTTATGGAGTAGTACAGTTACGTTATTTGTGGTTTTCAATTTAAGATTCCCGAGAAATCCTTAGCGATGTGCAAAGTAGGCCGCAGTTATAGGCTTATAGCACGAGATAGGAGACATCAACGACGAAGAGTGGTGACGACTTATTTTTCAAGTTTATATAAATCTTGTAAAAATAAATGTTTAACTAAAGATAAATTGATATTCAGATTGTAAGTCATTATTATATGTCGCAAAGGGACTAATTAGATACGTCAAATATACCACGCTAAAATGATCTATATACCTAGTTCTTATTCCCTTTTCACTGGTCGTGCGTAGAATTTTTGGAAGGAGTTTGACAGTTGCACTGATAATACGTAATGCCCACCGAACAATGTTTAGGTATTGCCTGCTTGTAAAAATAAATAATCATGATTTATTTGTGTTTTTCGTCTTCCTGTTTAAATAAATAAAATATTATAGATTTTATTCATTAAAGTGTGATATGTAAAATACGTCCAAACAGCAAAAATCCGCAACGTACTTCGTCAATCATTTACAAATGACTGTAATGTTTATACAATATTATTAAAATAATTTTATAATGCGACTCCATTCATTCGCTATTTAGTTTTGACGTGAGCAATCAAGTCACATTATGATAAAATCTCAATAAACTAAAAAGTTTTTAATCTGTTTGATGCTAATTCGCTAATATGGCCATTACAGCTTAAAACACTAAGTTCTCTTTTATATGAAGCATATATCTCAACGCAGGTTATAAGTAAACGCGATTGGCATCAACTGAAATATAGCTAGAGTTGTCAAATTGGGGCACATTTCTTGAAATTTTTGTTCGACATTGTGCGTCTATTTACTTTATTATACGTCAATGTTTCGAAGTCGAATGACAATTCGACATATTTTATCTCTCTCTTTTTTTGTAACGGAGTGAAAGTGACAGAGATAATGAAGTTTAAATGTTCCAAGTTTGTATTACACCCCGCAGTATGAAAAGATAACCTGCGACTAACCTACGATATGAAAAATTAAAAAGTTAGTTTTCTTCACGCTCGCAGCAAAATTGCATTTTCCTCACTGGTTTCAAGCAGCAAAACCGCCATGTTCGAGCCGCTGAGGTGAAAAATGATTTTTTTTTATTTACGGCAAGGGCGGTATATTGTATCCTGAGCGAAGCGACGTAACGAGGGATTTAAGTGTTTACACCCAAGATGGAAATTTCAGGGCAACAATTACTCTTTTAGGAATAGCAGGAGCAGGGAAGGAAACTGCAACTTTGGTCCCTCATTTGACGGCAACAATAATTTCGAACTAAGTACCTAAAGTTCGTACAAAGGTTCTAAAATCGACCAGCAGGGGTTTTTCTCTATATGTTGAGAGTTTCTATTCCGGACGGTGAGTAAGGTCGCTAAATCCACTTAGAATGCATTGTAATTTTCTCTATATCTTGAGAGTTTACATTCCGGACGATGTATAAGGTCGCTAAACCTACTAAGAACGCCTTGTATCTTGAGAATTTCTATTCCGGACGGTGAGTAAGGTCGCTAAATCCACTTGGAATTCGTAGTACAACGAAACTGAAACGGAAACTTAAGCAGTCATAAAACTTGAAATAATCGCTCTGAATAGCTCATTCATAAGACTAGCTAAGGACCGAAACGGGTAGCGTACTAGAAGAGAGGCCTATGCTCAGCAGTGGGCAATAGCACGCTGAAGATGATGATGATAGGCCCAATTATCATCAGGCGGACCGTACGCTTGTTTGTCACTATAGTAGTGTAACATTTTCATTACTCCAGCGACCTTTACCAGGTCATCAGTCCACCTTGTGGGGGCCTGCCCACGCTGCACGCTGGATGCGGGTGGCGCAGGACCGGTCATTGTGGCACTCTTTGGGGGAGGCCTATGTCCAGCAGTGGACGTCTTTCGGCTGATATGATGATGACGATGATTTTCATTACTGCAATATAGTATTTTATATAATCGTTACATAATAAGGGCTCTTAAAGTCGAGTACCGTACCTAAGTAAGGTACGATAATTTAAGAGCTAATTGTGTAACTATTGTATACAATTTTTTTTATACGAGTCAACAGAAATAATTAAACAGACTTGGTATCTAATGAAAATCTAAGCCCTGAAACTAAGTGCAAGTCAGAGGTGCGCCGGCTCAACGTCGTTGATGTCTTTTGTATTGGAGTCAACGCGACGTCCTATTGGTCAAATTCATTATAGTTCAGTAAAGGCGCCACGAATTTATTTTAATTGTCTAAAGCGTTGTCTTATAGTTATTATAGTCGAGTTGGGAGCTCCATAGAAGAAAAGTATGTGGTTTTAGTTTAGTGTACGAAGTCTTAATTCAAACATTAAAGTCGACAAGTATAAAAAAATAATTTCACAACTGTTTAGACAAAGTATAAAAATATTTTCTCTTACCAAACTGGCAATATTTTTAACCTTTTCCAGCTTTATTTTTTCTCCCACTCACGGAACTGTCAAACCGTCTCATTACTGTTGACAGATCGTTTCAGGCCCCACTGTCAAGATTGATGGTCGAAGTTATTCGCTTAGCACAGGAGTAATAGCACTCTCGTGACCTCCCCGATTATTTTGCACTAATGACGTCGACGCGGTGCGTTTTTGACAGTCCATAATACAATACAATACAAATACAAATACTCTTTATTGCACACCTCACACAAACAAAGCAGTATAATGCATAATGTTCTTTCTTTTAAAATTTCGTGGGTCTCTGTTAGCGCCCTTAATTTCACTGTAGGCGAGCGTTAAGGCACGCAACTTGCAATCAGAGGGGTAATCACGAAACTTTTCGAACGCGCATTATAAAAACTGAACTGACATTTTTCCATATAAAAGTAAGGTTTAGGTTAGTACGTATTGCTGACGAAGCCTGTCGCTCGTGCGCCTCACCCCACGCGTCACGCCTAACGAAACTAGACCTCTACCTACGCTTAGTTACTACGAATCGTGGCGTCAAGATATATTTGTGGGTGAGTGTTGAGGTGAGCTTAAAACAAGTTACAGAATAGGGGGGGCACTGATCACACTGTTCGGCCGAGGTCAGGCGCGGATCACTCTTTGATTTCGTCGCGCCGCATAAAAACACGCCGACCGGCCGCCTTTAGGCGGTCTATCACAGTGGTTGCCGCGCGCTGTTTGCATTGCATCGGCACTCGCCTCGTAAAATAAATATGCCGCGTCGTCTATTTATATTGGTTGAAAATAATTTTTCTTAACATTATGTGTATAGGTAACCCAGAGTTGTGTGTCTTCGTCTTACATTTTGCAGAAACTTTGGTGATCCTAAGTAAATAAAGAATAATCGTAATATCGTTAGTAAAATACACTATTATTTTAACATGCCTATAATTTAATAAGTCGAGCTGGCGGTAACCCTAGCTCTAAGGCTCCGCCTCCGAAAGAGCGCGTGACATGTGATAGAAAGAAATGGCCACATTTGGGCACGTTTGGCGTACATAAACAGGGAATTTGTTAACAGAGAACCTTCTGTACGTAGTATACTTATTCTGTGCCCATGTTTGAGGCGGTGACAGTACTTGACGCACGTGGGCCTCGCCACGTGACGTGGCGTCCCAAAGCACTCGCACACATTTCCCCTCTGCCACGGCACCAAAGTTAACCCGACGGCCTTACTATTACCGATGTTTTAAAACCACCGAGTCTTAAACTTTGTTTCAGACACACCTGAAAGTGCTAACCACATATTTTAATGTAATTGCATAATTTAAATGAATGAAGCCATCACATTGTAATCACGTAATTACCTATCGTATAATTAGATATGTTTACTTTGATAAATTGCAGGTTTTGTTAAACGCTTTCCGTGTCTTCAGCATTCGCTAGTAAACAATGTATACCTATGTATTTACGAGCTCAAGTTTAAGGGCGTGAATTGAAAAATAACGATGCAATTGGGTACTTTCCTGGGTAAAAAATATATCATTCTATTTAGTCCGGCAGTTAGATTATCAAACAAGTGCGAGTTCAATTCGCGTGGTGAGGGTTCCGTATGTAATCAAAATTTCATCAGTGTTTTTGAATACTTAAACTTCTTATAGGTTTTCCTGTAATCTTTAGGCAAGGAACTATTTTCCATATTTTTTTCAGAATTTTAATCCTAGTAGTTTCGGAGATAAGGGGGGGGAATGGTCAATTTTCGTCTTTTTTCCTAAATTACTTCAAATCTGTTTTTGCTAAAATATAAAAAAAAAATATCTGACATGCTTACAACAACCCCTTTCATTTGATATGTCACACAATACAGTTTGCGAAACTTTTTTTTTTAATTTTCCAGTTTACCCCCCAAAAGTGGCCCCCTTGTTCAGATTTCACTAATTTACTATACGCATCCATTTTTGGGTCACCAATTTACTTATGTGTACCAAATTTCAACTCAAACGGTCCAGTAGTTTCGGAGCAAATCGGCTGTGACAGACGGACAGACAGACAACCGAGTGATCCTATAAGGGTTCCGTTTTTTTCCTTTTGAGGTATCGGAACCCTAAAAAATGACCATTCTGCTAGCCAATAACACAACAAATTAGATTCCATTTGGAATGTGCTTCACGTATTCAGTTAAAAAGTGACCCTAGCCTAGCTGCGCGATACATCACGTGTGGGGTGGGCCCAATGGTCCGTGAGATGAGGAACGTGTTTAGAATAATGAGCGTTATGGGATTTTAAAAGTAATGTGGAAGGAATCAGCTAAGGAAACAGCTGATGTTCCGAACAAAAAAAAATTAGACGACCTATTTACTGCTGCCTCAAGGAGAAAAATCATAAGTGACAAAAAGTAAGTGCGCACTTATGGTTTTTGTGTTAACTTTGCACTATGGCATCTAAGAAAAAAACAACACAAGAAATACTATATTCTATATTCTATATTCTAATACTAATTGGTCTAGGAACTTGAAAAAGCACAATACTCCAGGCAAAATACTGTTTCGAAAAACATTAATTTATAATAGCGTTTTTTGTTGTTTATTTCATTCTAAAACGTTATTCTAAGATCAAGATTCAAGAATCCAACAAACTTTCCACCCGGAAGTAATTATATAGATTTAAATTAAACATTAACTGTCTTTTATATTTTATTTATATTGAATATCTTAAAGCAAATGTCAATGAACCTAAATAAAGATAAAAAATATATGAATATTTATCCGGACTTTTTAGGAGCTAATTAAATATTGATTTTTTTGATGTCTGATTTTTTGTTAGATTTTGCCTCTAGGTAACTATTTAATTGATAATATATCCGTTACATTAAAAAAATTAGCTATTATAAATTATTTCCAAATCTGTCATTTTTTCCATACAAGTTGTCAGTTCATTGCCTGGACTACAAAGCACAAGCACAATCGCGGACCTTGAAGCATGGCACCCTCGAGCCGCTGACCTAAATCGCAAAATGCTGGACAAGGTGGCAACTCTGGGTATAGAAGATCTCGACGCACCCGCCCTGCTAGCATAACTTGACTCTCTACTCGCGCGCGTGATAGACTATCTGTCACTTTTTGAAAAGCATTAGTCAGAAAGTGACGGACAGTCTATCTCGCGCGCGAGTAGAGTCGAGAGTCAAGTTATGCTAGCAGGGCTGGGGACGCTTACCTGGCTCACGGCGAATTTAACCCACTATTAACAAATAATAGAATAGGTGAAATCACCTACTTTTTTTTATTTTCCTTAATCAGTCATTTATTGGCTATTAAATAAATGTTTTTTTGAGGTCTAAATTTAATTACTTTTTCACAATTACTAGTTTTAGGCCGAAAGGTGGGTTTTCTAAAAAAAATCTAAAAACTTGAATAACTTGCAAACCAATGAGTGTTGACTGGATCTAAATCATTGCAAATGAGCTATAGAATAACCCATTTCAAGGAATACGTCGAATTTCCCGTCACCCTGTATCTACCACCATATAAAGACATGAGGCGCTGGCCCCGAGGAGCGGCGGATACACGTCCCCTTACAATTAAATAAATGTAACATACGAAACACAACCAATTACCTACTTATATCCTTAACTCATGACATGTGACATAACATCTTCAGCTTAAATAGATCTTTTAGACATAAGTTAACTGACACAATCCTGCGGGAACGAAACGAAAGGATGTAAACCCTAATAGGTAAAACGTATTCTCATTCTCATACCAGACCAGCAACTTGGACGTTGGTTACCAACAGTTTATTACGAGATCAAAGTTCATTGTTATCGTGCTCGCTGATTTTATTAATTACAAAATGATATGGTAGCAACTATTTGTTTGATTACGTAAATGTGACTTCGAATGGATACGGCACTTTGGATGTCGTATTTTTAAGTTAATACCGCTTTATCCAAATGACTTTCGCCCATTTATTCGTCCATTTCGAAACTTTGTCAACCCATGAGCTTGAGGATTCGTTCTGAAGATAAAAGAAACAAATGCAGGTCCTTCACTCTCACCACAGTTACCTACAAATTTTACGAAGAAGCATTATGCTGAGGTGTCAGACACCTGCAGCGCTGATTTTCAGCCAGCACCGTGGTGACCCACGGAGACGTCATATGTATAATTAAACATAAATACATAGTGAGATAGTAGGCACTACCTACATGCAGCTTTAATAAAATAATAATCACATTACACATTAAAGTTAACTTTAACGTACCTATTAAACTAAAAACAAAAACTAGATAACAATTTGCAATTGGCATATTTTTACTGTCACAGTGCTAGATTAGGATTTCGAAGTTGTATCTGCTAAGCACCTCTTTCAAAATCATTTATTTCATGTAACAAGTACACATATTTACATAGCATAAAAATTTAAAGTTTAAGTTTAATTTAATTTAAAATTAATAATGAATTGCTTCTACCATCGTATAACATTGGTAGGAGAATGCAGCCCCGCACAGTGTAGCAGGATAGCACAGTCAGGCTTATCCGCTATCATTCTAAGAATGCTATTGGGACTGTGTCCGTTTGATAGGGGGAGGGATATCATTCCAGCACTTAGTGTAAGGCCTGAGTGGACGCTCCGCTGTGAGCGGGGCGTGCAGCGTCCATATAAAACAAATGCAATTTATATGGAAGCTGCACGCCCCGCTCACAGCGGAGCGTCCACTCAGGCCTTTCACTTAGATGCCGCGAATCTGAAACTACCTCAGAAAGCAGTGGTTCGGTGCAGTATAATGGCGTAGCGAAAAACCATACAACCTTCAAACCAACATTCAAGACATTAAACACACACGCCCCCTCATCATAAAATGACTGGCATCCGTCATTACCCACACATTACCCTATTCACAACCACGCAGCGACAAAACCACGTCTATCTATATCTATTTAGAGTCTACGCCAAAACTGGTCATTACCTAGGTAATCATAGAGGATTAACAGTCGAAAAAAATCCGACAGCAATATAATGGTGAGATGACGGCCGGTGAGCATTGTTCGAAAGATGGCGTCGATGTGGCTCGTGTGTGCTCTGATGATAGCTGGGTGCCAGCTGGTGGCTGGGACGGCTGAGGTTATGAGCCATGTCACTGCGCATTTTGGAAAAGCGTTGGAGCAGTGTAGAGAAGAGGTGAGTACCTTATGTTTTATTGCTGTATCCCATTTCACATTATAAGTTTTCAAGTACAATACAAACAGGCAACAGGCTCTTTGGGGGAGGCCTATGTCCAGCAGTGGACGTCTTTCAGCTGATATGCTGATGATGATGATGAAACAGGCAACACCGGTCAAATAACCAGTCGTCATTGTTCACGCCACGCGCCGTGTTGCCCGTTTAGACTTGTGAAATTTGTTAACGTTTAACTTCGTGAGACAAGGAACTGGTGCAGCATAGAATATTTAGAACAGCTACCGAAAGTAATTGCAACATTTGATTTATTTATTTTAGTGTTATTCAGATCTACCAGGTTGAAAAAACATCAAAAGACATTCTTCAATCTGCGTTTATATTCAAATGTGATGTTTAAAATGTCTCTTAAAGTCCAAAAGAAGTTCCAATATTGCCCTCCGAATCACTAAACTTAAGTGGCAGGGAGTGGGGCACATTGCACGTAGAACCTATGGCCGTTGGGGCGGAAAGGTTCTCGAGTAGCGACCACGTACCGGAAGGCGCGGCGTGGGTAGGCCCCCCACAAGTTGGACTGATGGCCTGGTAAAGGTCGCGGGAGTCCACTCGATGCGGGTGGCGGGTGGCGCAGGACCGGTCACTTTGGCAATCTTTGGGGGAGGCCTATGTCCAGCAGTGGACGTCTTTCGGCTGATATGATGGTGATGATGATGACTTTAGGGAGCTAAATCCCCCCGAAATCTAGGTGATATCCCGATGTCACCTACATTTCCTTGTTTTACCCCATCCGTGTTGGTTGGGACTGATTATAATATTCGATAAGTAAAATACTTAACGTTCGCCCCTCAGTCCCAGCTGTCTCCAGAAGTCCTCGAAGAGTTTCAACACTTCTGGCGTGAGGACTTCGAGGTGGTTCACCGCGAGCTCGGCTGCGCCATCATGTGCATGAGCAACAAGTTCTCCCTTATGCAGGATGATGCGCGCATGCATCATGAGAACATGCATGACTACGTTAAGAGCTTCCCACAAGGTACTGCCATTTGCTGTGGATACTATTCTATTGGGGCGGAAAGGTTCTCGAGTGGCGACTACGTATCGGAAGGCGCAGCGGGGTAAATCCTTTACACTGATGACCTGGTAAAGGTCGCGGGAGTCCGCTAGATGCGCAGGACCGGTCATTGTGGCATTCTTTGGGGGAGGGGGGAGGCCCATGTCCACCAGTGGACGGCTTTCGGCTGATATGATGATGATGACGCTAGACTCGTCCTCTTCAGTCTCTCAGCCAGCTGTCTCTAGAAATCCGGAAACATGCATGACTACGTTAAGAGCTTCCCTTAAGGTACTAAGAGGTAAACCGTATTGTCAGATAGGCTGTGTGATTGTGTGCCTCTATGCCACAGAGATACCTCTGTACCTCTATGTACATCTTTTTCCAGACAGGTGCGCTACCGATATATAGATCGTTGTGCTGTGCAGCGTCATCAAAAACATAAACACCTAAACTATCTCGACCAAGATCTATCTCCAGCAACTTCCTTGCTCTATATTTACTTTACTGACATTAAACTAAACACACAAGTGGCATGGAGTGCAGCAATTTTCACGGTGTTAAAAATAAAGCCAAGTTCTTTGACCCGTCTGTATGAATCCGTATCGCGTGCACGTTTTCCGACTAAGTAATATGAGAACTGAAATTATGTGTTACGTTATTATCCAAGTTGAGCGCAAACTACTTGAATTTATAGCTAAATGTGCATTGCATTTTTCAAAGCTTTAGAGACTTCATAAACACGTAAGGAAATAATGCTTTGTAAAACGCACATGATACTTCACGTACTTTTACTACTTGGGTACCTACTTGACGTAAAATCAGCAAAGTAGTGTACTTTTTAAGAGTTTGCAATAATAGCAATAAATTTAGCTGAAAAAAAACTGCATAAAATCTTATCATCGTCATCATCATATCAGCTGAAAGACGTCCACTGCCACATAGGCCTCCAAATCTTATTGTTGAATCTTGAATGGCGTACAATATCCCCGTTATGAAATCCTCCTAACACGATTAAATATTTCAGGCGACGTCCTCTCCGCAAAGATGGTAGAACTGATCCACAACTGCGAGAAGCAGTACGACGACATACCCGACGACTGCAGTCGCGTTGTGAAGGTGGCGGCCTGCTTCAAAGTGGACGCCAAGAAAGCCGGCATAGCCCCTGAAGTTGCTATGATTGAAGCGGTGATGGAGAAATATTAAACCCAAACGGCATGCTTGTGAATTCGAAAATACTGGCAGTAAGAATTGACATAGTATAACGTGTACACTTTGTGATAATAAAATATACATTGCTCAAGTAGCTTTTCGAAGTGTATAGAAAAATATTGACGTGACGGTGTAACTTGTGTCATCATCATCATCATCATATCAGCCGAAAGGACTGCTGGACTAACTAACTTGTGTAAAGGATTATAATGTTCGACTGCATTTTTAGCAATAGTGTCGTGTCAGAGCAGGGATACTTTTGAAAACCATGCCGGCTGCAAACAAACATATGATTGATGGCAAGCAGTTACGGTAGACTATGGAAGCATGCAACTTCAAGGAACGCGCCTTGTGCCGACTATTAGAGTGGAGTCCATTATCTCCCAGAAATACCATTCCTTGCCCGAGAAGTTTTCAATGCCTTGATGGTACTACATGTAGTGTTTCATATTATATTTTGAGATATTTACAAGTAATCTCTTAAGTTACTTAGAGAGCGCGTTATGAAAAGTGTCAATTCATTTGCTAGTATTGTTTCTAAATAATTTTTGAGCTAACAATGTATCTTATCCAACACAATGCCCAAGGCCCGAAGAATGAACCTTGTAAACTGTAGTTTAGTCAGCAATGAAGCCTATTTCATCAAGCTGTTTAGACTAGACGGTAGGTTAGAAGTGTTAGAACTATGTATTAAATAAATAGTTGCTTGATCTGATATATTTTTTATTCTCCTTTAAGATACACATACAATTGTCCCCATTACCCTTATTATAAATACTGTTAGTTATAAGCATATTATAATTCAATTTATTTGATTGAACTTAAAATGTTGCATAATGATGACACTTGACGTCAGTGTTACCACTATTAAATTATCCTGAAGGTAGGAAACAGCATTTTTATCCGTGTTGCCATAACGTAAACAAGACGCTAGTGTCATCATTCAATCATTCATTCCATAAATTGTTCATTAACGAATGTTATAAAAGTAGCGGGAGCGTTAAAATCGCTCTCTTTCTTGAACTTGGACGAATAATCTTTAACCATAATAAACAACTAGTCGTACTTCGAGTATTCTATAATGATGATGATAATAATAGTAATAATAAAGAGGTAGAGATAAAATAACTTAAGTAAGGCCCCTTTTACAGATAGTCGGGCCGAGTTCGAATAGACATTACATGTTTTAAAAAAATGGTTGTCTGTAAAGTCGGTTTACGGACGATAATTTTACGTGATAACGTCATAGGAAAACTTATGAAAAATTGCATATTCATGATGGTAATAGTTTTATTATGCCTATAATAATTTTAAAATAGCAAAATGTGTTTGTCGTTCACTTGACCTATTTGAGTCTCGAACACCCCAGATATAATCCTGAGTTGCTTCCTGCTAGATTTCCAGAGTTTTTTGGTCCAGCCCGAGAATATTAATAGAATAGTAAAACTGTCAGGGTTTTTTGTTTGACTTCGGACTGCAGGCAGCAGAAGTGAGGACATGAGCGTTGCACGAAATACAGCGAAGGTAACCAAAGACCAAAAGATATTGTATTGAACTGATAGGAAAGCCATATTTACGCACTTGCAAAGTAGATCAGTGTTGGTTAAATAATCCGCAATACTTAAAAGCATAGGACACTCACACTACATACATTATTCAAGGATTATATTCGCTGCGATAAAGTTTGGCTAATTACGATAGGTATACACGGTGGGCAGGAGTATACTGACAGACTTTAAACATGGATTCCTGGTGGTATTACGAGTAAATAATGTTAAATCAACACGGGTCCAAAAATGCCTCATTAACTTACTTAATTTCTGGAACAAAGAAAATAATTAACGCTAGTACTTCCTTGTGAACGAAACCTTAGTCTAAACAGTGCAAAAGAACACTTGACACTTCACGAACGTCACATTATTAAGGCGTGTTACCCTTGAGATTTTTCAACTTGTGAATTACCGAAATAATTGAATATCTCGAAAATTAGGCTTTAAAGAGCAATGTTTATATTACTTTTTTTTGTCCAAATAGGCACTAGAATCTATGGTTAAAAGCTCTCGGTATACTCCTGCCCGCCGTGTATAATACAGGGTTATTCGTAATTCAAATTATTCCTGTTAAGGGGTTATAGGGGAGGTTGATAGCAACGTTTTGGATCACAAGCAGCATTGCAAAGGTGAACTATTTTCGAGATAAATCACTTTCAATTTTTTCTTAGAAATTGTCGGCTCAACCACTTTAAAAATTAAAAAAAAAAAACAAATTGTTGTAATTTTATTTTTTTTAAACCCACAAGACAAAACAGTACAGACAATTCAGTAATTAATTATTCTAAAACAACATTTACGCGTACGCGAAAAAAAGTACGACCCCAAATGAGTAAGCTTATTACTTTTTTCATCAACTTGCCTTAAAAAGAGGTCTTAATATAGTTACGAGAATCGTATGACATTTGGCTGACGGATTATTTAATTACCATCTGCAATTATTCAGTTTTCCAAAAAGGTACAATAATCACCAATTTGGTGTGAATTGTCCCACGATATTTATTATTTATTTATAACTAATTATTTTACCAAAACAAAATCCATATCAACGAAGCGGGGCGAAGAATAACCTTAAACAAAACGATAAAATGTAGACATATTAATAGTCTCAATACTCAATAGTTCCCCGGATAGGTATATATTTATCGTACACTAGCTTCCGCCCGCAACTTCGTCTACGTGGACCCGGGATAAAAACTATCCTATATTTTAATCCAAGCTATAAACTATCTTCGTGCCAAATTTCATCAAAATCGGTTCAGCCGGTTAAGCGCGATTGAGTAACAAACATCCAAACTTTCACATTTATAATATTACTAGCTTCCGCCCGTGACTTCATCTGCGTGGACCCTGGATATAAACTATCCTATATTTTAATCCAGGCTATAAACTATCTTCTTGCAAAATTTCATCCAAATCGGTTGAGCCGTTTAAGCGTGATTAAGTAACCAACATCCAAAAGGATAGTGGGATGACGTGAACGCGACAAAACGGTTTAATACATGTATTGCGCTGAAATGATTATTTATTTTCTAAAGTAAATACAAGATGATGATTAACATTAACTAAATTAAATTAAAACTAAGTTAAATCTAGAAAAGGCCCTCGAAGCATTGTACCGAGGATGCTGGCGGCATTTCCTCGCTGAATTGCAATGCTGATGCGTTGCGCGAGAAAGCCGCCAGCTCTTCGGTCACCAATTACATCGACCAGACGTTTCGCGATTTCTGTAAATAACTTATGCACACTAAACAATTTATTAACATAAATAACTAATATAAAACAAGGAAAATATACTAAAACTATTAAAACTAATAAAAACTAAACTAAACATTAAAAATTAAAATCGAAATTTGGACCTCTAGTAATGGTTCCCATCACGCAGGCAGCATTCCCGCGCTGGATTGCAATAGCAATTCTCTGCGCGAGAAAGCTGTCCGCGCGAGGGTCGCCTGTTGCCTCCCTTAGGCGTTTGCCAAGCGCCTTGTGGAGCCCCTGAGCGCCCTTACCCAACGGGCCAAGTGTCTCGACGCCAAGAGCTGTGAATTCGTATTGGGCGCCGAGACAATCGTATTTACGCGCCTTGATATTCTCCCGGGCGTCCGCCGCCGCCCCGGCACGTTGGCTGGTCGATGGGAGGTAGGACGACGCCAACATGTCGGCACAAGTGGCGTCCCACACAAGCGCATTCATCTTCCATGGGATACCGCACTTAATACTCAAATTCATCTGATGTGCTATGTTGTGACGGTTCCTGGTTGTGTCAGGCATTAAAGCGATGGCCAAAGTAGAATGCGTCAAGTGAACCTTTGGCCCTCCTCGGCAACGACAAGGTTGGACAATCGTTGGGGGTTTAGTGGGTAGTCTGGGCTGGGCCTTCTATTCGGGAGTCCCACACACCCGTCCGGTCCCCCCGACCGGGCGGACGGTAAATCAAAGCATTCCCCCAACGTAAAAAAAAGGCATCAAAGCGCATCAGAGAGCATCACGTCAGATAAGAATGAATCCGGACTAACATTCTGACATTTACATCCATCTGCAACTCTGTTGAAAACAATGTCAATCGTGTCATTAAAACTCGCCCTTGGCAGCTCACGTGTAAATTAACCACTACTTACTAACGCCTATCAATTAAAGCACCCGCAATTAAAAACCTCACCAGTTATATATACACCTGCACCAGAGTCTAACAACCACATTCACAAAACCTTCACGATGTCACGGTTGTCTGTCTTGTTCTCTCTTGTGGTGTTGGCCACTGTTGTGAGAGAGATGAAAACGTCGTCGGAGACTATGAAGACAATAACGTCAGGTTTCCTTAAAGTGCTCGAGGAATGCAAGAAGGAGGTGAGCCAGTGTACTCAATTGATAAATGCCTCTGGATATAATTAAAAGTGGTCTTAATAAGCCGATGTTAAGAATTTAAAGTTACCTAACCGATAAATGTAATTGTTCTTTGAAATATTAATAAGGACTATTCACATTCTCGGTTAAAATGAAAATTATTTACGAAAAGTCTCATTTCTGTTGTGCAAAATAATTTTCAATGGTATTATAATGCCTTACACCATTCAACTAACCTTGCTTTTACATTTAAGTATCGGACTGACAATCTACATAAATCGAATTAGGCCCAAAGTAAGCTCAATAAGGCTTCTATTATGGGTCCTCACGACGATATATTGAATAGATAAAAATATTTAAAAAGGTACATACATATAAAGCATCTAAGATTAGGGGCCAAATATTCATGTTCATCACACAAATATTTGCCCTTACCGAGAGTTGAACCCAGAACCAGCTTTGTAGGGTGGGTCATTACCCACTACCTTAGATAAAAAACTTGTCAGGATATCGCCGTCGACGGTTACGTCTGGGAGGACATCATCATCATCATCATTACCCACTAGGCTAAACTGGTCGTCATTAATAACAAACTTAACAGCCAAATCATAAATAAGTAAACAATAAAAAAAATCTCCAGCTGAACCTCTCAGACCACATCATCAGCGACTTCTACCACTACTGGAAGGAGGATTACTCCCTCCTGAACCGGGACATGGGCTGTGCCATCATCTGCATGAGCCAGAAACTGGATCTGATCGACTCCAGCGGGAAACTTCATCACGGCAACACGCAGGAGTTTGCCACTAAGCATGGTGCTGGTAGGTTTCAAAATTCTATCACATATCGCATTACATTTGCCAGATGTTAGTTTTGCGTGCTTCATTGCATTGGTTGTCAGACTGCAAAAAATCAACTAAAACTACTGTAGTTTATGATGGATCTGGGCCGTGGGTTTGGAACAAATGAGAGATGCAATAGCTTAGAGCATACATAACTGGTCGGAGTAGCCTTTCAGTAACTTACCCCTCTGTAAAAAACCTTGCACAATGTGCAAAAAATCTTACAAAGACGTATCACAATCGGTTAATGGTCATTCATAAAATCACCCCGCAAGAGAACACTGATCATAAAAATGCCCGCATGTTGCTGTAAGCACTTTAATTATACGTTCCACTTCAAGCTTTCAATGTACAATTGAGTTTCAATATCCTATTAAGATGCTCCCCCCCCCCGCCACAACAAAATTCGGCAGACATTTTTGTACGCAAATACGACATAAGGCTACTCCAGTTATTTGTATGCTCTACGTGCAACAGTGATGTAAGCTTGTCATAAAGTGGATATCACATCGACTGATACACATATGACAACTATAACATCTTGGAGTTGTGCAAATTATAGGTATTTTTTCAATTGACCCTCTTACTCGAGAATTAGGTTCTTCCAATATTTGTCAAGCCGAAACATTTACGAACGATTTTTAATATCAAGCAGTTTATATTTATCTATTGACTTCATGTTCACAGAAGGCGACGTAGCGTCAAAGTTAGTGGATATCCTTCATGCCTGCGAAAAAACTCATGATGCGATAGAGGACGTCTGTATGAAGGCACTGGAAATTGCGAAATGCTTCCGCACGGACATTCACCAGCTCAACTGGACTCCCAAGATGGATGTCATTGTCACAGAGGTTCTCACTGAAATGTAGTTAAATACGAGTATACAATTTATTAATGTAATACACAAAGGTTCTCCAGAAAATATTCCTTTCCTATTGCAGTGTTTGTCTTTCAATGGGAAAGCACGCTATCCCAAAATAATTACTGATCCTTAAGATTAATAAATACTATGTCTGTCCTGCAGTTTGGCAGAAGAAAATAATGTAAAGCAAGGGTTGTTTAACTGAATAAACTATTTTCATTTTTCGTATCTGCTGTATAAATTGCATTTGCATAAACGTCTCTGAGCGTTTTTCAAAAAAAGGGTACATGAACTTTTTTTTCAGAATTCGATTTTTTTGGGTTTATCTTACTCAGAATCGTTGATACTATCGATCCTTATACAAGAAAAAAGTTGTCCCAGATTTTACTATGTAAGTTTTTTCTTCCTTATAAATAAAAAAAGAATGCATACAAAAATGTGACGAGCTGGAATGGAATATTTTGAACCCTATTTTTCTTGTATGAGGATCGATAGTGTGAACGATTCTGAGTATGAAAAACCCAAAAAAAAAAAACTGAAAAAAAAAGTTCATGTACACTTTTTTTGAAAAACGCTCCTCTATTATGATCATTTTGGTTGAATTTCTTCAGCGGTAATGTTTATAAAAGTATCGTACTACCATCAAATAAATAGTGTTCCTTTTGTGTGATAATTGTTATTATTTCTTCATCATCGATTCGTCATCATACTCATAAAGACGTGTACAGATATATTTGTACTTAGGTGCATCAGAATGATTTCTACAAACAACTGTACAATAAGTAATTTCGTCATTTAGATGTAACACTCGCAAATGTCCCATTGTCTCCTTTGTTCTAGTAATTACCCCTACCCCTAAGTCATACAGCCAGTTCTGTGCCCTAAGTTATGTCCCCCATATCACCTAGACAGGACAATCGGCCAGCCTTAGATAGGGACAACACAATACATCTATTTAGTTCTTAATCGAACCGATATTCTGATAGCCAATAGTGTAAATTAGTCTTAGAACAACGACAAACGAGATGAGCTAAATTAAACTGTATAACAAAGTTGTAAAGTTGATATTCCTTGGATAGTAACGTGTGAGTTACGGTGAGAGGACTAGTGATTCTGCAAGGAAAGAGTTACTGCAGGCAAATTTGAATTGTAACTCTTTACCTTACGACTGCATCTGCCTTAACAATTTTCGCAAAGCAAGGAGGAATATTAATTAGAATAGCTTAAACCTTATGCGTAGCAGTTAAAGCTTAAAATCGCTTGAGGAGATGATTGTATATTGGTTCGGAAGGTAAATTACTACCCGTAATGGGGTATGCTAAGTAAGTGAGGTCTTAAATCGTGGCTGGAGGTATAAAGCTGTCTAGGGACAATACCCTGATGACTAGTTCGGGGATCTGATTAAGATAGGAGACGTGATTGCTGCATTGTAAGTAAATTTAGAGCGAGCTGAGAGTTCACCTATAGATTACATGAGTCTATGCTGGGAGTATCTCTGCGTGATCGCATCAGAAATGAGGCTATCCGCAGCAGAACCAAGGTAACCGATATAGCCCTCCGAATCGCTAAACTTAAGTGGCAGTGGGCGGGGCACGTTGCACGTAGAACCGATGGCCATTGGGGCGGAAAGGTTCTCGAGAGGCGTAGCGTGGCTAGGCCCCCCACAAGGTTGACCTTGTGAAGGTAGCTGGAGTCCACTGGATGCGGGTGGCGCAGGACCGGTCATTGTGGCACTCTTGGGGGAGGCCTATGTCCAGCAGTGGACGTCTTTCGGCTGATATGATGATGATGATGATTATAATAAATATTTACTTAACACTATTTCATCCACCTTGTTTTTTGGGACCCATTTAATGAAACTACGAGTTATAATAATCATCTCAACTCGGAACACCAAAGCGCTTTGACCACGGCAGATTTTTTGGCCAGTGTTGCCAAATTGGAGTTAAATAATTTACTTTAAAAACAAAGTTTTAACCGACTTGAATTTAGTACTCCGCCAAGCCACATGAACATTTCCACATTTCCTTTCCATTTTACCACATGGAATGCTTTCCGAGAGTAAATACGTTAATTATTACAGACGAAAACCATATCACTGTATGTGGGACGATAATATTTAAGGAGTTCCGTCGATTTGGCACACTTGACACACAATTTTATTGACTTTCGGGGCGATTAATCTCGGACTCAAATATTATCGGCCCACATACAGTGATATGGTTTTCGTCTGTAATAATTAACGTATTTACACTCGGAATGTTTTTGGAAAAATTACACCTCGCCGAGTTTTTTACGCCGGTTCTTCTCGAGGCAGAGGTTTTCTTTCCGAACCGGTGGTAGTTTATCGACATTCATAGGTGCATGTAATATGCCTAAATTGAAGAATAAATCACTTTGACAAAGCAATCCATGTGGTAAAGTTAAAACTTTGTTTTTAAATGAAATTATAAAGTAACCCTTTTCCATAGCAAGTTTCGTATATTCACATTTTTATAAACTTTCTGCCGGTTTCTCTCATATTTCCGTTGAGCCCGGATATATCTCGCACCCTTGCACGCAAATAATAACTTAAACAATCGATTTGTCAGGATGTCGTCGGATACGTCTGAGAGGAGATAATCATCATCATAATATAAAATAAGTAGACACCAAATAAAATAATCGATAATATTGTATTTTCTTGAAAAAGAATTAAAAATGTAGTCAAAGGAGAAAAAAGCAACGCAAGAGGTTAAGAGGATTGTGAAGTGCCGATACGCAGTGCGAGTAGGTATTTAAAAAAATGCTATCTGTTTCACACCGCTCTGCCTCCCTCCTGTATCGTGCGATAGAGAGAGTTGCAAGTCCTGGAGGCAATTGCCTACATTTCCTTGTTGAAATATTGTTTTGGGTGATAACGTTTTTACCCCCCCCAAACCTTTATGAAATGAAACAATTTTGGTATTGTTGGATTTAGTACACTTGAATCTATGTCTGTACGTTTTCGTTTTTAGGGTTCCGTAGCCAAAATGGCAAAAACGGAACCCTTATAGTTTCGTCATGTCCGTCTGTCCGTCTATCCGTCTGTCCGTCTGTCCGTCTGTCCGTCTGTCCGTCTGTCCGTCTGTCCGTCTGTCCGTCTGTCCGTATGTCACAGGCATTTTACTCGAAAACTATAAGGTGTATTTGAATAAAATTTTGAGGATAGGTGTATTTTGTTAGCCGCTACGAAGTTTTATAATTAAAATTACTAAAAAAAATTTTTTAGGGGTGTACTCCATACATAAAACTAAAAGTCAAAAATTGTTTTTTCATTGTGAGCCCACGTGTGGCACATGAATCGATAGACCTTTCAAAATAAATATAAGGTTTCTCGGGAATTTTTTTGATTAAGTGAATACAGTCAGAGATAATCGCCCCGAAAGTCACTAAAATTCTGTCCCCCCCCCTCTAATTTTTGAACGGTGTATTTTAAAAATATGAAAAAATTCATGGTCACAGCGCTTATTAAGTTCATTCACCGAAAATTGTTTTGAATAAGATCGGATGAAAGGTTTCCGAGATATTGCTGAAAAACTGCCTTCCTCAAAGAAAAAGACGTAAGTGCCGTAAGATTTCTATGACGATACGACCTTTTTAATAGGCACGGAACCCTTCGTTTTGCGTGGTCCGACACGCACTTGGCCGGTTTTTTAGTAAATCAGTTTAGATTAATTAAAATAAAATAAAACGATAGACAAAGTTTTTTAGTCAAAAACATAGATTTTTAGATGCTATTATCTTTTAACGTAAGCAATATTTTTTTTAAATCAAAACGTACAGACCTAGTTTTTCATTATATCTACAACATATCCAAAAATTATAAAAATCGAACTATGTTTACGGGGTGAAAAACGTTATCGCTTTTTGTATGAAAATTTACAGGTTCACAATCCTCTTAAATAATCACAAAGTTATAAGTGTCCAAAATTTTAAGCGGGGGTACGTTCTGTCCCTTTACTGCAAAACGCACGTTCATATGAAACGATTGTCATTTACTATGACGCTCGATGGTCGTGACGTCACAGTCTACGAGCGTTTTCTCTCTAACAAGCAATATTAAAACGGTTGTAGCTTCGTAATTTTGTGAGATATTCGAATGGGATTTTCTTCATTAGGCATATTTTTTGCCTTCTTTTTTTGAAGTTGCAATAAATTTACAGTCTACAGCCCTGTTTTATTTAAAGTTCCGAACCCTTGAATTACGCTGTTCTTCTGTTACAAATAAAATCGCGTGGATCGCAAGCGGATGCGTTATTTAGAAGAAATAAAAGTAGATTGTTATTTGCGAAGCCTGCCACCTGAGCCCTATTGTGTACTGTACTCCGTCGTCGCCTCGTGCCAGAGAGCGGCGGCCAGAGAATGTAGAGTGAGAAACCTTTGAATGAATGAATGTATGAAATAATGTCGTATATATGAATGAATGTATAAGCAATAAACATAGATACACACATAAATTAAAAATGCTGTATATTTAATATTAATGTAATTTATAAAAAAAAACAGTCAAATAAGTTAAACTGTTTTCAGGGGTACCCCCCACCGCACTCCGTAGCTAAAATAAAATCTTAGAATATAAAGATTAATTTAGTTAAGAAAGATGTATACAATTAATTTTTTTTTCACCAGAAACATACGGTACATGCGGATGTTACAATCAATTAGCGTCCCTAAATATGTTTCGCCAAAACAGGCATTTGAAAATTTTATGCCATAAGTTAAATTAAGAATTGTAATATAAAAATGAATAAATCAATTTTTTTTTTTTTTTGCGGGTTGCACTAACTCACGATTAAGCGTCTCGCGCACCGACCGTGTAGACAGTTGTTTGCAGCAAAATTTCATACTACAACGGTCGGTGCCGGCTATCCGACTTGTATGTAAATATCCTGATCTGGATCCACGGATCCGGATAATTCCATACAAGTCGGATCCGGATTGCAAACCCTAGTGCCGACCAAGGTCGCTCGGTCGGAAGGGCTTGTTGGCGACCGTCTAGCAGACGCTTTACAGACCGATGAACGTTAAATATGGCGCCGACAGCTGTCATTCCATAGAGAATTGTCAAACTCTGCATACATAGATTTTAACGAGCACCGCTTACGATTACAGACGGTTTGGTGCCACCCACTCTCAGTCTTTGACCTGACGCCAACGACGCATATATATATTCGTCAAGGTCAAGGAGCCCAGCGCGATAGCAACCTTCTTGCATTGACATACGGTCCGCACTAAATGTCTTGTTGATTTGGCGTGTGGTTGACAACTTTTCTCTTTGACAGAACGCTGAAAAGGTTAAAGTGTTCTTATTATTATTATTCGGCTAGTGGCTATTCCAGGCTAGCTAGGCCTCGTATAAACTGCGACCATTGCTGCCGCCACCTATACAATTTTATTCTTGTTCAAGTAAACTTTGAAACGGTAAGGCTCATGAGCCAGTAAAAGAATCGGAAGTATATCTAACTTTTTAATATTTCAGTATCAAGCTGAACATTTAAATTTCCAATACTATGTCAAAATAATTCTTGAATAGAGGCTGATTTAAACTTAAAATTTACTACAGCAGCCCAATCACGTAACGCACTGTACGCGCGTCAGGTAGATGTAAATGTCAATTTTATATGAAAAAATGACTGTTGGACTGTCCTAATGCGCGTTCGAAACGTTACGTGATTACCCCCCTGTTTCAAAATTACATACCAGATATCTTGAGTTTCGCAAACACCGACCTCCAGAGGTTCAAAGAATCTCTGCATCTCTGTGCTCTGTATTTTTTTCCTTAATATACTTATATGTAAGCGCTAGAAAACATTATGTGCCCTCTCAGGGTGTCATGTACAGACCTACCTGTATTAATTAACATCCTTTGTAATGGCATGACTTATGATGTTGAATAAATAAAAATTTGGCGTATCTACGTGTTTCTAAGACGTGCGTTCTCTCAGCCGCTCCCTACCCAAACAACTTCTTTTATTATATCGATAAGATTTATAAATGTTGGGCGGATTTATCTGATCCCACACATGCGCCCGCCTAAACGTTGCAAACACACTCATCTTGTGTATTCCTGTGTTTTACCCGAACTTTTGTACATACACGCAAGGCATACACGATTGAATCAACCAATATTTGTAATGGGAGTTGACAACGCTAAAAATAAATTATTCTTAGATTAGGAATAATAAGCAAAACTTACGAAAATGTCTGGAAAACATTATCGTGGCTGCTATGTTTCCTATACATTTTCAAATTTAAAATACAAATATGATTCTGTCAAAATGTTCATTTTTGGTACAAACTTTTATTGCCGACTGTACGTTTCTGTAAACCCATCAACTACTCAATGAGACGATTTTAACGAACTCAAACTCGAAGAGGTTGTGTCGTTTCATAGCGAAGTTCCTATGGCCATCATCAGATCGGCACCATGTCATCATAATATTGCATTGTCACGCGTTTTACACATGTATGCAAAATTCCAGCTCAATCGGTTACCAAGGAGTGGATCAAATTAAATTTGCAAAATTTGATAACAAACATCGGGTGACAACAAACAGGTGAAACTAATTAAAAGCTTGTAAAAAAGGATCAATAAAAATGGTGACGTCACTTGTTTCCATTCCCTCATAAACTTCATATTAATGAGAGGTACATGGCAGTCTTTATAATTTACTAATCTGCTATGATACGACCAAGCCAAACTAAAAGGATATGATTGCTTTGATGTATGATTGGGAAGGGACTGAATGATTTAAAACTAAACACTAAGACCGGGTTCAACCAAACAAGAATTAGATTTATGCTAAGATGAATCCATAGTACTTGTAGACAACTAGCGTCCGCCCGCGACTTCGTCTGCGTGGACCCGGGATGAAAACTATCCTATATTTTAATCCAGGCTATAAACTATCTTTGTTCAAAATTTCATCCAAATCAGTTGAGCCGTTTAAGCTTGATTGAGTAACAAACATCCAAACATCCAAATTTTCGCATTTACAATATTAATAGGATTAATCAGATAAAGGCCCATGAACCCAGTATACAATTAAACAAACAGTTTTGCACTTCCACCACAATTTATTCTCGTTTGTATTTCAACTACACAACTACAATTAAATTACAACACGTAAAACTAAACACTTGTGGCTGACGATTAAGATTTTACAAAAAGATAAATATCAAAGAGAAGACTATTTACAATAACGCGTAAGATTAAATTCGGAGTCCATTTACAATTGCCTGTCTTTGAGAACAACATTATTGACAAACAAGTACATGAATAAATGAATGTTATTCATGAATAAATTACTAAAGAAATATGTTTTAGAGACAA
This sequence comes from Epinotia nisella, assembly GCA_932294315.1. Classification (NCBI taxonomy): domain Eukaryota; kingdom Metazoa; phylum Arthropoda; class Insecta; order Lepidoptera; family Tortricidae; genus Epinotia; species Epinotia nisella. The sequence goes on from OW028690.1 coordinate 18,603,059, forward strand.
GCTTTTAATGTATTATTTTCTTTACAGGCGGCAACTGCTCATTTAGACATTAAAAGCTGATAAAATTTGCAGTTGGACATTCTACTTTTTTATTTTTCAATTATCAACACAAAATAGTCCCGTAAAGAGGAATGGAATGTTACTCTCGCGCAATGCTAAATAGGTACTGGGACCTCATATAATATTTTTTTATTTACTAGAAACGTAATAGGAAAAGTGGACAATAAATTAGAGATGGCTTACGGATGCCCGGACGAGTCAATCATAGTACCGTCAAGGACTTTCATTGTTGAACCATGGCAACTAATTTTGTATTTTTAATAGTTAAACTATGAAGTGTCCAGTGAGCTCTAAATGGCTCAACAATTTAAGTCCGTGACTGTACTACACTAGCTTTAAAAGAATGTCTCATACAATTTATCTAAAAATTAGATGTCAATAAAGTTGTCACAAATGCTAAGATTGAATATATCATAGCTGGAAGCAGTAGCTAACAGTTCAAAGTCACAGAATAGTATATCCAAATGTAAAGTAATATACGGCGTGGGTCCTGTGTAACAGGTAAGGAGCAAATATTTAAAAGGAGGCTTCCTTAGAGCATCTGCAGTAATCCCTTGTGTCCATTTCTTTTTAAAAAAATCTCATCATCATCATCATCATATCAGCCGAAAGACGTCCACTGCTGGACATAGGCCTCCCCCAAAGAGTGCCACAACGACCGGTCCTGCGCCACCCGCATGCAGCGGACTCCAGCGACCTTTACCAGGTCATCAGTCCACCTTGTGGGGGAAAAAAAAATAATTCAGAGAAATTTTGATCTAAAGTTATGACCTCCGAGTAATGTATCTTGGCACCACGAGATCATAGCACAGTAGTCAAAGCAGATTTTGAGGTAACATCAAGTAGCGAGTCATAATAGTTTTTGCATTTTTGTTTTCAAAAGATATTTTTGTGATTTTTTAATATTTTTTCAATTTTTTTAGTGTTTTCTAAATAAAAAGTTACTTATATCACTCCAAAAGAGTAAAAAAGTACACGTAAACTTAAGTTAAAGAAAAAAAAATCGATATTTTTTTTTACCAACTTTGAAACAATTGCTCACAAGCTTAATAATCTACCGTTGAATTTTTTGCTCCTGTTACAGTATGCCTAAGTATTTTCAGACAGAGCTATTCGTACTGACTAAGTGCAATTTGTAGAATATTTTCAGAAAGTTCAGACTGTAATTTATTGAATCAGGCGTTACTTTGCGGAAATTCATGATATATTACGAGAACAATATTCCTTTGCTATTCCGCTAAAAAACGTGCAGGTCGATCAGCGGAGATCAAATGCAACTATTTGCGTATAAACATGCAAATAATTACAGCAAACCACCACCAATAATGAAAAAACCTCGACACGTGTTTCGCCTCTCTACGAGGCATCATCAGGAGATGCTGGCAGGAGATGTTGCTTGCGCCACGTCCACTGAGCAAAACAGACTGTATTCGAAATTCTTACAGACTTTCACGAAAGCTCAATCATATTTAAACCAAAAATACTTGTAGTAAATGATAAGAAGTAGAACTGATCTCCCTTCTTTGCCTCTCCATTTTATTTTTGGTCAGACTGCGTTCAGTCAAGAAGTTCAAAGAAGTGTTTATCTTTCTAAACTAAATTTAATTAACTTTGTTAAGTTACTGCGACTCCTCAAACTGTAGCAACTGTTTTAAGCTATAGATGTACAGTACGGGAAATGTATTCACGTACCGCCGTAGAACCCTGTCGCAATTGACAGGCCGCTGTCATTCAAACTCGAGTGATGTCACCTTAATGCGATAGGGTATCTACGGTGGTACAGTCAGCATCAAAAGTAACAACGCAATCGAAGACGTCAACAGCATTTATTCCCTTTTAATAAAGACTTGACGCTTTCGTTTGCGTAGCTACTTTTGATGGTGACTGTAGGTACGTGAATACATTTCCCTTACTGTATCTATTCAAACTCAAACTTCAGTCATAACCTCTTCAAGAACTGTCTCCATGCTGGGCGCCCACTTGAGACCATGGATCTTGACGCGGAAGCACTTGGCGATCTCCAGGGTGCGCACACAGTCGTCCGCCTCCGTATGCGCCTTTTCGCATTCGTGGATCATCGCCACCAGTTGCTTCGCCATTGAGTCATCTGGAAGATAATCATCATCATCATCATCAAAATCATCATCATCATTGCAGCATTCTGAGGATATTGGAAGAACGTTGGGACTGTTTATGTTAGGAGGGAAAAATAATTTAGAATTTTTCCCTGTACGTTACAATGCCAATCAGCAATCAATTAATTAATTATTTAAATTATACCTATCTGTTTTGCCTACTAACACTAAGCTTTTAAATTATTTTACGTACTAACAAACATATGGATTCTCGAGTCTGAAATAAATGATTTTGTTATTGATCTGCGATCGCCTGCTGCTGAACGTAATACGAGTATGATTCTTTTCAAGTACGCCACTCATCCACTCTCTTCTTCTCATATGGAAGAAATACCTGGAGCCGTAGCATGGTTGGCCTTATCACGCGACAAGTGACAAGATAAGTGCGTCGTCTCGTTCTATCGAACGGTGTCAGCCAGTGACGCACGCTCTATCCTATCACCTATCGCGTCGCGTGACAAGGCCAACCATGCTACGGCTCCTGATTGAGAGTTTGATAGTTAATTACCGGCTCGAAGGATCATACAAATTGACGGAAATACGTCTCATTCTGACATAGACATCATTTAACTGTAAGATATTACAGGGGGGTAATCACGTAACGTTACGAACGCGCGTCTGACAGTTAAATCTCAATCTAACTATCATTTTTCCATATAAAATTGACGTTTAAATCGTACAGACGTTCGTAAAAAAAGTTACGTGATCGACCCACTGGTCATTGTTTACAATTGTACAGTAATTTATAGATAACATTAATAAGATCATTACATTGCATTGCAACATATATAAGGTATTATTATTAAAATTAAATACTGAAATGGAATACCTACTTAAAAAAATTGCGGGTGTTATTCGCACAAATGGTTGAATAACAGAAAAATCGAATTTGCCATGAACTTTCGCTCGAGCTTTTGCGTGACTTGAGGACATGATATTGTATTTGAAAACAGTATGATGATGACGATAATGATGATAACGATGCTGATTATGTTGGAGTTGATGATGATGATGATGTTCATGATGGTGCTCATGTTAATGCTGGTGATAATGATAAACATGATGGTAACGATAACAATGATGATGATGGCTACATTGACGACGACTCTTGGCTAACTCGTGCGCGTGCTTATGGTGCAACTTGGACTTTTCGTCGACCAGATCAAATTTAGACGCCATGCACATTTTGGCGCAGCCGTGGTCCTGGCGCCAGAAGACTCACTCAAGTGTGATCTCAACTTTCAAAGTCAGGTTGAGTGAAGACATGTTTGAGGTAGGAGATGATATTGATGAAAACGATAATGATGACGATTATTCATTGAGTGAGACTAAGATCGTGATCGTGATGATCAAAGTCAAGGTTGTTGGTGGTGATAATGATAATAATGATGACGATTATGACTATGGCGTCTATAATTATAATGACTAAGATTGTGATCATGACGATCACGTTGATGGTGACAACATGGTTGATAATATTGATGACGATGGTGACGAGGAGTCGACGACCATGATGATGATGATAATATTTTGCTGCTCACCAGCGCCGTGGCTCTTGGCGAACTCGTGCGCATTCTTATGATGCAGTTTGTACTCCTCATCCACCAGGTCGAATTTAGTCGCCATGCACATTATGGCGCAGCCCATGTCCCGGTTCACGAGCTCGTAGTCCTCGCGCCAAAAGTTGTAGAAGTCTTGCATTACGCTGTCTGGGATGTTAAGCTAAAAATTATACATTTTATGAGTTTTTTTTTATTATTCAAACAGTATACAATATATCATTTCAGTATCAGAGTATTATAAAAAGTGAAATAGTTTACTACAGACGCTACGGTATTTTTCGATTCGAAATGTAGTTTTTTCGAAATTCGAAAAGCAACGTTTTGTAGACCGTGAGGAAACCGCAAATCCCAACAAGTTCTAGTTTACCCTCTCGCTTGGAAGGTCATATAGCAGTCACTTACGAAAAACTAGTTGGGATTAGGTGCCAAAGCGGATTCTGTGCTCCTTTGATACAACCGGGAAAACGCAATGAATCACTGAGTTATGCGGTTGCAGCGCGGGTGTCGGCCGCACCGGCGTGTTCATCACGCTGTCGACGGTGCTCGAGAGTTGTTTTCGGAGTATATCGGCACCATGAGTACGACGAATTTGACAGCTCGAACTTGCAATCGAAATCTATTCGAAGCGCGTTAGTTCGATCGCGTCGGAAGTAAAGTATTGTATGCTTTCGATGGCCACTCATGGTAAGCGTACTGGATGTATTTTATAATGTGCAGGCAAGGCCGCTGGTACTTTAAAAAAATCATACTTACAACCCGTTTAATATAAGTTTGGAGCTGGCGTCGATGACGGTCGGTTCCAGCGAGGTCCATTCTTAGAGTAAACAGGTTGTATCGTACCGCTCACAAAAATAATATTATCTCCTTATGTAGGTAATTACAGTATGTAAATAAGGTATATTTAAGCTGTAGAATGGCATATATTTCTTCTAAATGAAACAATAGCCTTTTAAAAGCAAATTCACTCCTTCGTAACTTTAACTTTTAATGTGCGGTAAACCTCACTATATGATTTCCTCACCTCTGACCGCAGACGGCTAACTATTCTAAAGCCTCTTTGTGGTTTTCAGAGCAAAACCACGCAACGTAATATCATACGAACTATCACTAGAACATCTTTAAATTCAATGAAGCAATAAAATTAACCTGAAACTTTGCGACTTACAAGTCTCACGGTCTAAGCAATGATGTAATATAAAAACCGGACAACCGGTTATCTGTGCGTCACGACTATTGGCAGAGTGCAAAGCGGGTGGAGGGATAAACGATCACAGCGCTCGGTACGGCTAAAATTGTCATTTTTGTCGCTGACTTGAGCTGTCAAATCCATATTGCAGTAAACATTTTCTAATCGTTTTTGAGATAAAAATATGGTCCTGGTAAGATGTGTTGTTGTGAATTGTAATAACACCAAGAAAATCGACATAACACAAGATTTCATTAATATTTTTCACAATATTTACTTCTTGTTTGACAGCGGTGACAATATTGTCCATAATGGCCGCCTGTCACGTGGCGCTGTCGTCGCGCTCGGTCCCAATCGAGCGTCATACTAAATGACAATCGTTTCATATGAAGGTGCGTTTTGCGGAAAAGGGACAGAATATACCCCCTCTTAAAACTTTGGACACTTACAACTTTGTGATCATTTAACCTCTTGCGTTGATTTTTTCTCCATTTGACTACATTTTTAATGCTTTTTCGAGAAAATACAACATTGTTGATTAAGTATTTTATTAATGTCTACACCCTTATTATAGGTTCTTTAGTGGAGTAGCAAAAGAATATTGTTCTATAATACCATCGTATTCACTTCAATGCATATCGGCATCCCTCAAGCTTGGATAAGGTAGTGTTTCAAGAATTAAAAATACTTAAGTTTAGATTCCAATTTTACCTCGTTTTTACACTGCTCCAGCGCCGTAGCAAACCCAGTGGTTAATTTCTTCATGACCTCGGCCGAAGGAGTTGCCCTGTCCACGCAAACCGACAGACATAACGCGGCTACCAGCGCCCGCCATTTTGGGACGGCAGCCATCTTGAGTGCCGACGTTGTAATGTTGCCAGTGACAGCGGCTAAGGATTATAAGGGAAATTTTAATGATGGATAATCAAAGGTGTTTTTAATTGTACGACGCTACGGATGTAATAATTGTATCGTTGGATGCTGCGATAATGGATACGTGTTACCTACATTACAATGTCACATCGTTAATGAACACTTTGGTGCTTAGAGCCATGACGTTCTATTCAAAGATCGGACGCGATTCGACGTGTTTTAATGCCAGCTCTTGATATAACCAGTTCTTTCTACTTTGAAGCCTGTAAAAACGCACGTAATGACGACATGCAAAATTATCTTCTTGCCGCTCGAAGGTTTTGATTTGGAGATTGCTAGAAGGTACGCGCTGTCACGATACACGCAGACAGTCAGGGGTGTATGGGATCGTTAACAGTCCCAGTTCGGAGCTACCAGTTTGTGTGTGTATTGTTTGTGTTGTGTACTGTATCTTATGGTGGCACTCCACTTGGCGGTATTTGCACAAATGTTCGTGTTGCATCGTTTTCCTTCCTACGGCAAATCAAAGAGAGGCAACGATGCAACGCGAACACGCAACCCGATGCGATGGTGCGAGGTGCGACCATTAAATATTGCTTTTGCGTGCGGAAAATTCGGAAGACGCAAAAATTTGTCCTCACTTAGGGCGTTGATGAAGAAAGCCTCAGATCGTATATTTATCGCCTTTCCTTTAGGCTTGGACGTCAAATACCCGCAACCTGAGACATTCTTTTAGATCCCTAGGCGAGTAATGTAGGTACCTACGATTATGTACGTGTATTTATCCAAACACGTCTGCAAAGTTATAACTCGTTATGGAAGTCAATTAAATTGGAATAAACAGGCCCTAATTTAATGGCTGCATTATGCTGGCTTTATGCGATTAGGCGCATGAGCATGCAAAGTTACTGCATCCCAGGGGATGAGACCATTTCCACTGCGCCACGATATTTAAACTTCTCGTTCTTGCCCACATTCATTCATTCACACAGAGGGGTGTTAGCCACATCATCATCATAACAGCCGAAAGACGTCCACTGCTGGACATATGCCATAAAGAGCGCCAAATTGACCGGTCCTGCGCCACCCGGCGGTATCCCGCGACCTTTACCACGTCATCAGTTCACCAGTTGTGGGGGGCCTACCCACGCCGCGCCTTCCGGTACGTGGTCGCCACTCGAGAACCTTTCCGCCCCAACGGCCATCGGTTCTACGTACAATGTGTCCCGCCGACTGCCTCTTAACCCATATATACCCAGAATTATGCTGGTTTTTGGTATCTCATTTGCCCATTGTTTCGAAATAGATCAACAGCCCTTGTGCCCAGAACTAGGTCGCTGAATGGTGTTATATATGCCCATTGATTCGAAAACGCAACGAAAATAATACGGTTCTGCTGGGCATATGAAGGTACATATCATTTTCGAATCAAAGGGCGTATATGGGTTAAGTTTAGCGATTCGGAGGGCTATATCGGTTACCTTAGTTCTGCTGCGGATAGCCTCATTTCTGATGCGATCACGCAGAGATACTCCCAACATGGCTATGTTCTCATCTCCATTGCCCTTTGAGAGACTTTGAGCCTTCTTATGAGGCCAATAGTAAGCGACCACGTAGATATGATGATGATGATGACGACTCTAATTAACGCAACTCGACCGAAGACCCGTAGTGACGACAATGACGTATCGTATCGTACAATGGGAACGCACCGGATCGCGCTAATCCGTGTCAGAGGCGGATTACTCTTAATTAGGCTCCAGCGTGTCAGCTGAGAGACATTTGTCAGGGCACTAAGTCCGCCTGCGTTAGATATTAACAGTAATTACGAGTTTGGCGTGTTTATTCATGTTTGATAGTAATTTTAAAATATTGTGTACAAATAAATACCTACTTTGGGATTTTTGGGCACATTGTTTTTCTAGAAGACCTATGACAAATCGTCGGTTATTTGGTGTTTGTTGTATGGCATTCCCTTTTTAACCTTAATTTTTTAAGAAAATTCCTACCTGTCTTATTCCTATCGGTCCGTCTGTCACAGCTGATTTGCTCCGAAACTAATGGACCGATTGAGTTGAAATTTGGTAAACATATGTAAATTGGTGACCCAAAGATGGACGCGTAAAGTTAATTAATGAGCTCTGAACAAGGGAGCTACTTTTGAAGGGTAAACTGGAAAATTTAAAAAAAAAGTTTCGCAAACTGTATTGTGTGACATATCACATGAAAGGGGTTGTTGTAAGCATCTCAGATATATTTGTTTTATAATTTTAGCAAAAACTGATTTTAAGTAATTTAGGAAAAAAGATGAAAATTGACCATTCCCCCCTCCTCCCCCCCCTTTATCTCCGAAACTACTAGGCTTAAAATTCTGAAAAAATATGGAAAATAGTTCCTTGCCTAAAGATTACAGGAAAACCTATAAGAAGTTTTTAATAGGCACGGAACCCTTCGTTTTGCGTGGTCCGACACGCACTTGGCCGGTTTTTATTAATTAAAATTGAAAGTGTCAAGTATTGGCCCCGTTATCTTATAGTGATTTATGTGTGGTTACATAAATGATACTGATTATCATGACTCAGTAAATCAAAACGTATTCTTTTGTTTTCAGGTATGTTCTTCAATTAACATCAATAACGGCAATAACATAGTAAGTTTAACTTTTAATTAAACTACTGGACTTTAGGCAAGACTTTTTTTATGCTTACTTGTCTAACATGGTTCACAACGGTAAAGAATTTCAGTGACTTTACCTAGGTACGACATGGTATCTTTTAGATCCGACGCATAACTTTATTGTAGTGCGTTATCGGGTCGAAAGGATCTGTTGGGTATGCACTTGTTTAATTGAGTCATGTCCTAAATTTTTTTACGATGCCATTCTAACCAGTTTTTGGAGAGGAACAAATGTTTGTATAGGAGCAACTACAATTTAAAAAAACATGTATACCCAAAAAATTGAGTTAAAGACGGACCTCGCTGGCGGCAGCCGAAAACGTTTCATAGTGATTAACATTAAATCGTGACGTCACAGTGTAATATTTGTACTAACCGTTGTATTGAAAATCAAGTAAATTGCTGTTTCGGTCTTGAAATACTGCGTTTAAGACCATCGTTGTTGTACAATTTTGTTTCTATAAAAGCGTAAGGATTATATTAGTAGCTTTAAATTTACTTTTAGACAGTAAAAAAAATGCATATTTTTTCTAAACTTTCAAGGTCCATATCTTTTTATGATTTCAATTATATTTTTTAATTTATACTTAATTACATTTATTTGATAGTTTACTATCAATTTAGCAACACTGCGTTATCAATTTTAACATGTGGAAACTACCTATGATTCATTCAAAGTCAAAGTCAAAGTCAAAGTGATTTATTCTTCAATTTAGGCATATTACATGCACCTATGAATGTCGATAAACTACCACCGGTTCGGAAAGTAAACCTCTGCCTCGAGAAGAACCGGCGTAAAAAACTCGGCGAGGTGTCATTTTTTCAAAACAGTATACAATATATCATTTCAGTATCAGAGTATTATAAAATTTTAAAATTACATTGCTACAGTAGAAAGTATTTATTTTACGACAGATTTCTAGTGCAGGATTTTATCGCTGCCAAATATCCCTATCCATGATGTAGTCGTTTATCTTATAATATGCTTTTGAAATAAGTGTCCGTTTTACGACAGATTTGAATTTAGAGTCAGTAAGTTCGGTAATGTGTTTTGGAATTTCATTTGTTTTTAAAATAATTATAGTCTAACATAGTCAAACTAGTCAATATTCAAATCGCAGGTAAATGCACTTTATGATTTGCTCCTATCCTACTTCCTACTGGCTGCTTGGATGTTTGGATGTTTGGATGTTTGTTACTCAATCACGCAAAAACGGCTAAACGGATTAAGATGAATTTTGGGTATACAAATAGTGTATAGCCTGGATTAACATATAGAATACTTTTTATCCTGGGAATCATCCCCTAAGGGGGCGAAATGGGGGGCGAATGTTTGTATGGAGCTACGATATTAAACGAGTTCCACGCGGACGGAGTCGCGGGCAGAAGCTAGTTCCAAATAAAATAAAAATCTGTCGGGTCTTTTTGATCCGGTATCCGCACTGGTTGTTTACATTGTCGATATTTTTTTAGTGTTGAAGATGAGGACCTACTATTGAAGACCCAATCCGATGAGGTTCTTTAAAAACCAGCATTGTAGGGAGCACAGTGGTAACATAGTTTTTTAGGGTTCCGTTCCTCAAAAGGAAAAAAAGGACCCTTATAGGATCGCTCTTGCGTCTGTCTGTCCGTCTGTCACAGCCGATTTGCTCCGAAACTACTGGACCGATTGAGTTGAAATTTGGTACACATATGTGAATTGATGACCCAAAGATGGAGGCGTAAAGTAAATTAATGGATTCTGAACAAGAGGGGCACTTTTGGGGGGTAAACTGGAAAATAAAATAAAAAAGTTTCGCAAGCTGTATTGTGTGACATATCAAATGAAAGGGGTTGTTTTAAGCATTTCAGATATTTTTTTTTTTATAATTTTAGCAAAAACAGATTTGAAGTAATTTAGGAAAAAAGACGAACATTGACCATTCCCCCTCTTATATCTGAAACTACTAGGCTTAAAATTCTGAAAAAAATACGGAAAATAGTTCCTTGCCTAAAGATTACAGAAAAACCTATAAGAAGTTTGAGTAGTCAAAGTAACGGGAAAATTCTCAATATTTTACGGAACCCCTCACCACGCGAGTTGAACTCGCACTTGTCCGGTTTTTTTTTTTCAGAAGAATCGTAAAGGTTCCCATAGAATGTTTATCTCCGTAATGGGCTATTAAAAGCCGATAAATAAAAAGTATCGTTAAACGCGCCTGGCCGATCGCCAAACGATAGCCCGTGCTCGCAAATGGGCAGCTTTAATTTGTGGCCTGCGCGTGGACTGTTTTATTAGCATTATTTCCACTGTAAAAATGACATATGATTAAAGGATATGACTAAGCGAATGGAATTCAATGTAGCATTTGTTTCGCTCGCTCTTCCGTGCATCAATTGTTTATAAAGTCAAAGTCAAGGTCAAAGTGATTTATTCTTCAATTTAGGCATATTACATGCACCTATGAATGTCGATAAACTACCACCGGTTCGGAAAGTAATCATCCCCTTTTCCGTCCCTAAAAGGGATGAAATTTGACATAAATTATAGCCTATATCCTTTTCTGACATATAAGGTACATACCTGGGAAGTTTCATATAAATTCGTCCAGTCGTTTTTGAGATTAGGTGGATCGTACATCCATCCATCCATCCATACATCCAAACATTCATGTTTATAATATTAGTAGGATAGGATTCTTTAGCCAGTCGGAGGCGGGACGTGCCGGGCCGTGTAGTGCCATACATCATGCTAGTCGCTACAATTAACCCCCTCATAACTCTCCGTTATCGGTGCCCAGTTATTTATTACATCCCATCCCACATCCCTGGACTTTATTACCGTGTAATAAAGCCCAAATTTCAAAACATGCTTCGAGGAATAAAACATATCGATAACTTTGTAACTGTACCTAGTAATTATCGCGCCGAAGTATGAGAAAGTTTGACAACGCATGAACTTTCTTTACAATCGATTGTGATTTGCGGGAATCAGTGGCGGGCTTGCCTAAAATTATATTTCATCATCATCATCATCATATCAGCCCAAACACGTCCACTGCTGAACATAGGCCTCCCCCAAAGAGTGCCACAATGACCAGTCCTGCGCCACCCGCATCCAGCGGACTCCAGCGACCTTTACCAGGTCATCAGTCCACCTTGTGGGGGGCCTACCCACGCCGCGCCTTCCGGTACGTGGTCGCCACTCGAGAACCTTTCCGCCCCAACGGCCATCGGTTCTACGTGCAATGTGCCCCGCCCACTGCCACTTAAGTTTAGCGATTCGGAGGGCTATATCGGTCACCTTGGTTCTGCTGTGGATAGCCTCATTTCTGATGCGATCACGCAGAGATACTCCCAGCATAGCCCTCTCCATTGCCCTTTGGGTGACTTTGAGCCTTCTTATGAGGCCCATAGTAAGCGAAATTATATTTATTATTATAAAACTCATATACCTACCTGCTTAAAATTTCATAGCCTTTTTGTTTCGGGTTGCCCATCGAAAATTTTGACGCGCCGCCGCTGGGTCATCATCATCATCATATCAGCCGAAAGACGTCCACTGCTGGACATAGGCCTTCCCCAAGAGTGCCAATATGACCGGTACAGAATAACCTAGGTAGATATACCTACCTATGTTTTTACTGTAATGTACACGCTTACAGAGTCGTAGGTAGAAGCTAGGTTTTAGGGTTCCGTACCCAAAGGGTAAAAACGGGACCCTATCACTAAGACTCCGTTGTCCGTCCGTCCGTCCGTCCGTCCGTCTGTCTGTCACCAGGCTGTATCTCATGAACCGTGATAGTTAGACAGTTGAAATTTTCACAGATGATGTATTTCTGTTGCCGCTATAACCACTATACTATAAAACCGGCCAAGTGCGAGTCGGACTGGGGCTCCCATACAATAGACATGATTTTTTGCCGTTTTTATAAATAATGGCACGGAACCCTTCGTGCGCGAGTCCGACTCGCACTTGGCCGATTTTTAAATATTATGAAGAAGGCTGTTTCCTTTGGAGCCCCATACGGTTAAAGTCTGTTAGTGCTCTTAAATTAAAGAGGAATTGGGATGTGATATAAAATTTGGGACAGATATATACTGAAATAATTAAAAATTCCTCATGTAACACGCTGTCGGCGATAAATCTGTCGACGTGGACGTCGGACGCGACACGCTGATTTGTCGCTTTTAATACCAGACGATACGCTAATTTTATGCGACAAAATTGGTGCCCCTGTCAGTATAGGTAGGTGCATAGAAGGCACTACCGGACGGCACAAAATGGAACAAATTGCAATTGTTTTTAACCAGACTGATGTACAAGACTTGTTAATGTACTTATTAGAATAATTTAATGGAAACTATAATCATAAGAACAATTGCGGGTGCTACTCCAGGCAAAATACGGTTTCGAATAACATTAATTTATAATAGCATTTTTTTTGTTTATTTTATTTTAAAGAATCCAACAAACATTCCATCCGGAAGTAGTTATATAGATATAAGTTAAGTATTAATTGTCTTTTTTGTTTGATTTATATTTAATATTTTAAAGCAAATGTAAATGAACCATAATAAAGATTAAAACATTTATTAATATTTATTCCGACTTTTCAGGAGCTCATTAAATAATGATTTTTTTGATGTCTGATTTTTTGTTGGATTTTGCCTCTAGGTAACTATTTAATTGATAATATAGCCGTTACAATAAAAAATCTGCTATTATAAATTATTTCCAAATTTGACATTTTTTCCATACAAGTTGTCAGTTCATTGCCTGGACTATGCTGTCTCTGTGCGCGTCCCATGACAGCAGGGACAGCATCCGCTCGGTGTACTCCTTGCATTCCATTAAATTGTCAAAAGGGCCTCTACGTGTTGGGTCAGTCCCCACGCACGCCTCCCAAAGGTCCGGGACATCATGTCCCGTAAGAATAATTGTAATTAATTAAGTAATATTAGTCATAAGTTTTAAAGTTTTGCATGATAGAGATGTGCTGAATCCTAACAAAGTTCTTCGTTCCACCTTATTTCTTAACCATGTCTCAAGCAAATAAATTTCATTACATTTCAACTATAGGTGTAGTTATTTCAAAGATTTTTTGGTCGTGAAATGTTTAATCTCTTCAATTCGCACTTATATTTATAATTTATCCTTGGTCACGAGCAAGGATGTAGTGACACGCCCAAAACGTCGAGTACCCTCAAAAAAGCAAATAAATAAATTAAATTACCCAAAGGTTGTCTGGAAGAGATCGCTCTTCAGCGATAAGACCGCCTGTTGTCTACCTCTACCTACATGTTATTGTATTGTTTCTCCCTGTAACTGATTTGTTTGTGTGGGGTGTGCAATAAAGAGTATTTTTATTGTATTGTATTGTATTGTAAATTATACGCGATTGCGGTCACATTTTACAATAATTAGCGTAGCTGCAATGTATAATAATATTGTTACCAGACGCGTTCCCTAGATATTCCCGTCCACGTCCTTACAACGTCGTTAGAGCGGGAAGTAATCCGGGATTCGAATCCCGGTATGTCCGGCCCTGTAATCCCGGCCGATGGCCAATAAAGACGACAGCTGAGACCGACTGATTGTCTCCGATTTGGACTTCTTGGACGTAGATATGCTATTATCGAGATATGGCTTGATATTTTAATACGAACGGCCGGATTCAAAAGAATTTCCTCCCTCAAGCTGTCGAGGTTTTTCCGAGGGACAGTATCTTCAAGAAATAATTGTATAAATTTCTAATGCGTCCGTCTCTGGAGATGCAAGCTGCGACGACTTACCCAGCGAACGAAAAACCACAGATAGCCGAGGCAAAACACGGTTTCGAAAAACATTAATTTATAATAGCGTTTTTTTTGTTTATTTCATTCTAAAACATTATTCTAAGATGCTTTATTCAAGAATCCAACAAACTTTCCACCCGGAAGTAATTATATAGATTTAAATTAAACATTCATTGTCTTTTTTATTTTTATTTTATTTATATTGAATATTTTAAAGCAAATGTAAATGAACCTAAATAAATATAAAAAAAATATTAATATTTATCCGGACTTTTTAGGAGCTAATTAAATATTGATTTTTTTGATGTCTGATTTTTTGTTGGATTTTGCCTATAGGTAACAATTTAATTGATAATATATCCGTTACATTAAAAAAAATAGCTATTATAAATTATTTCCAAATATGTCATTTTTTCCATACAAGTTGTCAGTTCATTGCCTGGACTAAGAAGTGTAACTAGCGCTGAAGAGTGGCCCCACAAAAAGTGGGGCCGGGGTGTCAAAAGGATGCCAAGCAGCCGTCAATTCGAACATGCGCCCACATGCGCATACCGAGTTTTGGGCACGAGTTTGCGTAGGAATTTGTAAGGAGATCGCCTTCGATTGGTTTTTTCGTTCGCTGGCGGGCCCTACGCTTGATTTCCACCGGTGAGGTACATATTTAATAACACACAACACGTATTGACACGTCTACACGAGCAAAGCGCACTGATTTAGGTAGTTGCCGGCGGAGTCAGGCGAGCGACGCCATATTGCCAGCCGTGCCGAGCGCGCCCGACGTTAGCCGAGCGCGACCCGAAGGTACGATGTTGTAAGTTTCGGCGCGGCCGAAGGGTTCGGCCGTTTTTGGCCGAAACCGAAACTCGGGGCGAAACTTGATTTTTTGGCCGAAACCGAAACCGAAACCGAAATTTCGGTCGGACACTAATATTTATTAAATTAAAACATAATCATTCTAACTTTCGGAACGTCAAATCTTGTTGAAGAGAACTGGTGTTCAAATCATGTCCAACCATTATACCTACCTATGCACACTGCTTTCCGAGGTAGTTTCAGGTTTGCGGCGTCTAAGTGCTGGAATGATATCCCTCCCCCTATCCAAGGGGCGCTTAGCAGATACACCTTTAAGCGTAAGCTTAAAGGCTATTTGTTGACGCTCCAAAAATAGATACCTTAATCCAGCACTGTTACAGCAAAAAATATGCCAATTGTTCATTTGTTTTTTTTTTATCTAGTTGTTGTTTCATTTCCATAAGTGAGTTTTATACATTTTAATGTAAGTATTATTGTTTTGATTGATGTTGCATGTAGGTAGTGCCGTACAATACATCTCACTTCGTATTTATGTTTATGTCTCTCTCGCCTATCCTGATAATATATTAGTATGTAGTTTATATATTAAAATTGTATGACGTTTCCGTGAGTCACCAACGGTACTGGCTGAAAATCAGCGCTGTAGGTGTCTGACACCTCAGCATAATGCTGAGCCAGTGTCCGGTTCACTGCCGCAGAGACACACTTTGTTCATGTTTGATATGTTTCTCTTGTTTGTTTATTTTATTGTTTAATATGTGTGTCCTGTGTGTTTGTGAATAAATGTATCTTTCTTTCTTTCTATGTCTAGAATTATCGAAATCCTGTAAAACATTTATAATATAACTACTCCTAAGCTCGCTCCATCATTTCCACAAATCGGATGACTCAGCTAAGCGGGAGTACCTTGAATTCCTTTGGTAGTAGACAGACGTTACCAAAGTAATTCATTATATGTCTGGCAAGGGCATGACATTCATAAAGTACCTAAGTGTTCCATTGTCTCATTCTGCTCACCACACATTGTAGAGTCTAAACTGACCGATAGACATCTTGGCGAAGTAACCTGTGAACACCCCAGATATGATTATGAGTTGCTTATTGTTTTTTTTTTTGGGCTCCCTCCTCCACTCCTTCTATGAGGAGTTTAGAGTGTCTTAAGCCAGCCTCATACCGTATGTTACACCGGTACACTCGTCGCCTATCCACGAACAAGGCCTAAATCCTACTAATATATTATAGGTAAATGCGAAAGTTTGGATGTTTAGATAAATAAATATTTGCGGACAATCTTACACAAATCGACCTAGTCCCAAACTAAGCAAAGCTTGTACTTTGGGTACTAGACGACGATAAACATACTTATATACATAAATACATACTTAAATACATAGAAAACATCCATGACTCAGGAACAAATATTCGTGCTCCTCACACAAATAAATGCCCTTACCGGGATTCGAACCCAGGACCTCTTGCTTCGTAGGCAGGGTCACTACCAACTAGGCTAAAGCGGTCGTCTGTTTGAAAGATGTTTAAAAGATGTTTGGATGTTTGTTACTCTATCACGCTTAAACTGCTCCACCGATTTGGATGAAATTTTGCACGAAGATAGTTTATAGCCTGGATTAAAATAAATGATAGTTAATATGACGACCAAATAGCCTAGTGGTTAGAGAACCTGACTATGAAGCTTGAGGTCCCGGGTTCGATCCTCGGTCGGCGCAGATATTTGTATGATGAATACGAATGTTTGTTCTCGAGTCTTGGATGTTTAATATCTATTTATGTATGTAATTTATCTATATAAGTTTTTTTTTTTTATTTAAGAAAAAAGAAATTACATTTTATAGTTTTTATATAAACTCGCCAAACTGTGACGTTTGATGGCGAGAAACGCTCATGTTCTATACTAGAATAACCTATTTAATTATATTATCCGTTGTCTAGTACCCATAGTACAGGCTTTGCCTAGTTTGGGACTAGATCAATTGGTGTGAATTGTCCCACTATACATGGTGAGCAATCCAAATGGGTCAGTATGGCGGTTTTGGAAACCATAACAGATAGCGAAATCTGGGCTTAGGAACCATGACGTTGATTTTAGTAAAAAGAAAAACTGCATTCATATACTTACAAAAATACGTGTACTCGGCCCAGGAATCGAACCTGGACTTTTTGAAAAATTAAATTTCGTT
This sequence comes from Epinotia nisella, assembly GCA_932294315.1. Classification (NCBI taxonomy): domain Eukaryota; kingdom Metazoa; phylum Arthropoda; class Insecta; order Lepidoptera; family Tortricidae; genus Epinotia; species Epinotia nisella. Next base: position 18,620,340 of record OW028690.1, read on the forward strand.
GTTTAAAAACAATGCATTTTATTAGTTTTAGATATCATGTTTCTTAGTAACATTTACTATTTAAGAGCTACATAACCGATATTCAAAGGAAAATAACGAAATTTAATTTTTCAAAAAGTCCAGGTTCGATTCCTGGGCCGAGTAGGTACACGTATTTTTGTAAGTATATGAATGCAGTTTTTCTTTTTACTAAAATCAACGTCATGGTTCCTAAGCCAAGATTTCGCTATCTGTTATGGTTTCCAAAACCGCCATACTGACCCATTTGGATTGCTCACCCTGTATATATTTATTTATTATATCCCGGGCCCACGCAGACAAAGTCGCGGGTGGGAGCTAGTAATGAAATAAGCAAAAGTAAAAAGTACAAAGCCGTCTACAACATTGCTAACTCTATCTCAATCGTCTCAAGACAGATGTCCGGGGCTTATCGCTGCGCGCCATTTGCCGGACACCCTCCCCGGGACTTTCCGGTGCGACCGGACCGGCCGGGATTACGAGGCGAATCATTTAAGGGTTAAGTTACAGACACACGGGAAGCTAGACGGGGCATAACACAAAACGTAGATATAACGGTAACGGTGGTACCGTCACGGACTTTAATTGTTGAGCCATTTAGAGCTCACTTTATACTGGACTCATAGCTTAACTATAAAAAACTAAAATTAGTTGACGCCTAAATGCCTCAACAATTAAAGTCCTTGTACGTACGTTTTTGATTGATAATAATCTCTGCACCACCTACTGCATAATCTAGTTTTATCTCTTTCTCCGATACCCAAAGGTTGTCTGGAAGAGATTTTTAATGTATTTTAACTTACTTGAATGTTTGTGTTTTAATGTATTTTAATTTATTTGACTGTTTTGTGTTATAATGTATTTTAATTTATTTGATTGATTGTGTTTTAATGTATTTTAATTTATTTGACTGTGTTTTAATGTATTTTAATTTATCTGATTGATTGAGTGTTAGGATATTTACTGTTGGTTTTAGTCTTAAGTAAGTTCAAACACAATCTTGTATTGTTAATGAAAAAAAAAAAAAAAAAAAAAAAAGATCGCTCTTCAGCGATAAGACCGCCTGTTGTCTACCTCTACCTACATGTTATTGTATTGTTTCGCTATGTAACTGCTTTGTTTGTGTGAGGTGTGCAATAAAGAGTATTTGTATTGTATTGTATTGTACCCATACTCGTTTTTTACAATTTTTTTATCCCCCTCCCGCCCTCGGTGGGCACCTGTAGTATATGCCAAGTATGTTGAAACCCCCAAGCCCCACTGAATGGCTCACGTAATATGGGTACGTTCCCTTTCTTGCAAACATACCTATACCCTCTAACCGCCCAGCACGCAAAAAGAAACAGTGAAATTTGAGTCACATTCTAATGGAATTTATTTGAATTTTCAACGACTGACAAGACCAACAGCCCCTCCGACCGAGCGACCTTGGTCGGCACGACCGTTGTAGTATGAAATTTTGCTGCTGTTTAGAGTCAAGGCGGCTACTGTGGCTATGGCGGCAACAGTGGCGCACTGGCCATTGTTTCAAAAGTATTATAGATAGCTTCCTATCTGTGGTTGTAACCTGAGGGCCTACCGCGAAAGGCATTCGAAGTTTTCCCTCTCTGTCAGACTTGCGAGTTCGTACGTAAGTGCAACAGAGAGGGAATACTTCGAATGCCGTTGGCGGTAGGCCCCCTGTGTCTATCGGGAGACCTTCCGAAGAGTGAGAGAGATAGGTAGCTATCTATAATACTCTTAGAGCATACATAACACATAACTGGTCTTTCAGTAAAAACCCTTTGTAAAAACCTTGCACAATGTGCAAAAAATCATACAAGGACAATTTTACAATCGATCACAAAATCGTCTCGCAAGAGAACACTGATCATAAAAATGCCCGCATGTTGCTGTAAGCACTTGACATGAAAGTTCAACTACTTCAATTAATATAATAATGACTTTAATATATAAATGAGTTTCAATATCCTATTAAGATGCTGCCCCCGCCCCCGCAAAATTCGGCAGAGTTTTTTGTACGCAAATACGACATAAGGCTACCTCCAGTGATGTATGCTCTAAGATAATACTTTTGAAGTCGGTGCTGACCAAGGTCACTTGGCTTGTTGGCGACCGTCTAGCAGACCCTTAAGAAAGAAAGAAAGAAAGAAAGATACATTTATTCACAAACACACAGGACACACATATTAAACAATAAAATAAACAAGACCGACTTGACATGACTGGCTTCCTACGACGCAGCCTCCAACGAGTGGATGTGTGACCGCGCCCTTACACCAGTATTACTGACGTCTTAGCAGAATTGTCCCTTCGAGTGGCCAAGGAAGGTTGATGATTAGGATTTTAGGATCTTCTGTTCTGTCTTACAATATCTGAGATTATGAATGACCGGCCAAGAGAGAACCAATACCTACAGATGCGAATTAATTTCGGAAGCTTAAGCTGAAGCACAATATTTACTGTTTAATCAGTAAATATTGTGCTGCAACAGTAATTGATTGAACGAGCGAGCGGAGCGAACGAAGCTCTTTGTTTCAGTTTGAGCCAAAAATCTTTCGTATGTCCCACTGTCCGGCTGTTCTCTTCTACAACTACAAGGACGCATTTCTCAACCGATTCCGAGAAATTCTGTGAGCAGGTTCAATAATTATAATAATATAGTTTTTGTTTTTACTAAATAAAAAACCGGCCAAGTGCAAGTCGGACTCGCGCACAGAGGGTTCCGTACAAACCTGTAGGTATATAAGTAAATTATTAAAAATATTTTTACAGTACACATGGTGTTACTTTCCCGCACTAGTACGCAAATTAGCACTTTCCGTGCATATGTTGAAACTTTAAAGAGCCATATGTACTGTAAAACGTTGTACGATACACGTGCGAATAGGTAATTCGCAACTCGTGTCGATTTAAAACACTCCCTTCGGTCGTGTTTTAATTTATCGCCACTCGTTGCGAATTTCCTATTTTCTGCACTTGTATCGTAAATAACTGACTGGTCCCGCGGCTACATCCGTTTAAGGCGTGTTATAAAAACTGGTGACGTCAGCGTGCAGCGTCACAATTTCTATGACATGGTATCGACAAAAGTGACGCAGCGAATCCTCAAATCAATAAAGGGTCGGCAACGCGCTAGTGACTATACAGATCCGGGAACATCGATGTTTTTGACCTAGGATATCAATCGCATTAAAATTGGTTTTCAAAAAAAATTACATAGATAAGAGCCTTAGGTAATCTAATCTACGATTTAACTTTTTTCAGGTGCGTCACGGCAATTGCCCATATAAAACGTATGTAAATTCTTAACTATGTACAGTCGAGGAAAATGAAGGTTTGGCACATTTGAACTCTATTTGAATGACACTAAGGTCCAAAAGTGCTAAACATTAAATTTCCTCGACTGTACAATTTTTTGAAAACTCTCTACTAAAATGCTCGTTCAAAATATTGTGTATCATCAACACCAATAAGACAATTTTTTACACATATCTTCAATTAACACATTTCGCTATATTAATAATGATAAAAACACACAATTAAATACCTTCATAATACGAGTACCGCGCGCGCATCTTAATACGAAAATTAGACTCGAATAAAATAAGAGTTGCGTACGGTGGCGCCACCCATCGGCGAGTAGCAGAACTACAAGTATAAACTAGTTACGCTAACGCACACTAGATGGCAAAATGAACTATCGGATCGGATATCTGAAATGTATCGAAATCTTCAAGAAGATTTTTATCATACAGTTAACGATTTTATAAAAAGTTTATCGCATATTTATGACGGGATTCAGTCGGTCTAATAGGCGGTGGAAGAGTTAAAAACGCAGTATGTATTACTTAATATGAAAATTGTGGAAAAATAGAAAGTTTCTTTGGGATTATTGCGGATGAGGCAGGACCGGTCATTGTGGCACTCTTTGGGGGAGGCGTATGTCCAGCAGTGTACGTCTTTCGGCTGATATGCGATGTGATTAATGATTATACTAGGTATTCATGACATCATGTGAATACACGGTTGCACGGTTGGTTGATTAACTGTGCCTGTTACCTTTTTACGTTTGAATCGCTGAACTGATATAACCTTTGGGATGTCGATGTAAGTAAAAAACCGGCCAAGTGCGTGTCGGACCACGCACAACATAGGGTTCCGTGCCTATTAAAAAGGTCGTATCGTCACAGAAATCTTACGGCACTTACGTCCTTTTCTTTAAGAAAGGCAGTTTTACATCTTTCATCTTGAACACCTTTGAATTGAACCGATCTGGTTCAAATAATAAATATAAATAAAATAAATAAGCCCTATGTCATTGATTTTTTTCATATTTTTAAAATACACCGTTCAAAAATTAGAGGGGGGGACACAATTTTAGTGACGTTCGGGGCGATTATCTCCGACTCTATTCACTTATAAAATTGCTGAGAAACCTTATATTTATTTTGAAAGGCCTATCGATTGATGTGCCACACGTGGGCTTACAATAAAAAAAACTGACTTTTAGTTTTATGTATGAAGTGCAACCCTAAAAAAAATTTTTTTACTCATTACAAAACTATGTAGCGTCTAACAAAACACACATATCCTCAAAATTTTATTCAAATACACCTTATAGTTTTCGAGTAAAATGCCTGTGTCATACGGACAGACGGACGACGGACATGACGAAACTATGAGTTCCGTTTTTGCCATTTCGGCTACGGAAAAACTTATAAATTTTCGCAAAAAAATTTACACTTTCGAAAAACCTTTTACTTTTTGGAAAAAACTTTTACAATTATTGTAAAATTTACTATTGGCCGCCACCGCAGGTCACGCCAGTCTGTGAGAGGCTTAATTCTGTCAACTACTCTATGATATTCATAGGTATCTATGGCAACTCCTCTATGATATCATGTCTATGGCAACTTCTCATAAGCTGTTAGCAGGAAGTTGCCGACGCTATAAACTAAAACTAGGGGTCAGTTTAATTTCCGGGAGGCTTATCAGTAGCTTGAAGCCTTGAAATACGAGCAGTAGGTCTCTACAGTAGGGTTCTGTATCTATCAATTTATATCATTATCCTGACTATGATAATGATTTGTGATCATTTGAAGGAGGGTAATGGACTGCTGAAAGGATCAAGAATAAGGGTGTAGACTCTAAATTAATTAACTCATCATCATCATCATCATATCAGCCGAAAGACGTCCACTGCTGGACATAGGCCTCCCCCAAAGAGTGCCACAATGACGGTCCTGCGCCACCCGCAATTAATTAACTAAATTTATTAAAATTAAATTTATTAACGGTCTTTGAGAAAACTGGCTGAGACCGAGGACAGATATCGAGTGATCGCAGTGTTCCGTTGGACCAATTTTGGTAGGGAACACTAAAAATCACGCCTAACGAAACTAGACCTCTACCTACGCTTAGTTACTACGCATCGCGGTGTCAAGATATATTTGTGGGTGAGCATAGGGGGGCAGTCCACCATGGCAACGTAGTTAATCTGTATGGTGACAGTTTGCTATACGATATTAAACCTTAGGGGGGTTGGAAAGTCAAAGTCAAAGTGATTTATTCTTCAATTTAGGCATATTACATGCCTAAATTGAAGCCGAAGAATTAAACCTATGAATGTCGATAAACTACCACCGGTTCGGAAAGAAGACCTCTGCCTCGAGAAGAACCGGCGTAAAAAACTCAGCGAGGTATCATTTTTTCAAAACAGTATACAATATATCATTTCAGTATCAGAGTATTATAAAATTACATTGCTACTGTAGAAAGCCTATTTTGCGAAAGATATGTAGTGCAGGACTTTATCACTGCCAAATATCCCTATCCATGATGTAATCGTTAATCTTATAACGTGCTTCTGAAATAAGTGTCTGTTTTACGACAGATTTGAATTTAGAGTCAGTAAGTTCGGTAATCTGTTTTGGAATTTTATTGTAGAATTTTATACAATTTCCTAAGAACAACTTTTTCGCTTTTACTAGTCTGTAAAAAGTTGTTTTGAGCTTCCCTGTGCTCCTCGTAACCTTGGGTCTATCAGTGTTCGTTGGGAAGTTGTATAAATTCTTCCTAACATACTTAATTAAATTCCCTGACTGTACAATACAATACAATACAATACAAATACTCTTACCTACCTACTTATTAAACCTGCTCACAAAATTTCACGAGAATAGGTTGAGAAATGCGATAGGTACAGGAGAACAGCCGGACAGCCGGGAATCCGGACATACCTTTTTTTTTATGGGAGGAAAATCCATTATGGATACCCCCGCGCCACGGGGATAGCGCGGACTCGCATCGACTAAAAACCCCCCGATGGTCCTCCTCGACGCATTTCGGACGGCTCTGGCATCTCCTACGGAACGCACCAGTGCCGCCCTATCGTCATGCCCCAGTGGTATCTACCTTTTTTTTCCGATTGCAGCCCCCAACTGCAACCGTGTACCACCCCGAGGACCCCTTTTAGTCGCCTTGTACGACAGGCAGGGGATACCGTAGCCGTATTCTAATGCCCGGGCTACAGGGCGCCGGACATACCTACGAAAGATTTTTTGCCCTAGCTGAAACGGGTCCCTCTTTCGCTTCGCTCGCTTGTTCAATTAGGTAGCACACCAATTCCTCTAATTACCAAGGCCACACGATAAGTGAGATCAACATCGTCGCCAGAGCGCCAGACTAAACATTAACAACGACATTGTAGTTATAACAATATCGCTCACTTTAAGCCTGCATCACACTGGCGCGGCCTGCGGTGGCGATCCATAGTAAATTTGACAGCTAATGACAAGTTTACTTGACCGCCGCGGCCAGGCGTACAGTTACAGCTAAATAACGTAACCATTATATAATACTTGTTCCCAACCAAAGTGACGTGACGACTGAAGCCATTAAACCATAGACTCGCGTTATACTCCAGGCAAAATACGGTCTCAAAGAACATTAATTTATAATAGCGTTTTTTTTCTTGTTTATTTCATTCTAAAACGTTATTCTAAGATGCTTTATTCAAGAATCCAACAAACTTTCCACCCGGAAGTAATTATATATTTTTAAATTAAACATTCATTTTATTTTTTATTTTATTTATTTATATATTTTAAAGCAAATGTAAATGAACCTAAATAAAGATTAAAAAAAAAACTGTTTTTTTGTTGGTTTTTGCTTCTAGGTAACTATTTAATTGATAATATATCCGTTACATTAAAAAAATTAGCTATTATAAATTATTTCCAAATTTGACATTTTTTCCATACAAGTTATCAGTTCATTGCCTAAACTAATATCTCTTTTGCATTGTCTTTCATTGTCTTTCTTTATGGGCTCAGTCGTCACTTTGGTTGGGAACAAGTATAGGTACCCACCTATAGGTAATATTATTAACGGCAAGTAGGCCATGTCTATGTGTATATGGGCAAGCAATGCGCACGGAGGCGCGATGCGCGTGCTATATCTACATACATGTCTTACGTCGGACATGTGTCATAGGGATTCATACTTTACATATACACCGCGTGGACGGTGCACGTTCTCCACACGCACACGCATACGTGCTGCACTACACAATGCATTGGCATACCTAATATAAATACTTACTTTTATACGTTTTCAATATCAATTACTTAGTGTAGTTACGTCTACAGGCCTGCTTACATTGATTGTTGACACCAACATTTATAATTATCTTAATTTTGTTTGTAACAATTGCTGCCGTTTCCTTATTTACTTTGCTATAAAACCTATTTCAAGACGTGATCTCTATGACGCATATACCTAATGGTGATAATGCAGACAAAATGCCTACTTGGAAATTCTTTAGGGTAACTAGTTTGGTAGGACCTATGTGATAAAAACAATATTAACAATAGCGCGGAAGCACCTTTTTTGTGCGCACGATAATAACGGTTAAAAGTGCCATAATTCGTGCTAGAATTACGTTATAGTCGGTATAAAACTGGTTGACTCTAACTGAAATAATGTGAAATTATCATCCACGATAGAAATGATCTCGCAACTTTATTATGAAAGAGTTCTGGCTAAAAATACCAAAGGAAGTTAAAGACAATTGTCATAAAGATGCGTCAATACATCATATTTTATTGTGCAAAAACGACTCTTAACGAACGAAGTTCTATGTTTCAGCTTGGGCCAAAAATCGTTCGTATGTCCGGTGTCTGTCACGATGTCCCGCTGTTCTCTACGCATTTATCAACCGATTCTCGTGAAATTTCGTGAGCAGGTTCGTTAATTATATAGTTTTTTTTGTCGAGTCACTATTCGAAATTAAAAAGAATCAGGCTCGTGAGTTCTACGCTCACAGAGCAACTAGTTATGAACATAGCCAAGAATCGCGTTCGATTTTAAAATTCCCGTCCGAAACGCCGGCGCCACGCCAGGCCGGCGCCGGCACGCCACACGTCACGCCACGTCACGCACGCGCGTCCCTACGCCAAAAACGCCGAACGCCGCAAATCAACGCCAAACCGGTTGCGTGCTTTTCGCCAGTTCGCGCCATAGAATCCGCCGACCCAATCCAAGATGGCGTAAGTACCGCGAAGCTGCACAGAGACGGAACGTTTCGGAATTGCTAGGCTAACTACGTCACTGTCGACAAGTGTCTGACAAACACGCAAAAGAAATTAAACTTTAGCGGCTACATTTTAAAAATGAGATTCGGTTAGCGAATGTTTCGCTCACGGGGTGACTGGAAGGGCGCGGGGTATCGACCGTTGTGCCTCTCGCTCCTTCCTACAGCTACAGACGGCGAGCGCGCGCCGGCGATGCCACACGCGCGGCCATACCGGGCATACCGCGAAAAAACATGCCCTCGCCGCTTCCGAAATGTGTTGGCGTCAGGTCTCGAAATTTCAAAAGACTGTTCTCATAGTGCTATTCTATTTCACTGTCTACGTTCTAGTGTCGTATTCCATGTCGCCGGAGACTAATTTCGCGTTTGTGAGCGACGATTTGCGAGTGGGTGATAAGTACGCTTTGATTTATCTCGTATCGCCAAGGAGCCCTGTATTCACCGACGCGGAGGGAGCAGATGTGTTTAGAAGCCGGCGGTGTGGACAATGTTTCATCACGAACAACAGAGGATTCCTTCCAATGAGCGAGTACGACGCTGTGTTAGTGCTCGGAGACCGGAGTCTGTTGTACGAGGCGTCAGCATTCATGGACCCTGGGAGGAGATTCCTGATGGAAACTAGTCGGAAATGCGTCAATGACAAGCTGCGCGGTTGCAGCTGGGAGCCACGGATCACTTCCTTCGGTGAAAACAAACCTTACGACCTATGCAGCCTCTGCGACAGGCTGCACAGAAAACGCCTTAGACCTAACAGTTCCAACATCCACATGTGATAATGTAGATAAGTTATTTTTAGGCTCAAATGAATGCCTTGCTAGGGTAGCCAGGAACCTCGTCAGTAGGCCTGCCAAATATTCGATACGTTTTCTATAATATACTAGTTAATATCGTTCAAAGTTTTATATGTGAAGTGGTGCTTATTTCTAAATTGTTTGATAATGACTGATTATGCTGAGATCTTGTCGGTTTTCGTTTTAGGAATATAAACACGCGTTAGAACGACCTCTATGCCAAGTGAATATAACCCTACGTTTTAAGACACGGGACTTAGTACGTCGACGCCAAAAATACGTTTACACTTTTGCACCTTATTCCATTGCAATAAGGCGAATAGTGTAAACGTATTTTTGGCCTCGACCGTACTAAGCGTTTGGATGACGGTGACATTGTCATTTGATTTTGACATGACAACTCATTCATGATTGAGGCCTCTCACGGACAATAGTAAACTCGTCACTAGCTGTCAAATTTACTATTGACCGCCACCGCCACCGCAGGCCGCGCCAGTGTTTTGTAGGCATTAGTATTTTATGCCATAGGTAGTAGGTACCACATAATAAAATCTAAGCGGATGTAATGGTAATGGGGCTAGATGCCCATATTTGCCGGCCCCGCGTTTCTGGAAAACAATAGCCCATCTAGGTATAATTAGTTTTTTTTTTAATAGCCGATATTTGACAGCCGTCATCCCGGTACAATAAACGTCAATGACATATGATGACATAAATTTTACTGGGATGACAGCTGTCAAATAATGGATGTAAGGGCATTTTCACTATAGTCTACAAGCCCATTAACCCTTTGAACGCCATTCTTCACGTACTAGTGTCACTGACACGCCAACTTTTTTTCCAAAAGAGAGTGAATATGAACCTTATTACCTTATGAAAAAGATTGAAGGGTGTTTTGACAGCGGACGTCGTAAGTCGTAAGCGTTCTTGGCGCACCTTTAGGCGGTCAAAGGGTTAAGTCGTACCAACATAACGGCACGATAGGGATGTAGTCCTTAACATTATATCCTTATACAAGAAAAAAGTTGTCCCAGATTTTACTATGTAAATTTTATCTTCCAGTGCGTCACGACCATATAAATAAAACTACGGAACCCTAAAAAGACTGCATACAAAAATGTGACGATCTGGAATGGAATAATTCTGGACACTTTTTTTTCTTGTATGAGGATCGATAGTGTGTGAAAAAAAAAGTTCATGTATCGTACACTTTTTGTGAAAAACGCTTTTCGAGATATTGCTGAAAAACTGCCTTCCTCAAAGAAAAGGACGTAAGTGCCGTAAGATTTCTATGACGATACGACCTTTTTAATAGGCACGGAACCCTTCGTTGTGCGTGGTCCGACACGCACTTGGCCGGTTTTATTTTATATTACGTCATTGAATTTGTCCCTATTTTTTCGGTCTCAATGTAGGTAGGTATTTCCGTGCTGACTAAGACAGCTCTCGCTTGTATTATCCAAGTACCGTTATTTTTCATAAGTAAATCAATGTTTGCGCTCGATATTTCGTTATGGGTACTTACATATTTAATTTTCGTTATAACACTGTAGGTTCTCGTATACCGTACCTAAAGTTCTAGGTACCTATCATGCTGGCTTTAAAGTGGTTATTGACGAGAATCTTATACATATTATCATTACAAACTTGAAAAGAATTACGTGTTTTATTTTTGAAGATATAATTATAATGTATTCGTCAATGATGTAATATAAAAAAGAGGTAGATAGGTTATACACGGTCGAAACATGGCACACTAAAATTGAGTCAATTGGCACAACTTGCCTCAGTTTCGAGTCGTCAATGGAAACGTTAGCTGTCAGATTTGGTGGCCATTTTTAATCACGGAATTTCGTATAGACAACATAACATATCTACCTCTTTCTTTATATTACATCATTGGTATTCGTCAAAAGAATTGTTTGCTTGACACATGTTTTCTCCTGAAGTTACAATATCCATGGTTACCATCAAAATGTCACCATGAAAGAATGATAAAAAGAAAGTTTGTAAGAGAGCATGTGTCCGCCATGGTAGAAGCATAGATAAAAAAACTTGTCAAAGTTTGTTGCGTTGCGCGACACTGCCTTTATGGATCTCAACGAATACCATAAACCATAGCAATTACTTAACTGGGCAGTATTATAAAAAAGAGGTAGATGTATTGTCTATGCGAAATTCCATGTTTAAAAATGGCCACCAAATCTGACAGCTAACGTTTCCATTGACGACTGGCAACTGAGGCAAGTTGTGCCAATTGACTCAATTAGTGTGCCATTTTTCGAGCGCGTATAACCTCTTTTTTATATTACATCATTGCATATGACATAGACATTCTCAATGCATTTTATTGTTAAACTTAATTAAGCCAGAGTGTTCAGGCTGTTCGATTTTTGAATCACTTTTATTTCATTCCGTTTCCCAATTTAAATGTCCATGAAATACACCTGTGTTTGACAGACTGATCGAATGTTTTTTTTACTAGAAAAAATAAGTAGGTACTGGGAATTTGCCAATTACTAGTGCTATTTTTATCACAAACGAGGCGCTTGCAATAATACGGTTACGTTTGATTGAGCCAAATCAAGGTTTTGGCGAAATGGAAGCCACACTTATATCCACATTACCACCGTTGTTATCATCATCATCATCATCATCATGATTATCAGCGTGTAATCGCCCTCTGCTGAGCATAAGCCTCTCTTCGAGTACGCCACTTACCCCGGTCCCGTGCTAGTCTCATCCAGAAACGACCCACGGTCTTTTTTACGTCGTCAACCCATCGAGCTGGTGGACGACCGACGCTTCTTTTTCCTGTAAGTGGCCACCAATCCGTTAACGTTTTCGTCCACCTACCGTCACGCTGCCTGGCAATGTCCTGCCCAATTCCAATTAACAACTTAGGAGACACGTATTTTTTGTTTCCATTTTATTTTAAGTTAAACCCCCTTAGTTTGGGTGTTTTAAACCACCACGTTCGAAAAGGGCATAAGCCATGAACCTAGGATACTATGGACAGGCTATGGTAATAATAATACCACGAGTGAGCGTGACGGTGCTATACGAAACGCAATAAGTGTGACAGAAAGAGATATATCATTCGTTGTCCTTGTCATAGTTCCACTTTTTTTCTGTTGGGCACAACGGTTGTGCCCAACAAAGCGCGCGTGGGGCTGCATACTAGCTGGAATAACCTAAATTATTTAATGCTAATGTGACTTAAATCGACGCGATTAAAGTTATTTTACTCACAATAAGGTGCCTGTGTTCCAACTGTGCCAAAAAAATGGTCTATTGCTGTGTTCTCGGCTGTAAAAGCCGGTCGGAACACTCTGATGAAAATATAACCTTTCACACGTAAGTAGAACATTTTTCACTTTTCTTTATACGCAATACGTAAAAATGGCATCGTAACATTACATTACGCTCAAAATCTTGTTAAATTAGATGATTATAATAGAAATAACATCATTGTTTACATTGTTCAAGAAAATATTCGTTGACAAATTATCCGCCCAAATTACGTAGGTTGTTTATGGTAAGCTGCGACAGGTATAAGAATGTCTTCTCGATTTAGCTTCTTTGCAATCATTTTAGGGATATCAGCCAATACAACTTACAAATACCCCATTTCTCGGGTAATTGATACTTTAACAAAATTCTCGTACTTGTTATTACATAACATTCGTATAAAATGGGTGGGATCTATTTTTGTATACTTATATTTACTCTATACTCATAAAAAAGAGGCAAAGCTTTTATGTAGCGAGTAATCTCCGGAACTATTCATCCCATAACAAAAAATCCTGCATCTGCGCCTCCGCTCGGGTTCTTTCTAATACGCGGGTGGAGACGCGTGGACAGCTAGTAAGACAGATAGATATAGATTAGTAAAGATGATCGACGGTATAGAATGATTCATAATTTTCTATAAGCCCTATGCTTTGAAAATTGAATGTAAAATAATATGTTTTATTTTCTAGGTTTCCACTAACTGAGGATGTGCGTACGCGGAGTATTTGGATTGAGAAATATCTATACAAAATTAATATTATTTAAAGGCCAGTAAGCGACCCCTACCTAACTTAAATAGAGATAACCTTATATAAATAAATTATTTTTAATATGGCTGTGTCTCATTTCGGTCCTTAGTATCATTATTTTATCCGCCTTAAGCCTAATGACAAGTTTACCACTGACCGCCGCGGCCAGGCCGTGCCAGTCTGTGAGAGACTTAAATAAAGCCTCTCACAGACAGGCGCAGCCTGCGGTGGCGGTCAATAGTAAATTTGACACTATCTGTCAAGTTTACGATGGACCGCCACCGTAGGCTGCGCCAGTGTGATTCAGGCTTTATAATAATTAATTAAGTAGATCAGAATGACCCGCGAGCTGTGTCGCGGCGAGGTAGACTGTCCGTCTCTTTCTAGTAAGAACGCTTAGAAAGGTAAGATACGGACAGTCTACTTTGCCGCAACACAGCTCGCGGGCCGTCCTGTGATAACTGTGCTGATCACTCTATACAGTTTGTGGTGCTGATAAGAAACACAGATAAGCCGCTTGCACAAGGACTATTAATTACCTACATGTTCTGTTACTAGAATCATATTTCATGTTATTAAACTGAATATTACTAGTGCCTGCGAGCAGCGCCTGCTAGGCAATGAATGTGTAAAGCTTCAGTAAAAACCACTTACAATAAAAGCGCATTATTTAAAATAAACATATGGACGTGATGGGGTAATTTTTAGTTACATGGCCACCCCACGGGTATCATCTACTTTGTTGCCGTCCCTCATTGTGGCATCACCAGGCATCACGTATAGCCTGTCCAGAGTATCCTAGGTTCATGGGCATAAGCACATTTAAAGGATGAATAAGATTAGTACTGTGGTCAATTTATTGAATTAAAAAGTAAATAGCATGCTGTGTCTTTGACAGTGACATTTGACATTGACAAGATAGAAGGAGTCAAATAACTGTCAATGTCACAACTTTTTTTTTCTTACAAGATGCATAAGCACAGCTATGGAATATCCGCATTCAGCCTTTAAATGGCTTCTTCAAAGTAATTTCCAGTTTTCTCAAGAACTGGCGAATATAAAAATCTATTATTTTTTATATTTACTCAGCAAGCCCAAATCTCTGAATGGTTTTTAGCCGCTATGAAAAAAATGAAATGTTGTCAATTTGGTTATGACTTCTCCGACGTCACGCACCTTAGTGCATAAATGGTTATAACAACTGTTATATCTGGAGGTTATTATGTCAAAAAGGGGCATTATATTAAAGTCCTTGAATAAGAATAGTAAAATCCCAGCTCGCGATATGCAAGGTGGTAAATAGTTTTTGTCACGCGACATATTTTATCACGTTTGCATGTCAAATGTATTGCAAGAGTTTAAAATAGCATTATAATATATGGTTATCAAGTAAACAAGGCACATCATTTAGATTAATTCGTATCGTTTGACAATGATTGTGCCAATTCAAATCTATTACCCGTTGTTGACAGTTGACCTATTGAATTTCCATACAAAACATGCTTAATGAGAATTTTGCCAATTTAAATAGATGACGTAACTATCTATACTATTTAAATTATATTATACCTACTACTTTAATGTAGAACATCTTGATAAACATGCAAATGTTTATTTTGTCTACACATACGAACACATACCTACTTAGTCGCATTTCTGATTGCATTCCAGTGAATAAAAAATAGAATAGTAATGGTAGGAATATTTTTTGGGAATAACGTCCACAAAAATTATATAATTATCATTTGTTATCTGGGGGGTGATGACGTAACGTTCCGAACGCGCGTCGGGTATATCCCGATCTTTGCTGATTTTGATTTTTCCATATAAAAATTGTATAAGTCACCCAAAGGGCAATGGAGAGGGCTATGTTAGGAGTTTCTCTGCGTGATCGCATCAGAAATGTGGCTATCCGCAGCAGAACCAAGGTAACCGATATAGCCCTCCGAATTGCTAAACTTAAGAGTCCGCAGTAAGCTCGGTTCTCCATACAAACGTAGTTACGCTCTCATTTTAAACCGAATAGCTAGTTTGCTCTGAAACTTTGTAATTAGAATAAGTTAATGTATATCCAGGTCTGTAATTAGTTTAATGAAGCTTCAGATACCATAGTAAAAAAAATATAGCGAATTTAAGTTTTTCATACAAAACTTGTTTTTGCTGTAATTTGTTTTTTTTATAAACTAGAGCCATATAAACTAATTACAGACCTAGATATACCTCATGTCATTGTTTATGCAAAGTTTCGTTACAATCCAACGCGTAGTTTTAAAACGAGAACGAAACTCCATTTGTATGGGAAGGTGAAATTCGGCCGAGCTTGCCGCGACCTCTTAAGTGGCAGTGGGCGGGGCACATTGCACGTAGAACCGATGGCCGTTGGGGCGGAAAGGTTCTCGAGTGGCGACCTCGTACCGGAAGGCGCGGCGTGGGTAGGCGCACAAGGTGGACTGATGACCTGGTAAAGGTCGCGGGAGTCCGCTGGATGCGGGTGGCGCAGGACCGGTCAATTTGGAACTTTCTGGGGGAGGCCTATGTCCAGCAGTGGACGTCTTTCGGCTGATATGATGATTATGATGATGATGATATAAAGATTGACGTTTAGATCTACCCGACGCGCGAACAATGCGTTACGTGATCCAACTGATAGGATGGGAACTTAACAAAAAAAACATGAATTGCTTACTAAACAACAATCCATTATCGTCTTTATTCCTGTCCAGGTTTCTTTCGAACATTTTCAGGTCAAACAGTAATTGATTGAAGTCTTTGTTACATGAATAGAGTAAATGGTGATTGGTGACAAACAATACCTACCTATTTTTATATCTACGGGCGGACCGGTAAATCCATAAAAAATACTGAAAATAGCACAGTGGGTGTTTTAAATACAGCACGGCAATCACAAACGGCGCGCGAGCTCTCAATTTTTCTCGCATCTATTTCTAAGTTTTCTAATAAGAGAGATACGGATAGTGCGAGAAAAATCGAGAGAGCTCGCGCCGTCTTGTGATAGCCGTGCTGTAATACTTAGTAGAAGACATAATTGAGATGGTAATAAAGGTTTGGGTTTCAATGAGGTCGAAAACGAAGGCCGCTGTAGCATTGTAATTATAATGGTTTTGGGTCTGAAATGTCTCTGGGACTAAGTTTAAAGGCTACTTTTTCATTGATACTACACAGTTAACGGTAGCGTTAAAGCCATTACACACCTTGCAATTCGTCACAACAACTTGCTGTAGTTAAAATGAAAGGTTGTTGTGACAAATTGCATCGTTTGCAGCGAGCTTTAGAGCTAATGTGCCTACAGGGGATTGTAATTTTTGGGGCTGCTGAAGCCTTTAGAAAGTTACATAAGTAATAGTACGTCTTAATATGTTTTTGATTAAACTTCACCATTATAAACCTAGTACTTACGCACGTGACTCTGTCATCGACATTTTGATATTATTCGGAATCATGATTTTGAAGTGTATTTTGGTATGTCTTCGAATATTGTATTGTAGGCGTTTGACTGAGACGGCGGCTGTGACGAGACAGGGGTTCGCGGGGAGACGTACGAGGGGGACGCCAAAGGGTACCGGGCGAGTAGCGGGCGACAGGGGCCTGCCCTCCGCACCGTCTCAGTTAAGCGAACGACCCATAGAATAATGTGTTTCACAAATTGGAATGGATATTGAAAGGGGTTATTTGGCTCGTGAACTTATTAATGTCTGTTAGCTTTGTCACTGTTATTTTGTGTTGTATTTAGTAGCCATATTTAATTGTATGTGGGGTCCAAAGTGTGCTTGAAGATAATATTGTTATGTAACATCTGTAGCTGTAAGTTAATAAGTTGAATAAAAAGCCAAATAAGTTCATTTAAACATAAGTCGTATGTCCGTCTAGTCATTGATTTTTGAAATAAATGTTGTCACAATTCCTGGAATTCGAAGAGCATATTGTTTAAGAAGTTTTATGTATAATATAAATATGTCCATTTAATAATAGGCAACTAGTCTCAGTCTCCATGATATTGTACATGCAACTTGTCGAAAGTAGAGCAATACACTTTGAGAGCTAAGACGCGAGCTTGCATTCCCCCATTGTAGAATGCGCTACGAGCATTCATGCCTCGCATAACCATGGTACCCGTACCCACCTAATGTTTAATTAATACTTAAATTCTTATGGAAAAGTAATTCATCCTAATTCTGAATAGCATCCTATCGTAACATGATTAGACAATAATCTATAATAAAAAATAATTCAGAACCACTTGCAACTTTTAAAGTAAATTATATAGTTTTTTGATGTTCCTGTTAAATTATTAATATTATAAATACGATAAATATCTAATAACAAATCAATCTGACATTAAATTACTCTAAAATTTGCATATTTTTAAATCCAATATAATTATTATTGCGATCTATGTACATATATGTTGTAATTATTTAATAGCTTAGCTTATATTAGTATATCGCTACGCGCAACGTGCGACAGACGTAAATAGGTAACTTTTATATGCCAGATGTCAATGTCACTAATAGTACTAATACGGATTCAATTTGATAATACTGGAATTTCAGATATAACTAGAATCACTCACTGGTCAGTCTGTAAAGAAAATCATGCAATCTTCTCAGTCAGCTAAAGTAACTATAATACCTACTTATAGCATATATGTTTGTATAAGTCTGAACCGGCAACACTGGGCAATAGTTGCTTAAACATGTAAATAATAAATAAATAAAAAGGCCAATCATTATTGGTCCTGAGCCGGTGTTGCCAGTTAGGACTTTAATTTCATGAAAGATTTTATACGCGACGTTCCAGTACATTTTTTTCGTAAACGTGACGATATAACCTACCATGCTAGCTGGGCTGAAGTGCTCCAAATGAAACTCACTATCAGTCTCTGGTCTGGTCAGGTCACAATAGTAACAAAAAATCTGAACGCGTAATACCTACTGTTTTTTTTTTCATCTGCTGACAATAATATGTTGATTATAAGATTCAATAAAATATTTAATTAGTTTGTATTAACACAAGAGTTCTCTTTTAAAAGGACACAACTTGACACAAGTTCACAAGCCAGACAAAATTATTCGAATATTACTTCCCTATTTTAGATTGCAGATGTTCAAAATAATGTGTAAATAAAAAAGGTATAAATATAAAAATATATATATTTGTTTTTAAGGTATTACATTATATGTTTTAATAGCATAATCGTGTTTCGTTTTAGATTCATTTAAGTAGGAATTCAAATGTTTTATTGGAAGATACTCTGTCACATTTAAAATTTAGGGGTTTCGTTTAAGTACATTTTGTTTTGTTGTGTTTAAGTTATTCAACTTATTGAATCCAGTGACATATACAAAAGATTGTAAATTAAATAATGAAGATCTTGTTTAATTTAATTATGTACCTATTATAATTTGAATCCTATATGTCGACATATCTAGTTTCTCTAGTTAGCCACATACATGTTCGTTCTAAGTATATAAATAAATTATATTAAATAAATTTGTTATGAAACAGATTGGGATATAATTTACTACCTAGTTTAGCCACTTTTTTCAGAGGCTTTTATATATTTTAGCTAGCCCGGGTAGCAATTTAAATTTGTTTTTATCCGACTGCCAAAGGAGGAGGGTAATGTTTTTCGAGTGTATGTAAGTCTGTTTCTTTGTGGCCTCCTGTAGCCTAAACGGCTTGATGGATTTTGATGTATGAGGTGTCGTTGGATTCCTCTTAATAATGGGAGTGATATAGGTAGGCTATAATATTTGTCAAAAAGCAGTCGGATTTTTCGAAAATTCTTTTGATTTCACTTGTTTGACAAGTTGTGAAATTTCTGAATTAATGCACGTCAAGTAGCAATTTTTTTCTAGTCAAACTATTGATATGACAAATTGGACAATTCAAAGTTTAACTATTAAAAAACCAAAATTAGTTGACACCTAAATGGCTCAAAAATCAAAGCCCTTGACTGTACATTAAGAAAGGTTAGGTGGTAGGTAGGTACCGTTAATGGAAAACAGGTAAAAAAACTTGCCTCTTACCTGTCTTTTATTCACGAGACATTACTAGACTCCAGTTTAACTTAATCCTGTCTTCCTATAACAACTATGAGTAATTGGGGGTCAGACTTAATTGGGTTGCTTGCGGCAAAGTGGGCATTCAAGTTCAAGCCTGTTATGCCCACAGTTGAAGCCTTCAAGAAACTAACTTGGTGACTTTCCTTCTCTGTCCCACTTCGGCAAACAATTGGAGCTTGTGCGAAAACTTGTTGCTTTAAGAAAAAAGTTGTTTTTATTTATTTACAAGCATACCCTTATGGACTTACAGTTACTCAAAACGTCCAGAAGATACAGTTATGCGCTGAATAGAGCTATCATTGTCAGTGCAAAATTACCTCAGATACCTACTTTTTAGGGTTCCGGTACCTCAAAAGGAAAAAACGGAACTCTTATAGGATCACTCGGTTGTCTGTCTGTCCGTCTGTCACAGCCGATTTGCTCCGAAACTACTGGACCGATGAGTTGAAATTTGGTACACATATCGTCGCCTGTAATATGAATTAACGTAACCGCCAAAATACCGAAATTGAGTTATATATACAGTTCGACTGCAAATTTGATGCTCCGTCGATAGCTGTTATTAAAATTTCGATATCTTGAAAAAAATGTCGATTACGTTAACCAGAATAACACCATTTTTTTCACTTTACCGTATTTTCTTTAATGTATGTCACATTTTTTTCATTTTCTTATTAACAGGTTAACGTAACGACAGATCTGTGATTGCGTATTTAATGTATCGACCAAAGTTGAAGACAAGTAATAAACTGAGTAATGTAAGAGTCATTTTGATACAGATGAGTATCGAAATGACTCTTGCATTACTCAATTGGTGGCACATTATAACTGATTGTCTGTTACGCTAACGTTAAAGTTAGATAAAAATAAAAAAGGTGGTTAAATTACATGTGACTACGCTTGGTTTTTAAGACAACGCTTGCAAATATTTACCCAAACCAGAGGTTTTTAATTTTAAAACTTAATTGATATTGTATGGCAAGACATAACATATTTCCAAAAGGGGCAGGCACAGCGCATTTACATTTCAGTGCCGCTTCTAGCAAGTTTGTGGGTGATGGTGGAACAAAAATGTGTTATTGTAAACTAGGTTATAGTTTATCACAGCTATAAATGTTCCAAAATCAATCAAATTGGTTTCAAAGTATGTATTTACTTACTGTAAATATAACAGTACGTAAAGTTCCCTTATTTTGTATAGAATGTATATTAATGTATCAGGCATACGTTCCATACAAAATACGGGAAATTTACATAAAATTTGGCAGTTACATTAAATTTTGAGTATTTATTTTAAACTGACTTGGAGTATACGTTAATTTACTTACTAGGAACTTCCCGTCTATTTCTTTCCATTTGAAGCGTTAAAGCGAATCCATACATTTGTGTGCTAGAATCGATCTCGGGTAAAAAAAAAACTACATTGTCACTTGACAATAAACGCAATTAATTACGTACTGGTAGGTACGGTACCTTATTTCAAAACATTGTTAATTAATACCCTTGTTTAGTACTAGTCCTGAAATATTCTTTATAATTAAATCTATTTAACACAGAAATAAAAATAACTCATAATGTAGACCTTGGGCCTTCTTGTAATCAAAACGAAAAATGCAATTAAACGAAAATAACTTCATAAATTAAAAATCATTAGATTGAATCACAAATGTAAAACTCAAGTAAAGTTTTCTATAAAAGCGCACTACATGTATTGTGTCTCTATCTATTTGTGTTTCGATCTACTCATATATTACCTGCTATACTATGTATATTACAAATGTAGTGACTAATTAAGAGATCTCAATAAACAACCAATTTTAAATAAACTAATATTATAACGTGTTCTCGTTAAGATATATAGGATTGAATTTTTGTTCAGTATACAGGGTGTTACATAAGTAGTGATACAAAATAGCAAAATGTGAATCTATCCATGATTCTGAACAACTTTTACTAAGGGACCAACTTTGTGTTTTACAAAAAAGAAAGAACTATTTCATACACTTTGCTCATTTTAGACTGACGAAAATGTATGAACAGCCGGTTTTTTTTTTGCATGATACAAAGTTGGCCCCATAGTAAAAGTTGTTCAGAATCATGGATAGATTCACATTTTGCTATTTTGTATCACGACTTATGTAACACCCAGTATAGTAGTTAGTTACGATATAGTTTTTTATGATCCATCCATCCTCCCAAGAGAGTATTTTCTGAACTACCCGCACTTGGTCTATATTAATCACTTGTACACTAGGGTTGTCAACCGGCCAACACACAACACTTATTAATCTTATTATGTCAAACCGTCATTCCAGTTGAGATTGCGATGTTTTCTGATTTTAATGACTTCACGTATTTTCCTACTATAAAAATGACAGTAGTTTTGTAGAAACGACTTTCAGTTTAAATAAGTTACCTAATTATCGCGATTTAGTCCCGTTCAGTAACAACGATATGTGAGAATCATCAAAGTTTAAATCAATGTAATATGACAACTATTTAAATTTGTAGGAAAATACACAAACATGAATTAAAGAACGACCTACCCAGTTACCCCTAGATGGCGCTGCCTGTCAGTTACATCGCGCAAGCGTTAGTTTTAACCATTTCTATACATATAATATTAGTGTTCTAGTCTCATAAGAGATGGCGCTGCCGGTCAGTTAGATCGCGCAAGTGTTTGTTCAACGTAGAATGCATAAGGCTCTTTTGTAATATTTGATATATGAGATTATTGTTACTAGGCACGCGGCTTATTTGGTACTTGCTCTCTGCTCGCTTCCACTTGTGGGACGTTCGGGGACTAAATCATTAAAGCCCGCGGATTTGTTTGCGCTTCGAGTGAACGCTCCTGCTTCTGTGGGTCGTCGCTCTTACGCAGACATAGGTGCTGCCTTTTTTTTTGGTCTAGTTTTAAATTTATAAAATAAACCTAAAGTACGTCTACTTCCTTGTTTTGCTGTCGACCTTACGCTCCACGATCCTGCACACTACAAATTTAAGTTATTTTCGTTCCATAGCAATTTCTAATTTTGATAGGCCTAAGAAGGCCCGTGGCATAAATTTTGGGTTATTTTCGTTCGGTACTTAATTAAGTACCTAGATTTCATTGTCAAGTATATTTCACGACTAGTACTAAACAAGGTACTCTACCTTTTGATTAAATGTAGGTACATTTATATTAATTTAAAACGGGCTTTATTAGGCGACCAGGTTCCTAGTAAGGCCCATCACTGACATTTTATGAATTTGGTTTATTTACATTACAACGCAAAAGACGTTGCAGTTTTTAAATTGGTTTCTGAAATAAATAATCAACAGTTATTTTAAGGGTTTTGAAACAATACGGGCCTTACCAATCATCTTGATTCATTACCGACGGCAATGCGTACTATTTGCCTGGAAATTACACACTTAAAGAGATTTCCACACACATTTAGATAGTGAGACAGAGTTAAAGTCTCCTTGACTTTGAATTTGTTTTAAAACAACGTTTATATTAACATTAGAACTGTTTCGTACGTATATACCTGTTTTACTTATAGTTGACTACCCTGCCAAACATTAACTAAAACAAAATAATTTATTCTATTTTGGACGTTATTACCAGTGAATAAGTTTGAAAGTACTAAAATTATCTTCTTATAACGTAAGTCCACGTTTTGAAAACTATGTTACTTACTTTAATGGTTTGCAGCTTTTTTGTGACTTGCCTTAAAGCAGTGTTTCCTGTTCTGAATTTTTTGAAATAAATCTTAATGTAACTCCACTTTTTTGAAAAAAAATTAACGTAAGCGCCATGCTATTTTCTAAATTATAATAGCAGTCTTTTTAAGACCTCGATTAGTAAAAAGATCTCGCAAATATAAGATAATTGCTACAAACATCATTACAATAGGATAAGTGTGTAAAAAGTTATTAACTTTTTCTATTTTTCAAATTAGTTTTTTGCCTCTCCTGAAAAATCGTCATTTGGCGGTTACGTTAATTCATATTACAAGCGACGATATGTAAATTGGTGACCTAAAGATGGACGCGTAAAGTAAATTAATGAATTCTGAAGAAGGAGGCCACTTTTGGGAAGTAAATTGGAAAATTAAAAACAAAAGTTTCGCAAACTGTATTGTGTAATATATCAAATGAAAGGGGTTGTTGTAAACATCTCAGATATTTTTTTTTTAATTTTAGCAAAAACAAATTTGAAGTAACTTAGGAAAGAAGACGAATTTTGACAATCCCCCCCCTCCCTTATCACCAAAACTTAAAATTCTGAAAAAAATGTGGAAAATAGTTCCTTGCCTAAAGATTACAGGAAAACCTATAAGAAGTTTGAGTATTCAAAGTAACGGGAAAATTCTCAACCCAAATCGCAACAGACCTGTTTATATTTTTCAAAAATTATTGACGCAACGAAATAATCTGAAACTTTTCTGGTGCTACGGAACCTTATTCCTACCACAAAAAAAATAAACAGCACTTCTATTTTCTTCCATTCCCAATTGGCAAGCGCGACAGAGAGGGAGATACGCGAAAGAACTTCGTTTTCGTTTCGCGTTGGCGAGTAGGCAACATTGCAACCGTGACGTTTTGGATGTTTGGGTGTCAGGATGTTGTAGGGCGATGATATGAAGAGAACTCGGGTTAGCCACAGGTGTTTATTCTTCTTGTTAACATTACAAGGCGAAATATATATAAGTCTGTTAGTCTCAGTTAGTAACAACAAGGTAAGCTGACGTTATGTCTGGAGCGGTGAAGTGGAAGAGAAAAACGGCAGAGAGGTCGAGCCGGCTCATACAAGCAGGCCCTTTTATGCAACTCCATTCGATTATTCCGTTCACTCTGAACGGAATGACCGCATGCTACAGATAATATATTATTTGCGTTGCGTTTCGATCGCCACAACGTGTAGGTAGGTAAGGTAGGTACCTACCTACTCTAGATCCTTGTAGCTGTCTATTACCATAGCTAATCGTACGAGGAAGCGTTTACAATCGCCGCGAAAGCCGTGAAGCGTGAACTGTTATTGCTGCCCATGTTCACTATATTACATTGCTCATGACATGATTCATAATGATGGCTGCCAATCGAATCGATCTAAAAATATGCTTCAATGGACTTGATTTCGAAAGTAATTCATTAGATCTTCTATCTAAATATATAAAAAAGAAGAAACTGACTGACTGTCATATCAACGCGCAGCCCAAACCGCTGGTTCTAAGAGATTCCAAATTTGGCACGTAGGTTTCTTATAAGGGGTGCAGGTGCACTAAGAAATAATTTTTCAAAATTCACCCCCTAAGGGATTGAAGTGGGGGTTCAAAGTTTGTATGGGGAAACAAGATTAGTTAAGACTATTTCATTTGAAAAGGGCGAGGTAGCGGAACGGTGTGCGAGAAAAAAACATCTATGTATAGCAGCCGCCGAAAGACGTCCACTGCTGGACATAGGCCACACCCAAAGAGTGCCACAATGACCGGTCCTGCGCCACCCGCATCCAGCTGACTCCCGCGACCTTTACTAGGTCATCAATCCACCTTGTAGGGACCCACGCTGCGCCTATACCAGTACGATTTTGAAGTAATCCCGGAGATTGACGAAAGGGGGTGATCCATTTGCGAGTCGGCGAGCCAACGGTACTTATAAATCGTTAGCTCGTTGGCTCGCCAACTCTCGTAGTGATCCATTGGCAAGCAAAACAGTCAAATCTCAGTCATTTCAAGCATGCACAAAGACCCAGCGAGCCAACCTAGATAAAATGAGCGCGGTCTCGCCAACAAACTGTTATCGCAGTTTGGCGAGTAATATAACATTGTTAATTGTTTTGTTACTTTTGATAAATAAATAAAAAAAAAAAAACCCCGCTGGTTTTTAAGACCGCGGACCTTTGGTGCTCCGCTCCATTAACGGCTTAGACCTTTGACACGAGGGCTCCTTGGCGTACGGGCGGTTTTGCTCGCAAATGGATCACCCCCATAATACGAGTACGTATACGTGGACATAGTCGCAGGCGAAATCTAGCTAATAATTACAAGGAAGGATGTGTTTTCCTTGCCAAAGAACCCTGAATGTTAACCTGACAAACACATCCTATTTCCAAACGCGTCCTTTTCGCAACAGCCGCGCGAAACGCATTTACTTCCATTTGCGAACAGTTGGGTAATACACGCACTCGGATTCTGTACTGTGTGAAAATGAAGATTTTTGTTATATTCAGGTTAGTAAAAATATATTAGTAATTAATTATATTATGCCCGCGCGCCTCCGCCTGCATCTGAAAAATGGCGGAGCCGAGTATAGTCTTACGTCCGTCCAGCCCGGCTATAGCACGATATAATCTGGCCAGGGGGTCAATCACGCAACGCATTGTACGCGCGTCAGATAGATCTAAATGTCATTTTGGTCAATCACGCAACGTATTGTATGCGCGTCTGATAGATCTAAATGTCATTGGGGTCAATCACGCAACGAATTGTACGCGAGTCAGATAGATCTAAATGTCATTAGGGTCAATCACGCAACGCACTGAATTTTACGTGAGTCAGATAGATCTAAATGTCATTGGGGTCAATCACGCAACGCATTGTACGCGCGTCAGTGAGATCTAAATGTCATTGGGGTCAATCATGCAACGAATTGTACGCACGTCAGTTAGATCTAAATGTCATTTTTTATTTGGAAAAATGACAGTATAAATCTACCTAACGCGCGTAAGAAATGTTACATGAGTCTAGAAAAGAGCGTCAAATAAAAAAAAACAGAGTGTTGTATGTGACTTTGTATTTAACGCGATAAAATAATAATAATACTTAACAATTATTATTTTTCTTCAATTCACACAATGCAACTGATCAAGCAGAAGGAAGTATAGTTATATGAAATAAAACTCTTTAAATTCATTTAACTTTATAAATTATGTATTTAAGGAGAATAATCAAAACCACTCCCAAAATTTAAATGTTGACGAGACATAATAATTTAACTTTTTATGATATTCTTCAATGTGAATAATATTAGCAGTAAGCCATCCTTTAATTATCTTAAAAAGCAAAAACAGTCAAAATTATGAAATACCTAGTTACTTTCTTAGTTATCAAGATTAGGAGTACCTATTTAGCGGAGGCATCCACTAAATGCAAATTAAACACTTATTTACTTACTGGCATTATTCTACATTGATCGGAATCTTTAAAAGAACATATTCGGAATTCAAACCGCCATTATTCAGAATCTATAGACGAAGATTTCCAATTCAAATACATACGCCTGCAAAAAACTAGCCTTGACTTATTGGCCTTGTCTAGAACAGGCATTCTGTTTAGAACAACAGGCCAATTCACGAATTCTGTCTGCTTCTTACCATTTTGAAGAGGCAATCACCGGGTTGCCTAGTTTGTGAAGCAGATTTTTCAATTATTTTTCAAGACGCGACCCGACGGGGTAATAACATAACGTTTGGAACGCGCGTTAGGAGAGTCCAACTGTCATTTTTAGGGTTCTATCATGAACCTAGGATACTATGGACAGGCTATACGTGATGCCACAATGAGGGACGGCAACAAAGTAGGTGATACCCGTGGGGTGGCCATGTAACTAAAAATTACCCCATCGCGTCCATATGTTTATTTTAAATAATGCGCTTTTATTGTAAGTAGTTTTTAATGAAGATTTACACATTCATTGCCTAGCAGGCGCTGTTCGCAGGCACTAGTAATATTCAGTTTAATAACATGAAATATGATTCTAGTAACAGAACATGTAAGTAATTAATAGTCCTGGTGCAAGCGGCTTATCTGTGTTTCTTATCAGCACTACAAACTGTATAGAGTGATCAGCCCAGTTATCACAGGACGGCCCGCGAGCTATGTTGCGGCAAGGTAGACTGTCCGTATCTTACCTTTCTAAGCGTTCTTACTAGAAAGAGACGGACAGTCTGCCTCGCCGCGACACAGCTCGCGGGTCGTCCTGATCTACTTAATTAATTATTATAAAGCCTGAATCACACTGGCGCAGCCTACGGTGGCGGTCCATAGTAAACTTGACAGATAGTGTCAAATTTACTATTGACCGCCACCGCAGGCCGCGCCTGTCTGTGAGAGGCTTTATTTAAGTCTCTCACAGACTGGCGCGGCCTGGCCGCGGCGGTCAGTGGTAAACTTGTCATTAGGCTAAGGCGGATAAAATAATGATACTAAGGACCGAAATGAGACACAACCATATTAAAAAAACATTTATTTATATAAGGTTATCTCTATTTAGGTTAGGTAGGGGTCGCTTACTGGCCTTTGAATAATATTAATTTTGTATACATATTTCTCAATCCAAATACTCCGCGTACGCACATCCTCATTTAGTGGAAACCTAGAAAATAAAACATATTATTTTACATTCAATTTTCAAAGCATAGGGCTTATAGAAAATTATGAATCATTCTATACCGTCGATCATCTTTACTTATCTATATCTATCTGTCTTACTAGCTGTCCACGCGTCTCCACTTGCGTATTAGAAAGAACCCGAGCGGAGGCGCAGATGCAGGATTTTTTGTTATGGGATGAATAGTTCCGGAGATTACTCGCTAAATTAAAGCTTTGCCTCTTTTTTATGAGTATAGAGAAAATATAAGTATATAAAATAGATCCCACCCATTTTATACGAATGTTAGGTAATAACGAGTACTAGAATTTTGTTAAAGTATAAATTACCCGAGAAATGGGGTATTTTTAAGTTGTATTGGCTGATATCCCTAAAATGATTGCAAAGAAGCTAAATCGAGAAGACATTCTTATACCTGTCGCAGCTTACCATAAACAACCTACGTAATTTGGGCGGATAATTTGTCAACGAATATTTTCTTGAACAATGTAAACAATGATGTTATTTCTATTATAATCATCTAATTTAACAAGATTTTGAGCGTAATGTAATTTTACGATGCCATTTTTACGTATTGCGTATAAAGAAAAGTGAAATATGTTCTACTTACGTGTGAATGGTTATATTTTCATCAGAGAGTTCCGACCGGCTTTTACAGCCGAGAACACAGCAATAGACCATTTTTTTGGCACAATCGGAACACAGGCACCTTATTGTGAGTAAAATAACTTTAATCGCGTCGATTTAAGTCACATTAGCATTAAATAATTTAGGTTATTCTAGCTAGTATGCACCCACACGCGCGCTTTGTTGGGCACAACCGTTGTGCCCAACAGAAAAAAAGTGGAACTATGACAAGGACAACGAATGATATATCTCTTTCTGTCACACTTATTGCGTTTCGTATAGCACCGTCGCGCTCGTTCGTGGTATTATTATTACCATAGCCTGTCCATAGTATCCTAGGTTCATGGGTTCTATAGTTTCGTCATGTCCATCTGTCCGTCTGTCCGTCTGTATGTCACAGGCATTTTACTAGAAAACTGTAAGGTGTATTTGAATAAAATTTTGAGGATCTATAGGTGTATTTTGTTAGCCGCTACATAGTTTTGTAATTAAAATGACTAAAAAAATTTTTTTTGGGGTGCACTCCATACATAAAACTAAGTCATTTTTTTCCATTGTAAGCCCACATGTGGCACATCAATCGGTAGGCCTTTTAAAATAAATATAAGGTTTCTCATATTTTTTTTTGATTAAGTGAATACAGTCGGAGTAGCCCCGGAAGTCACTAAAATTCTGTCCTCCCCCTCAAATTTTTGAACGGTGTATTTTAAAAATATGAAAAAATTCATGGACATACGGCTTATTAAGTTCATTCACCGAAAATTATTTTGAACAAGATCGGTCCAAAGGTTTTCGAGATATTGCTAAAAAACTGCCTTCCTTAAAGAAAAGTGCCGTAAGATTTCTATGACATACGACCTTTTTGATAAGCACGGAACCCTTCGTTTTGCGTGGACCGACACGCACTTGCCCGATTTTTCCATATAACATTTATAGTATTTATTTTTGTATTATTTTAGACTGTGATTTAGATCTACCTCGCGTAGGTTGGATACTGATGGATACATTTATGCGAATTTGATCAATGACTCGAAAGTTACCACGTTGGTACCTACCTAATATGAGTGAGATTCTGTCTTATCGTGAATCTGTATTTAGAGCACAGAAAAAGTGTTTGCGAACTATGTGTACGCTACGGCCTATGAAATCATGTAAACCTCATTTTATACTCCTAAACATACTTACTGTTCCTTGTCTGTATATATTAGAGATAGCTTTATTTGTAAAATCGAATCCAGACCAATTTAAATATCTTTCTAGTAATAGGTTACGTAATCAACTGTCTGCAGCCTCGTCACACACGGCACACATGTCAAAAAGTGTTCTAGGAATGGCCCCAAAAGTCTTCAACAAAATACCAAAGGCAATTCGAGACTTAGAGAGTGTTATAGATTTTAAGAAAGCACTGCATAAATTATTTACTAAAAAAAGCATATTACTCTGTAAAGGAATATTTAAGTAATACAAATGAATAACTATACAATGTACCTAATGTAAGTAATGAGTAATGCCTATAATGTTAGTTTGTTAGTTTTTAAGAAACATTTTGTACGCCGCAAGGTAGAACATAGCTGAACTTTAAGAATGCATGTATAACGAACACCTATCATACCTATGGTTCACAAATAAAGGATTCTGATTCTGATTCTTACTAGGCGTTCTAACCTAATTAAACTACATTCATAATCATCAGGTGTACATAATATACATGCAGCTGCTTGGTCCTTAACTACTTAATCCATTGGCATAAAATCTCTATCCACTAAAGTCTGTATTTCATTATTCTTATCAGTAGGTTACATCACTTCCAACTGTACTCACATTAACGATATTTCTGCGATATTCTTTTATCTCATTGTACGGGCAAGTAGATAATCTACAATATTTTGGAAAACACAAGATAGAGATGCATAGCTAACACTTATCTTATCAGAATCTTAAACGAAAACATCGTGACTGAATGTTCTTTGACCAATTTTATTAAATCAAATCGAATAAATTACACGTTACTTACCTACATACAATGATGTAATATAAAAAACCGGCCAAGTGCGTGTCGGACCACGCAAAACGAAGGGTTCCGTGCCTATTAAAAAGGTCGTATCGTCACAGAAATCTTACGGCACTTACGTCCTTTTCTTTGAGGAAGGCAATTTTTCAGCAATATCTCGAAAACCTTTGAACCGATCTTGTTCAAAACAATTTTCGGAGAATGAACTTAATAAACCCTATGTCCATGAAATTTTTCATATTTTTAAAATACACCGTTCAAAAATTAGAGCGGGGGGGGGGACAGAATTTTAGTGACTTTCGGGGCGATTATCTCCGACTCTATTTGCTAAGAAACCTTGTATTTATTTTTAAAGGCCTATCGATTGATGTGCCACGTGGGCTTACAATTTTTTTTTTTTTGACTTTTATTTTTATTTATGGAATACACCCCTAAAAAAAATTTTTTTAGTCATTTTAATTACAAAATTATGAAGTGGCTCACAAAATACACCTATCCTTAAAATTTTATTCTAATACACCTTATAGTTTTCGAGTAAAATGCCTGTGACATACGGACAGACGGACAGACGGGCAGACGGGGACAGACGGTCAGACGGATATGACGAAACTATAAGGGTTCCGTGTTTGCCACTTTGGCAACGGAACCCTAAAAAGAGGTAGATAGGTTATAAAGTCACTTATAAGCGCTCCAAAAATGGCACACTAAAATTGTGTCATTTCACACAACTTGCGTCAGTTTCGCGTCGTCAACGGAAACGTTAGCTGTCAAATTTGGTGGCCATTTTTAAACACGAAATTTCGTATACACAACATATCTACCTCTTTTTAGGGTTCCGGACCAAAAAGGTAAAAACGGAACCCTTATGGTGCGACTCCGTCCGTCTGTCTGTCTGTCACAAAGACAAATATCTCAGGAACTACTGATGCTATCGATTTGAAATTTGGAATAGTTGTAAATAAAGCTAATCCTCGTGTATGGAAAATGAAAAATTTTAATATATACTTTTAATTTGTATAAAAAAGGGCGGATAAGAGGGGGGGCAAAAATTCAAAGTCTAGTTAGTAGGCCAAGTGGGGTATCATATGAAAGGGCTTGAATTGTACATTCTAAAAAAGTTTTTTTTTTTTTTTCTACAATGGTAAAATTTGGATTTATAAAGAAAAATGTTGAAAAAAATACCATTCCCCCCTTATCTCCGAAGTTAACCAAGCGAAAAATTTGAAAATAATATATATTATTAATATTAACGTGAATATGACCGGAAAAGTATAACGATACCTCTATCTAGCGTAGTTTTTTTTTATTCTTCAAAAATCATATGTTAATTTTGTTTGTAATTTAATACTTCTGTGTTTAATTTTTTGCCTTCAAATTCGTATGTAAGTGTTCTGAAAGTACCTTCTAGCAAATAAAAGAAGAATTATCGAAATTAATTCACTTGATAAAGAATTATCGCTGAAAAACCAACATACAGTAAGGGAAATGTATTAACGTACCACCTTAGAACCCTATCGCAATAAGGTAACATACCTCTCGAGTTTGAGTGACGGCGGCCTGTCAATTGCGACAGGGTTCTACAGTGGTACGTGAATACATTTCCCTTATTGTACATACCGAGTTCCTTGGTCGCGCAATTTAGTAACAAAATGCACCGATAAATGGCGCTGTAGGTACTCATGTCATGCTCATGACTTTACTATACTATGCGTTGTTTAGATTTTTCCAAAATTAATGGGTGGGGCAAGACGGGTGTGTTGTAGGTATGATATTTCGTACGGAACCCTCGGTGCGCGAGTCGGACTCGCACTTGACCGGTTTTTTTATCATCATCATTGCCTACATAGAATAAAATATACGATACATCTACAAGTTTTTATCTTATCGTCAATAATGCACTGCAAAAGAGTAGGTTTGTTTTTATCGGAATTGAGGAAAAAACTAAATACATAATAGGCATGAAGCTGTTAGAGTTATGTATAATCGGAATAGTGAATACAAAAACAAAATGCCTATGTAAGGATAAAGCTGAATAATTCCGTTGCTGTAACTTCCTGGCATTGAGGATATACCTACCTAATTTTTTCCATTACACACTAGTTGTAAAGTATTTAGTGGCACTCCTTTCCTCTGCCGTGTGCAGTATTCTCAAAATATCTCTCTGGCCCCGTAGCATGGTTGGCCTTGTCACGCGATAGGTGATAGGATAGAGCGTGCGTCACTGGCTGACACCGTTCGATAGAACGAGACGACGCTCTTATCTTGTCACTTGTCGCGTGATAAGGCCAACCATGCTACGGCTCGGTTGCGGTTTGAAATAATACAGCTACAGTAGATCCTTAATCTTTAGGCAAGGAACTATTTTCCATTTTTTTTTCAGAATTTTAAGCCTAGTAGTTTCGGAGATAAGGGGGGGATGGTCAAAATTCGTCTTTTTTCCTAAATTACTTCAAATCTGTTTTTGCTAAAATTATAAAAAAAATAATTTGAGATGCTTATAACAACCCCTTTCATTTAATATTTCACACAATACAGTTTGCGAAACATTTTTTTTTAAATTTTCCAGTTTACTTCCCAAAAGTGCCCCCTTGTTCAGAATTCATTAATTTACTTTACGCGTCTCTTTGGGTCATTAATTTACATATGTGTACCAAATTTCAACTCAATCGGTCCAGTAGTTTCGGAGCAAATCGGCTGTGACGGACAGACAGACGCACGAGTGA
The DNA here is from genome assembly GCA_932294315.1 of Epinotia nisella. Classification (NCBI taxonomy): domain Eukaryota; kingdom Metazoa; phylum Arthropoda; class Insecta; order Lepidoptera; family Tortricidae; genus Epinotia; species Epinotia nisella. The sequence goes on from OW028690.1 coordinate 18,653,608, forward strand.
TCCTATAAGGGTTCCGTTTTTTTTCCTTTTGAGGTACGGAACCCTAAAAAGAAGCTTCAACAGAAAAGTAGCATTTTAATCCATCTCGTCGTGGAGCAAAACTTACTTTTCCGAATGAAAGTGTGTGAAAACAGTTTTATAAATGTGTTGAGGAGATGGGCTACCGTGACACTACACTTAACACTATACTTGCTCCCAACCAAAGTGACGACTGAGGCCATAAAGAAAGTCAATGAAAAACAATGCAAAAGTGATAACGCGAGCCTATGGTGTTACGGCCTCAGTCGTCACTTTGGTTGGGAGCAAGTATAGTGAATGCTTGATGCTCTGTGAGACGATGGATGCTAGGTTCCCAACAGTACCAATATAATTATGTTGATAAATTAAATATCATCAAAGTGTAATTGTTTAACTGTAATGTCATGAAAACGTGTTAAATAATTCAAACAAATACGCCAATCTAATAAAATGTATTATGATTATGAGTTTAAGTTACTCGAAATAAATGATTTGAATTTGAATTTGAATACCCCTTGAATGGTAACCGGTTCCGGTCCCTGGCCCCGTAGCATGGTTGGCCTTGTCACGCGATAGGTGATAGGATAGAGCGTGCGTCACTGGCTGACACCGTTCGATAGAACGAGACGACGCTCTTATCTTGTCACTTGTCGCGTGATAAGGCCAACCATGCTACGGCTCCTGGCATCAGTGGTGGATACAGGATGTTGATTAGGTTATAAGTCAAAGTCAAAGTCAAAGTGATTTATTCTTCAATTTAGGCATATTACATGTACCTATGAATGTCGATAAACTACCACCGGTTCGGAAAGTAAACCTCTGCCTCGAGAAGAACCGGAACTAAATAAATAAATATTAGGGGACATTCTTACACAAATCGAACTAGCCCCCATGTTAGGATCCATTAGGTTAGGATCCAGGGGAGAGGCTTGAGCTTAGATCCTCTGGATCCGCTAGTATTCTGCATCCACTCAAATCTCTTTCTCACCTCTCTTCCCAGTTCAACTCTTCTAATCTCCAGCTTGATCTCCTCCTGTATCTGCGACCTCTTCAGCAAAGCCACCAGGACCCGAGCTGACGAGCTGGACGTGAGGAACAGTGTCTTCGACTTCATCATCGTCGGTGGAGGCACTGCTGGGTGTATACTGGCGAACAGGCTGTCGGCTGTTCAGGAGTGGAAGGTACATGTTCAGACACGTTCGCTGCTCATCCTCCTAACACTTTCCCGGTTGTACCCTAGGGGTGAGCCACTAGCCACCAGAGCTGTGCGAGGGAAAAAATGCACATAGGGACAATATTTATTTTTAAACTTTATTGCACAAATATACACATAAAAGTACTAAGAAGGCTCAAAGTCACCCAAAGGGCAATGGAGAGGGCTATGTTAGGAGTTACTCTGCGTGATCGCATCAAAAATGAGGCTATCCGCAGCAGAACCAAGGTAACCGATATAGCCCTCCGAATTGCTAAACTTAAGTGGCAGTGGGCGGGGCACATTGCACGTAGAACCGATGGCCGTTGGGGTGGAAAGGTTCTCGAGTGGCGACCACGTACTGGAAGGCGCAGCGTGGGTAGGCCCCCCGCAAGGTGGACTGGTAAAGGTCGCGGAAGTTCGCTGGATGCGGGTGGCGCAGGACCGGTCAATTTGGCACTCTCTAGGGGAGGCCTATGTCCAGCAGTGGACGTCTTTCGGCTGATATGATGATGATGATGTACCCGCAAAAAGATATCATGAGGATCATCAATCTTAAATATATAGAGAATTAGAGAGACAATAGTGAAACTCTTAGTTTAATGATTAATAATCTAGGTTACAAAAATGATATGCATACATTTTTAATTGACGGAGGAATTCAGGGACTAATACGGAGCCTCCAAATTCATGTTTTTGTGTGCGCTAGCCCAGCCGTAGGTATGTATACTTGCCCTCAACCAAAGTGACGACTGAGGCCATAAAACCATAGGCTCGCTTTATCTCTTTTGCGTTGTCTTTCATTGTCTATCTTTATGGCCTCAGTCGTCACTTTCGTTGAGTGCAAGTATAAAAAGAGCAAGTATAAAATTGGCCACGAGTTTGAGCGGCGGCGACAGAGGTGCTCCAGAGGTACGGTCAAAGACTTTAATTGTTGAGGTGTCAACTAATTTTGGTTTCCTATGAAGCTATGAAGTGTCCAGTATCAAGTGAGCTCTACAATTAAAGTCCGTGACTGTACGTCTACGTCGAAGCCACAAATCGAAGCGCGGCGTCACGCTCTCACTTATGGCCGCACGCCGCCACCCTTCGGCCAGTCAGGTAGATCTAAATGTCAAGTTTTGTATGGGATTTTTTTTCTCTGCAATCAGTCTCCAGACTATAATCAGATTAGTTGACTGGAAGATGGCGGATCGTAGATTCAGAGGCCAATGCCCCGTTCACTAGGTACTTAAAGAATATAATTACGTTTAAGTCTCTTAACCACATTGACATTATCGAGCAATCCAGAGGCCAATGCATGGATTGGAGTGATGGGTAAGGCGAGCTATGTGTTGTTCCTTATAGGAATGGGATGTCCTGTATGGGAAAATGACAGTTAAACTATCCTAACGCGCGTTTGAACCGTTACGTGAACCTCAGGAGCCGTAGCATGGTTGGCCTTTTCACGCGATAGGTGATAGGATAGAGCGTGCGTCACTGGCTGACACCGTTCGATAGAACGAGATGATGCTCTTATCTTGTCACTTGTCGCGTGATAAGGCCAACCATTTCATGCTACGGCTCCAGGACGTGTTAACGTGTAAGTTCTCACTTCAACCAACATCAATAATCTGTGCGTCATGTTGTTTAGAAAGGTCAATGAAATGTCGCGAGCCCTTAGCTTAGTTCAAAGGTCAATTCATATAATATGCATGTAAGATTGGGAACTTTATTAAACTGCCCGTGTGGGTGTGTCCGCGTATTAAGTACCTACAGACAATCCAGGCGAAGCCACGGCGAAGCCACGGCGAAGGTCCATTCTATACACTGGCAGGGGCGGTTCACTCTTTGATGTCGTCGCGCCGCACAAAAACATGCCGGCCGGCCGCCTTTAGGCGGTCTATGAGTGGTTGCGGGCACTGTTACGGGCCGCACGCGTTCGCGCTTTGCATTGCATCGTCATTCGCCTAGTAAAATAAATATGCCGCATCGTCGATTTATATTGGTTGAAAATAATTTTTCTTTACATTATGTTTACGTATGTAGGTAACCCAGAGTTGTGAGTCTTCGTCTTACATTTTGCAGAAACAGGCAGTTTTGTTATCATAACCTAAAGGCAATTACACAGTTTTTGTGTAGTTGGGTAATACTAACGTACCTATAATTTAATAGGTTGAGCTGGCGGTAACCCTAGCTCTAAGGCTCCGCCTCCGAAAGAGCGCGTTGCATGCGATAGAAAGAAATGGCCACATTTAGGCACGTTTGGCGTACTTATTATGTGAGACTGGTGAAAGAATTTTTGAAATCAGATGTGTGTTTCCGGAGACTATTATTAAAGCTAAAATAATTGCATAAAAATATGTCTTCTTCTAGCATGATTTAAAGCAGTTTATGACCTGCATATGGTAATAAAGAGTCTGGAAAGATATTCGCGCAACATAGCACCGATAATCTATTTAAGTAAAGGAAAAAAAAAGAACCTCTATGACCCAAACGTGAAAATTACAAAATCTAAGAGTACAATCCAGAAATCTCGAAAGGTAGCCCAAAAATGGATAGCAGCTGATATAAATATCCATAACGCCACTCAAAACGGTGAAGTCCTTTTTAATTAGATTCTTAAAAAAATGTCATTTCATATTGAAAACCTGATTTAAATACAACAGTGGCTACTTTTTTTCCGTGAACAAGCCTGACATACCTACATATCTTGCGACAAAATAAAAGTAAATACTTAGTCGGGAAATACTGCATTTTAAGTAGATTTCCCCCGGGTTTCTCACCTCACCTTGAAACTCGTGTCGGTACACAGGTGTGGTGACGTCAGCACTTATGCGAGTTCATTTTATTTATAGATCTTAAGAACGCTGTGTTGAAAACTAAACGATGTTCTAGGATGCACTGTTTTCTAGTTCATTCATAACGTTGTAAACTTGTAACCTACCGTTCCTTAAGTACCGTGCCTCAATGGGACGCCGTGGCGACATCGCTGGCCAACCGTCGCCAAGTAAGTTAACCCCCATACATTTCTATATGATCTGTTCGGATACGGTTGACAGCGACGTCGCCGTGGCGTCCCGGTGAGGTCGGCACTTAATCCCAACAAAATCTAGTTTCTACTTCGGATTGAAAGGTCAGTGGCCCGTTTTACGAAGTAACAAAAGGCAATAAAGATCAAATGGCCAGTCGTGGCCAGGCATAGAATTTAGTAATGCCTTCAGGGCGCTGTTGCGCCTGCCGCGCTTCTGCAGTGCGTCATCTATGACATAGATGTACGCACCTCGGCAAACATAGATTCTATGTTTGCCGAGGCGCGTACAAACGGCTTTGATGCCGTCTGGCGGAAAAAGTCTGCCTCTCTCTTGAATAGAATGCGCGGGAGTAGCAATATCATCCTGAATATGATAGCTGGTAAGTTTGATTGTCCCCTGACAAAAATACTTACCGACCGCACCAAATCCCTACTTACTATTAAATACTAACCTAGACTAAGATTAACTAACACCAGTGGACCACGCACTTTTCTTGAAATTGAAAAAAAAATAAAAAAAAATAGACCTATGATTCTCAGGACAATAATACCACGTCCGAGCGTTGGTAGCATACAAATCTCGATAAGTGTGACAGAAAGGGAAATATCATTCGTTGTCCTTGTCATAGTTCCACTTGTTTTTATTTGCCACAACTGATTTAGTATGAAGTTGTGGCAAATAAACTACTACCCGCCCAAATTCAGTAGGTTATTTATGGTAAGCCATCAGCCATTTTAAGACCAGTTCCTAATTTAGTTGCATAGAAGCCTTTCCGTCTCTCATTGTGGCATCACGAGTATCATAGGTCCATGTGTCCAGGGCAATTTTGATAATTTCGCAAGCTTAAACTGGCAACATTGAAGCGCTTGACCAATGAGAGAGGCCAGTGACTAGTATTGCCGGTTTAGAAACGTAAAATTGTATCTTGCTTCGAGAAATGGGCCCCAAAGTAAAATGCTTCTTACTGTATTCCTACAGTGTTCATCATCATCATCATATCAGCCAAAAGACGTCCAATGCTGAACATAGGCCTCCCCCAAAGAGTGCCAAAGTGATCGGTCCTGCGCCACCCGCATCCAGCAAACTCCCGCGACCTACAAATACAACACTTAGATTTCGAATGTCATTTTTATTGAAGAACGTGTCCTCAATGATGTCACATGCGTATTGACACCAATTAGCCTCTGTAATAGTCTGCTGCTAAATTCGTAGAGTAAAGGTCGCTGGAGTCCGCTGGATGCGGGTGGCGCAGGACCGGTCATTGTGGCACTCTTTGGGGGAGGCCTATGTCCAGCAGTGAACGTCTCTCGACTGATATGATGATGATGATCTCCAACCTATACCCACTCTCACAAATCAATGTAATATCAATGCTTTATCTTTAAGGTCCTCTTACTTGAAGCGGGGGATGAAGAAAACATAGACTATGACATTCCAGGCGTCCCCACCCGGGACTACAGACCCATATTATGGAACTACAGGACTGAAAGGAACAACTTCTCCTGCCTGTCTCGGCCTGGGGGCAGTTGTGAAGTCAGGACGGGGAAGGTTGGTATACCTTGAGGTCACGCGTAGCGTTGCGCGGCTCGTCATGTGGTTATTTTGTGAGGTCTTCGCCCGGTATATCAGAGGTAAACAACGAGATCGAGAATTTTAACAACGACAACGATATGGAGCCTTGAAGTTATCAAAAGGACACTGACCGCTGCCAGGAGCTGCTGGGTCGCTCCTTCGTCAGGTGTAGGGCTCTGAGACCTGGATTGTACTGAACAGACTCACCTGATCCCAAGGTTACCTGACACCTGAGTATCTCCGGCTGATGAGGTGTCCTTCTGCATTCTTCAAGGCACTTCTCGAACTAAAAAGCTCTAAAACTGCTTCCAATAAGTAGTGTTATTATACGCGCGGTGCTCAAAACATTCCTCTCTCTGTCTAGCTAACATGGTCACGTTTACCATGTATTGCGGACATAAAAGCATTATCTATTTATTCCCTCTCGTACTTTAGGAATGCTTTACATAATAACATGACATAAACACGATCATGCTAGCGAGGCCGGAACGGATGAATTTATGCAGGCTATGCAGGGTACTAAATATTAATCGTAGTGTAAATTAAAACCTTCGTATTTTTTAGCACTATTTTATAGAAAAACACGAAGGCTTCCGTTTTCTTTCGTATTAATGCTTATCCAAAAGTATTCTTTGCCAAATTTTCATTGATATAGCTACAACTTAAAAAAGTTCGATATCTCAAAAACGGCTGAACTGATTTTGTTGAAACGTAGCTAAGAACCATCTCGATCATGTCAGCTTTCGGACAAAAAAACCGCATTAAAATCGGTCCATTCTTTTAGGAGCTACGATGCCACAGACAGACACACAGACACGTTAAACTTATAACACCTCTCTTTTTTTGCGTCGGGGGCATAGATAAATGAGAGACGGGGGTTAAAAATTGAACATACATACAAACAAACATACTTAAATACATATCGTTATCTTATCGCCCTGCTGCGTGGTTAATTATGTTATGTAAACAGTTCATTTTTGATTATTTTACCGTGTTTTATTTTAATAAACGTTTACGCCGGTTACGCGTGATAACCTTCGCACATAACTATTTTTTAAAACTGACATAGGTACCTAACCAAGTTGGTTTTCGATAGACTTTAGGCAGGACATCGTTGACTGTGAGATGCAACGTCATTAGAAACTATGCGGAGTACTTAAATAAAACGTCTGTGTAATACCTACTTAACCATTCGTTTTGTATGGCAATTATACAAGTACATCTGCTTTAACACAATCGTCGCAATCTATTACGGGTTTTTTCATTGAGTTCATAGATGACACTGTATTGTTAAGCTGAGGTGTCAAAATTGCCATGCGAAATGAATAGTAGCAGGCCTAGAGTAATCGCCATATTATAAGGTGTCAATAGCGAACAATGACGCCTCCTACCACGAAATTTAATTTCTAATACCGACACTTTGTTTGTTCCCCGTTACGATAATTTTCACTTTTGTTGTTATATCGTGGTAGCGGGTGTCTCGCCGTGAAGGGATGGCTAACCTTTTTTATCAGTGTCTAATGTACTTTCATTATAAAAAAAAACCTGGGCCGTCAACTAAGGATGAGTGCGAGCGAGAAGCAGATAGCAGAGTTTTAGCCCTAGCGCTCAGATGCTAACGGCTCTATTTTAGTATAGTTTAGATAGTTTTATGATTGAATGAATGACTATTGTTTATATAAATAATAGAGACCTAAATTATTTAAACTATTAAGTTTAATGATGTCTATTGAGTGTAATGATGTCAAACGTTAATTATAACGTTTGACATCATTTGTTCAATTCAATCACATGACTCAGCACCTAATGTGTAAAAAAAGAAAAATCTTTTTTTTTATTTTTTTATTATGCTTCAGTATCACAGTCAGTGCGTGGGTAGGCCCCCACAAGGTGGACTGATGACCTGGTAAAGGTCGCTGGAGTCCGCTGGATGCGGGTGGCGCAGGACCTGTCGTTGTGGCACTATGTCCAGCAGTGGACGTCTTCCGGCTGATATGATGATGATGATGATGATCACAGTCAGAACTTATTTCACTGCTGTCACTTGAATCTTCTAGATTCATTGTTAATTGATCAGTAGTGAGGTCATTGTTCGCTATTGACACCTTATTTGGCGACTACTATAAAGGACATTCTACAGATAATAGCAGTCTTCATAATCTAGTCTCTGATTATATTCTAACAATGCTGGTAACTTGGTCTATTACATCAAATCTTTAAGGTCCTCGGAGGGTCTTCTGTCACCAATGACATGAAGTACACCAGAGGCCATAAGGTGGACTATGATGCCTGGCACAAGGACTCTATTGGTGCAGTGGACTGGAAGTTTGGGAATCTGATGGAGTACTTCAAAGCCTCAGAGGACAATGGTGAGTCAAATATACATACAAGAGGAATAAAAAAAAACCAACTGCTTTTTTGCAAATATTATAGCCTATGTCACTCCCACGATTAAGAGGAATCCAACGACACCTCATATGTCGAAATCCGTCAAACGGTTTAGGCTGCAGGGCGTGCCAAAGAATAAGACATAAACACATACATACATACGCTCGAAAAACATAACCCTCCTTTCCTTCGGTAGTCGGGTGATAACATAACTAGTGGCTCTGAGCTGTAGAAATCGCGAGCCTGTATTAGTAAAAAAATATTTCTAGGGTTCCGTACAACAAAAGGAAAAAACGGAACCCTTATAGGATCACTTTGTTGTCCGTCTGTCTGTCTGTCAAGACCCTTTATCTCGAGAACGCGTTGAAATTAAAAGCATGTACTCAAATCTACAGTCCAGTTAGACAGACAGACGGACGGACAGCAAAGTGATCATATAAGGGTTTAGTTTTTACCTTTTGAGGTATGGAACCCTAAAAACGCTTCAAATCGGTTTATCCGTTTGGGAGCTATGCTACGATGCCACAGAGTGACATACGGATAAATGGATACACATATGCAATAAAAATGCTAGGTACAAGAGAAAACAATGCCGGTAAATATAACCAATAATTACCTACTAAACCATGGAGGAAAATATTCAACAATTCAATATTCATCATATCAGCCGAAAGACGTCCACTGCTGGACATAGGCCTCCCCCAGAGAGCGCCAAATTGACCGGTCCTGCGCCACCCGCATCCAGCGGACTCCCGCGACCTTTACCAGGTCATCAGTCCACCTTGCGGGGGGCCTACCGGCCTACCCACGCCGCGCCTTCCGGTACGTGGTCGCCACTCGAGAACCTTTCCGCCCCAACGGCCATCGGTTCTACGTGCAATGTGCAACAATTCAATATAGCAAAATATTAAATAATGTTGTTTCAAATAGTTTATGTATTCCGCGTCTTATCATAATTAATGTGACACAAAAGTGTGAGTCACAAAATTACTAATGTATTTGTGCCCACAAATTTAATACCTAATTAGTTTTATGCGTCACACACAGTCACATGTTACCGTTCTGCCGTGTCAAGCCTATCTCATATATCTCAAAAAGCATAGTTTTGAGAAAACGCCGTTTGAAGTTTTTTTTTGTACAGTATTTAGCCATGATTACTATGGAAAAACAGAGTTATAATATACATGAGTTACGTGACAGGCTCGTATAAGGAATTGGTAAGTTAAATTAAAAAAACTGAGTATGTAGGTCGATAAAGGCATGGAAAATAAACAGATTTAGACCTGTTACGCGTAACTCATGTATCTCAAGATACATGAGATAGGATTGACACGGGCAGAGCGTTATAGGTTTTTACGGATTCGCAGTCTTTCACGTAAAACGATTTCATGGTTATTATGTCACCTCATCATGGATTATGCATACAGCCTTGGTCAAAAGTATTGAGCACCCATGCGTTTTTAGGGTTCCGTACCCCAAAAGGAAAAATACGGAACCCTTATAGGATCACTCGTCTGTTCGTCTGTCACAGCCGATTTGCTCCGAAACTACTGGATCGATTGAGTTGAAATTTGGTAACCGTATGTAAATTGGTGACCCAAAGATGGACGCGTAAAGTAAATTAATGAATTCTGAACAAGGGGGGCACTTTTGGGGCGTAAACAGGAATATTAAAAAAAAGTTTCGCAAACTGTATACCTATTTGTGCTCATCCTCACACTAACTAGACCAAAGTGGTCGTCAAACATGTCTTTGGATGGCCGGTCCACTGTGCATAGATTAGATTAGATTATTTATATCATAATTAAAAAAAACATTACAAATTTGCATACATGTCAAAATTTTTTTTTTTTATCACGATCGTCAAAATTAATGAAAAATATATATACAATAATAGGACGATGTCAATAAATGTGTACACAATAATGAGGAAATAGAAAAGTAAAACAAAACCACAAAGCAAATATATCAACCACTAGGTGTCGTCAATCATATCAATACAAGTTTAAATAACAATAATAATAGTTTAACATATCAAATCGAGATTCATATACTCTTTAACTGAGTATAATGTATTTTCCAATAAAAGACTTCAGGCGGCGTCTAAGTGCTTCGTCAGATGGTTCCAGTCTAAGATCAGCGGGCAGTCCAAGTGGAGCTTGTCTGCCCGCTGGACTCCAGCTTGCCCATAGTATCAATAGGAACCAAATCTATCACCTCTTTCACGTTTATCTCACATTCCAGGTGACTACGACGTACTAATGAACTCTTTCTACCATTCCCGTGGCGGGGAGATGCGTCTGCAAAGATTCAAACACGTCGACAAGCACATAGAAGCCTTCGCCACCGCCTTCGCCGAGATGGGCCTCCGGACCGTCGACATCAACACCAACGTCCCTGAAGCCATCGTCCTCAACCAGTTCGCTGTCTTCAACAACACCAGACTCAGCACCAATACCGCCTTCCTAAAGACCGTCAGGCATAGGAAGAACTTAGTAGTCATTACTGGAGCCACTGCTACTAGGATCATAGTTGATAAGCAGGAGAAAACAATTGAAGGAGTGTATTACGAAGTTGAGAAGGGGAAAGAGCGACCAGCGTATGCTAAAAGAGAAATTATACTGACGACTGGAGCCGTGAATAATGTGAAGTTATTGCATCTGTCTGGGATTGGGCCTAAAGCTGAACTGAAGAGGTTGAACGTTAGCTTGGTTGTGAATTTGCCTGTAGGTCTGAACTATAGAGATCAAGTGACTACTGGAGGTTTAGCTTTTGCTTTGAATGATGTAGCCCCAGTCAGTGATACCGATATTATTAATGATTTTAAGAAATGGTTCAGCAGCAGAAATGGGAATTTGGCCTCTAGAGGAATAAATCAGCTGTCCGCGTATATACAATTGTATGAGAATGAAAATGCGCCTGATGTAGAATTAAGTTTAGAAGGAAATTTTATAAGAAGTGATAAATTCTTGCTTAACAATGTAAGTGTTCATGCAGCTGAAGAAACTCAACTGCCACTGGCTTATTATAATCTAGTAAACGTTCATCCTATATTACTTAAACCAAAGAGCAAGGGTAAGGTAACTCTTAATAAGAGGAATCCCAAATACGGTCGGCCGATAATACAAGCTAACCTATTGAAGGAAAACGAGGATTTAGATACATTAATAGATAGCGTAGATATAGCTTTACAAATACTCGACACTAAAGAAATGAAGAGGAATGAGGTTAAATTCGCACCGTTAGATTTGTTTCCGTGTGATCGATTGAAGAATAGAGATCAATGGAATTGTATTGCAAGACATTATACCAAATCTGTAGGTAATCCTATAGGAACTTGTATGATGGGAGATAATAGCACAAATTCTGTAGTCGATTTTGAACTGAGAGTACACGGTATAGAAGGCCTCAGGATTGTAGATTCTTCTGTCATGCCTACGCATGTCCGTGGAGGTATATTTGCACCTACAATGATGATCGCGGAAAAGGCTTCGAAAATGCTACTTAAAGATTGGAAAGAAAACAAGGGACATTCTTTCAAAAAACGATGATAATAAGGTAGTAAAATATAGGTAAGAAATTAAACGATAAAATCAATACCAGTCTGTTTTAATAAAATCACTCGCTTTTTCAGCAATCATTATGACTGGAGCCGCAGTAGAGCCCCTTGTTATTTTTGGGATCACTGACGCATCAACGACTCGTAAGTTATTAACACCATACACTTTCAATTTTTGATTCACTACCGCCGTTTTATCGTTCTCTGTGCCCATTTTACACGTGCCGACATAATTTTGCAAGGGGCTTGAGAAATGTCTAATGATACACAGCCAGAATTCATCGGAGACTTTCTCATAATCTTGGCATTCGTTGCTCAATATCGGTCGTGGATCAAATTCGAATTCTGCTGTCCTGAATACTTCAGTGTCAAAGAGCTTGACTGCCTCTTGTATACCGTACAGCAATTTCCTCTCATCCGTAGGGTTTTTCAAAAAGTTAGGGTAGATTAAAGGTTTCCCATATATGGGTTCTTTAGAGTTCAGGATTACTTGACCACGGCTCTTTGGCGTCAGTAAAGAAATACACATGTCAATGTGACTGTAGTACATGTTGGAGTTGTGTCCCTTAAACCTGATTTCAATATCCGCGGTGTTCAATATATCGGATATATTTGTCTCGAGAAACGCAACCACTTGAAAATTCGCTGATAATGGTCCAATGCTTTTCTTGTAATATGTTGATATGTCTTTTAATTTATCTGGGAACTTCTTAGTCGTTGCGCTTTTACCCAACTTGATAACGGGTAGGCATACTGACACATGATCATGAAAATTAGATCCTACAGCTAAATCTCTATAAGTAGTTATTTGCAAATACTCTAAGTATTCCTTAGGACCTATGCCGGATTGCATTAACAATTTGGGAGAATTAATAGCACCGGCACATAAAATAACTTCTTTAGAGGCTCTTACTTTAACCATTGTACCGTTTTTCATATAATCCACTCCTGCGGCTTGCACCGTGCCCCCTTCTTCAACAAAATTAATCTTAGTTACTAGCGCTTCCGTAACAATATCCAAATTCGATCTCGCATTCCTGATAGCTTCAATGAAAGCCGTATAAGCACTAACTCTTTCTCCAAAATACGACATGGTTTGTATCCTCATGAATCCCAGTTGATTTCTCCCACTAATATCAGTGTAGTTATAGCCTAGCTCATTGAGTGCACTTAGCAAGACATCTACATTATAATCCGCGTAGGGGTATCTGCCTATATCAAGAGGGCCTTGGGTGGAATGGAATACCTTGTTCTTGGATATATCTTTGTCGTAGTTGCCTTCAGAGTATCTGAAGTAGGGGAGGACATGGCTGAAGTCCCAGCCGTGGTTGCCGACGACCGCCCACTCGTCGTAGTCGGCGGGGCTGCCGCGCATGTAGGCCATGTCGTTGATGGTGGAGGTGCCTCCGAGGACGCGACCCTGGACGATCTCGCAGCCGTCCTCGCGCCGGTTGCGGCAAAACCTGGAAAAGGTAGCTTCATTACTGGTCTAGTTAAGTTATTTTTACGCACAGTCCGTAAATGTCCGGGTTATGGGAACTAGTTATATGTTTAGCTAGCCTAACTCAGACGAAAACAGTTATTCTCACTTGTTACCATTACCACTATGCACTCCAATTCACTTTAATGTCATCAGCTGGGAGTTTGCCCAGTAGTTACCATTGGTAATAAATGGGGAAAAGTACCCAGTTGTTAAACATACCAGTATTGGGAATAGCCCGGCCAAAAGGGCAGGATTGTACTGGAGTTCTACAAACCTCTTTTACTAGCTTAATTATGCTTGTAAGGACAGTTCATCCTGTTGCGTGCGGCTGTATATGTGAACTCACTTGTTAGCAACGAAACCCTACATAAATAAATATAGATTTAAAGTTAAGCAATCAGTAAAGTGTGGTCGAACCAAACCGTCCTAAGTATTCTAAAGCCCAAATCTGGTCAGTATGGCTCACCCCTTCTTAGGCCTCATGCTGTACTGCCAATCCAAGCTGGAGCCTCGGAACTCGCTGGTCAGCCCGGGGATCAGCGCCATCTTGGGCTCCTCGGGACCTGCTTCTATCAGCAGCACCTGTAGTTAACAGAAGAATGACTTGAGTAAGAACGACAGTGAGGTGAGGGCGACGTATGACCGTATGAGTTTAAACGAAGCTGCCAAGAATACATAGTGTGTCAATCTCGAACCACTACTAGGCTATATAATCTTCAAGATGGTCAAGTTCAAGACATAGTGTCTAAACGCTTGAAACGTCGCCGGTGAAGATGCGCTCTATAAAACGTTCAGCAAAACAACCTAGGGCATTTATTTTGTACCTAACAATTCATTCCAATCACATCTCAACATTTGTGCCTGATGCTCACACGGACTGAGCTTATGCGCTAGCGCAAAGGGAGCACATCAAAATACATTCCATATCACTCTTAATACCTACTTACTTTGAAATTGTTCCGAAGTCGAACCTCAGACTAATTCTCGCGTGCGTTACCACTTAGCAGAGGTTAAGTGTCGATAATATCTGGCTATTGTAAGTAGGCCTCTTGATTATCGCCTCCACGGGGAAGGTTGTACATACAAGCATTAGATCTCAGTCATTAAACCTTACGCAGACTCCGACGTCAACTAAACTAACATAAGCACGAAAAACTATATTGCGTATTCGTCGATATAGAAAATACAAAACCTAGTTCATAATATTACTTCTATTCAAATTATAATATACACGGTACATAAAAAATAGTTTATCACTTGTATAAAACTTTTAAATGCAGTAAATTGGTTTGATTATGTAGCTCGGAAATGAATCATGTTTTACCTAATGGTAGTAATGAGGGGATTCTGATAAGCATGTTTTTTACGCAAAATTTATCTGTATAGACTATAGAGGGAAAATACGTGAGTTCACACAATACCTATAAATTAATACCAATAGAAATTCGATGAATAATTCAATTCCTAGGAAATAGGACCTGCGCTATAATCTCGATATCCACGTCTCTATCGCACTTCATTAATATTATAAGTACCTACAGTTAGCTGCAGAGAAACGTGACCCCCTTTGTTCTTCACTAAGTCATATTCAAAAAAAAACTCAGACATTTTCACTCGATGTTTTTTGATGAGCCGTAGCATGGTTGGCCTTATCACGCGACAAGTGACAAGATAAGAGCGTCGTCTCGTTCTATTGAACGGTGTAAGCCAGTGACGCACGCTCTATCCTATCACCTATCGTATGACAAGGCCAACCATGCTACGGCTCCTGTCAACAATCCTCCCTTACGCCGTCCGCCGTACTCTCGTGTCGTCTATATCTAAATTGTTACAGCTAACGTCACCATTATGGCAGTAGATATTATCTTCTGTACCTTGGTACTATTATTTTGTGCCGAGGGATAAATCTTGTGAAGTACCCAGAACTTTATCGTTATCGCCGTCCGCAAGACGGCCAGCAGCCCGTATGGCCATCCGCGACGAGATAGGCTATCCGTCTCTTTCTATATAGAACGCTTAGAAAGAGACGGACAGTCTATGTCGCCGCGACAGAGCTCGCGGGCGGGCCTGTGATAGCCGTGCTGGAGACGCGACCAGGAGCGTAACACCCAGGAGGAACCCAGCACCATGGACCGTTGCTGATAAGAAACTGAATTAACTAGGTCTTTGTTAGTGTTGCCCCACTAATTTTCCATTGCCTGTTCTCCGACAACCTGCAGTGTACAGCCGGCCGTGCCTCAACCACCACCACGAAGTCATACTCCATGTCATAGAGCTCCTGTTGCGGTCTGTTTTGTCACAGCCACTTCGCTACAAGGTTAAACCTATCACTTCAAACTTGCAAAATTTAAAACCTATTAGGTACGCACCGGCATAGACTTAACTTAACCTATGGGCCCTGGCAACTCCAGGAATGCCACATGCACTTTGGCGATCCTTTTAAAATGTACACACACCTTTCTTAATAAACCCCACAGTGTAGTCCCTCACTGTAGTTCCTCTGAAACCGTACTGTACGCGACGCCTGGTTGACGTCCTACTTACCCTCCATTGCCTGTTCTCCGACAACCTGCTCGCCAGCACACAGCCGGCCGTGCCACCCCCCACCACCACGAAGTCATACTCCATGTGGTAGGGCTCCTGCGGCGGCCTGTAGTGGGCGTACTTCTCTTGTCCTTTCACCATGCTCGTCACGTTGGCACTGAAATGCAGGTTTTGGGTTAGATGCTCAGAGAACTGGAGATGGGACTTATTGTACTACGACGGTTACAAACAACCATACGGTCTGTCTGTCACCGTAGACGCTTGCAATTCTAGAAGAATCACACGCGCCTTGCGTACCTTTTATTGATTTGAGAATTCGTCGTGTTGTAGAGGACAATATTACACAAATCAACCTAGTCCCGTAGTAAGCTCAATAAGGCTTCTGTTATGTGTACTAGACGACGATATATTGAATACTAATTCAAATACATAGAAAACAACCAAGACTCGGAAACAAATGTTCATGCTCATCATACAAATATTTGCCCTTACCGGGATTCGAACCCAGGACCTTAAGCTTCGTAGGCAACGTCACTACCCAATAGGCTAACCGGTCGTCAGTATATTCCTACATATAATTACGTAAGACTGGATGGATCAATAAACTATTTCCTGTTGTTATTCTGTTCATGCAGTTAGCTAAGAGACAGTTTGAATTGAATATAAAAAGTCTTCTTAAAACAATTATAACGACAAGAAACCCCTTTTGGTGGATTCAAAACCATGAAATTGCAATTTCCAAAAGTGATCCAGAAGACGTAGCCATGACAACTAGTTACAGATAAAAGTTGATTCACCCAGATAAAATATTATATTTTCGTCTCTGCCTGACGCACCTATAGCGTCGATTTTATAAATTGTTTCTTTATCAGACGATAAATGTGCACATAATATGTATCTTTATCTGTGTAGGTATGTCCAGATAGCGACGGTTATAAAGATTATTCAATTTTCAGTTCGGGAACTTCCAGTACCCCAATGTTAAAAGGAGATTCGGTAAAAGCAAGCTGCGTATTGGCCCATCTTCTTTCTTTTTTATAGTCATAGTCATAGTTTTTTATTTGTCTGAATCATGATAATTACAATGTAGATGACGGATATAATTTGACAATACAGCTCGGCACAATTCACTACTATCTTGGCATGCAAATATTTAAAACTCAATTACATTCTTAAATCCAAAATAATTATTATTTTTCATTAGCAATCTCTACTACCAAATCAGCACGGCTATCACAAGACGGCGCGCGAGCTCTCTCGATTTTTCTCGTACTATCCGTCTCTCTCTTATTAGAACACTTAGAAAGAGAGGTATAGTACGAGAAAAATCGAGAGAGCTCGCGTGCCGTCTTGTGATAACCGTGCAGGCAGGATATTCTTTTAGGTAGAAAATTTACTCGTTATCCTGGCTTTTACAGGATTTAGAAGCTATACGTAAGAAAATGTATGTTTATTGCTTCTTTACCAATCTCACTATCATGCTACTTTTGCAAATTAACACGTTTCCTTTTTTTCACAGTGGATACTTCTTTGCTCGCGTTCTTGTATGGGTACAGTTCAAAATGTATCACGTGACTTCCGGAATAACTTTTTGTAGAGAAGCCTAATCTGATTTCAAATAATTGTTTGTTACATGTTTTTATCCTTCTTTATTTGCTAATCACCATGCTTTATTAGTTGTTAATCACAAAATGTTATTTAGTTTATGTGACGGACATGAAAATAATGCTGAATTGACCGCCATTTTCAATGTATCGCGAGTCAAATGAGCTACGTCAGTCCATGTTGCCATATATACCGATCTGTACTTATACGGATTTTAGTGAATTAATTCAGATGTATATTTTACGGGTACAAGGGTTCCATAGCCAACAAAGAAGTATCCACTTAAACTTAATTAACGGTTGTATCTCCGACACAACCCGCTTCTTTTTAATTATATTTATTAGTTTAACGTATCAACATACTTTTCCTTTCCAAGATAGTCAGGTTTAGGCCCAATATGTCCATATAGCGTATGTACCAAGGAAATCAGGAGCACCGCCGTAGGCGCACATTCTATTCTACCATCACAGACCCTACATAGGTCATTCGTTATATTCGAGCTCATTGCATCTTCTCTTCTCTTCTTCTTAAATACTCGCATCTGAGTCTCTCTTTCGTGTTTAATAAATGTTTATTTTGAATGTTTACGAAATGTTCTTTTTGTATTCATTATCATTATCACTTCTCGTTTGACTAGCATTGTCAAGTTTTCAAAAAATGTTTATTAATGTTTTAGTATTGTTTTCCTGATCCACATCATCGAATTGATAATCCATTCAAACATTTCATTGGAACTGTTTTAACATCTCTCTGCTTAAATTACGTTCTCATCTTCATCCAAATCCGTGTTCTTCTATAGAATTCTCATGAGCAATTGAGCACCATGATTTTTTTTCCGTTTTCTAACAGAACCTTAGCACTCATATCACTATACACCGTGCAAACTTAATCTCGTAAATCGACCTGATTTTAGGACCAACATTTTCAGCCTTAATCAGCTCAACTTAATTTTATTTGATAAAATGTTAACCCTATTTGACTTGTTTTTAAATATGACCTATTTAAGAAAACCTGGTAATACAAATGTCCTAAAATTAGCCTGAGACAGTCACTAACTCGCGTCCGATTGCTTTGATATTTTTCTCGAAAATGCACCCGGCCCGACGGAGGAATGCGAATCAACGTGTCGATTGTCACTTGTTTATGAGTTCCATGGAACGTATTTCATAGTAACAATATAGATAATGTTTGCTTGCATTGTTAGAGAATTTTTCAACAATATTGTCTACGTTTTAGCAGTTTTAGTCACATGGAGGGTACGTGACTTAGTTATATGACGTTCTCGGAATGTAATGGGAGTAGGTAATGTCGAACTGAAAATGTTCCAACAAATCGGGAATAGACTTCAAATCAGTAGCCAAATTGCTTCAAGTTTGGCTATAAAATTTGAAGAGTCCCCTCGATTTCTCCAGGATCCCATCATCAGAACTGCATTTTGGTGACAACGAGACCAATCTGAAAGTATATGCTTTATAAATTACCGAGTTATCGCGTAACAAACACAAAAAAAACTGTCGAATTGAGAACCTCCTTTTTTGAAATCGGGTAAAAAGTCAAGTAGATTTTCATAGATCTCGAAGGCGAAGTTATAATATAATAGAAATATTTATTTGGCAAAAAACATTATACACGGGATACGTATTATACAATTATATAAATCGTGCGCGACATTCCGAATTAGTGCTACCTACTGATTATCTGTAGAATTAATTGGAAAATAGACACCTCGCGTGACTTTGTTTAATACTGTTCACGTATTTAGTGGCACAGTGGCTGTAATAAATATTCACGTTAACAGCTCAATTATTTAATGTACAAAACCTACATTTGTACGTTTAAAAACCCAGCCTAGTAAGGGCGTTTTCACATAAAAGTGTACCTTTTAATTTTTTTCTCAGAATTTAGATAACTTGGGTTTTTCTTACTCCGAATACTGAACACTTTTGATTCTGGAAAGCCAATTTTTTTTACTAGTGGCTCTGTGAGCGTACGTAATACTCGCGAATGTGTCTTACTTCGAAAAACCGAACAAGTGCGAGTTCAACTCGCGTGGTGAGGGTTCCGTATACGTAAAAATTGCTATGCTCTAAGCATCAGGCGCTCCATACAAAATACACAAAGATATTGAGAATTTTCCCCTTACTTTGAATACTCAAACTTCTTATATAGGTTTTTCTGTAAATTTTTTTCGCCTTTTTTCCTAAATTAGGTACTTCAAATACTACTTCAAATCTATTTTAGCTAAAATTATAAAAAACAACCCCTTTCATTTGATATTGATATGTCACACAAATTCACACAATACAGTTCAAAGATTCAAATTCAAAGATTTATTTTGTCCAACATAGGCAGTTATTAGGTATTACATTTTTGTTCAGTAGGAATCACTATGTGGCGCCTCGCGGCATACAAATATGGTTATAACAGTTTGCGAAACTTTTATTTTTTTTCTAGTTTACCCCCCAAAAATGGCCCCTTATTTAGAATTTATTAATTTACTTTACGCGTCCATCTTTGGGTCACCAATTTACATACTTTTACCAAATTTCAACTAAATCGATCCGTAGTAGTTTCGGAGCAAATCGACTGTGTCAGACGGACAGACAGACGCACGAGTGATCCTATAAGGGTTCCGTTTTTTACCTTTTGAGGTACGGAACCCTAAAAATAGATTTTGCAACCAGAAACTCTACAGAGAATAAAAAAGTCAGCTATTTAAATTGTATTTTTAAACAAACAGAAAACGCTTTAGTTTTTAACCGGCTTCAAAAAAAGGGGAAGGTTTTGAATTCGGTTGTATTTTTTTGTGTGTACAGAACTCCGTCCTTTATGAGCCGATTCGTACAAATGTCTTTTGTTTAAAAGTCTGAATCTGTAACGTACTTTTACAGTTTTACTAGTAGTAGTGAATTCCATAAGTCATCTGTGGTCTTCATCATCAGTTCCACTTCACCAAATTTGTGATTTCCGGGTGTAAAAACACTAGTTTTAATAGAAATTACCAGTTCCAATTATCCAACTGAAGTTCTGATAAAATGGGACCAACCTCCCATGTTGGTCCCATGTTATCAACATAGGTATAACAGCGGCCTACCCACGCCGCAAAACAGTAAATCAATTCATCATCATCAGCCTATATACGTCCCACTGCTGGGCACAGGCCTCCTCTCATGAATGAAAGGGAATGAATCAATCAATTAATTAAGTTTTATTTGCAAAGGACGCGACTTATTAACTAATGACGGTTAACCAAGTGAGTAAATTCCAACGCCTTCCGCTTGTCAATATCAGCTGTAAGTAGTAATTGCTCGGCGACCTTTTCAGGCGCTCGATGCTAGGTAGGAACGGCCGTAGGCGAATAAAACATGTATCGGACATTCCCATCGGCTCGTAATGGCGTACACTCCTACATAGTAACAATAACTTAATTAGTTTCAATTGGTTGGAGGGTCAGATGGCAGTTTTGTAAAACTAATATACCTATGCCTAAGCTTGGGATCAGGGATCGGAACCACTTACTCACCGGGGACGAAAAGACAAATGAATGTCTCAGATCGCAGGTATTTGACGCTCGAGCCGAAGGCAAGGGCGATAAGTTTGCGATGTGAGGCTTTCTTTATTAGGTCCGTGGTGAGTACCAGGGATCAGAACTGGTTTTTTCAAAAGTTCCCGAAGTAGTCTAATATTTTGAATTATTTTAGGCTCTTAATGTAGGACTCTATCATGTATTTAGGTAACATTTTCGTATCACAGCCTGATCAAAAATGATATTATAAACCAAATAACGAAATTGAACGAAATAAAACTTGTAATTTTTGTATGGTGAAAATACCGGTATCCGATCCCTGCTTGGGATTAGTAACAAAATAAATGGATGAAAATGTCAAAGTCAAAGTGATTTATTCTTCAATTTAGGCATATTACATGCACCTATGAATGTCGATAAACTACCACCGGTTCGGAAAGTAGGTAAACCTCTGCCTCCAGAAGAACCGGCGTAAAAAACTCGGCGAGGTGTCATTTTTTCAAAACAGTATACAATATATCATTTTAGTATCAGAGTATTATAAAATTTTAAAATTACATTGCTACAGTAGAAAGCCTATTTATTTTACGACAGATTTCTAGTGCAGGATTTTATCGCTGCCAAATATCCATATTATATACCTGTTTCAGCAATATCTCGAAAACCTTTGAACCGATCTTGTTCAAAACAATTTTCGCTGAAAGAATTTAATAAGCCCTACGTCCATGATTTTTTTCATATTTTTACAATGCAGAGTTCAAAAATTAGAGGGGGGGGGGGGGGGGGCAGAATTTTAGTGACTTTCGGGACGATTATCTCCGACTCTATTCACTTAATCAAAAAAATTGCTGAGAAACTTTATATTTATTTTGAAAGGCCTATCGATTGATGTGCCACACATGGGCTTACAATAATTTTTTTTTTTGACTTTCAGTTTTATGTATGGAGTGCACCCCTAAAAAAATATTTTAGTAATTTTAATTACAAAACTATGTAGCGGCTAACAAAATACACCTATCCTCAAAATTTTATTCAAATAAACCTTATAGTTTTCGAGTAAAATGCCTGTGACATACGGACAGACGGACAGACGGACAGACGGACATGACGAAACTATAAGGGTTCCGTTTTTGCCATTTTGGCTACGGAACACTAAAAACATAAATACCCAAAAAATTAAGTTAAAGACGGACCTCGCTGGCGGCAGCCGAAAACGTTTCATACTGATTAACATTGAATCGTGACGTCACAGTGTAATATTTGTACTAATCGTTGTATTGAAAATCAAGTAAATTGCTAGTTGTCATACAATTTTGTTTCTATAAAAGCGTAAGGGTTCTATTGATAGCTTTAAATTTACTTTTGGACAATAAAAAAAAAACATATTTTTCCTAAACTTTTAAGGTCCATATCTTTTAACATGTGGAAACTATCCAATTATGTATGTACCTATAGACACTCCAACAAACGTAGGTACGTCATCCACTAATGTATTTATTTTAAACCAATAATGTCGCGCATTGTATTGTACCCATACTTGAAACGAATACATCACGTTCCACTTCTCTAGAATTGTAAAGTGTTGAACCACTAAGTTATGAATGCGCACAATTTTAACCGATCAAACTGGGGCAATCACTTGAGAGCGTGCGGCGAGGGTGTAAATTTAACAGAGCTACTCAGTCGAGTTGAAGTTATATGGCAGTAATAGTACATTACTCACCGGGGACGATAAGACAAATGAATGTCTCAGATCGCAGGTATTTGACGCTCGAGCCGAAGGCAAGGGCGATAAGTTTGCGATGTGAGGCTTTCTTTATTAGGTCCGTGGGTGAGTACCAGGGATCAGAACCGGTTTTTTCAAAAATCCCCGAAGTAGTCTAATATTTTGAATTATTTTAGGCTCTTAATGTAGGACTCTATCGTGTATTTAGGTAGCATATTCGTATTATAAGACTGCCCGATCAAAAATGATTAATAAACCATAGAGCGAAATAATACCGGTTTAATTTGTATGGAGAAAATACCGGTATCCGATCCCTGGTGAGTACAAAATTTTACGTCTCCTCCTGGCTAGGAAGCAGGTGGTAATTGTCAATATGCCCAAGTGTGACGTAAAGTTAATATTTGACATATTTTCACTTTTATATTACGAGAACAATATTCCTTTGCTATTCCGCTAAAAAACGTGCAGGTCGATCACGTTTTTTAGCGGAATAGCAAAGGAATATTGTTCTCGTAATATATCATGAATTTCCGCAAAGTAACGCCTGATTCAATAAATTATATTTTCACTTTTAACTTTTTAGGGATCCTATAACGAACCTTTTCGTCTAAAATAATTAAGGAAACAAACTCTTGGTAATTGTTTAAATACATTTCAGTTGTCCAATCACCCGTGTCAGGTGTGGATTGTCACACGGCATCGACCGCTGTCATTTCCCGAGCCGTGTGAAGTGGGTCGCAGGTTCGACTCCCGCCCGGCTAATTAAAGGGCAATATTGACAAGGTCTAGGGCTAGTGTTGTAATTTAGCGCTCATAAGAGCCTTGAAGACTCGAGCCGTTAAGATTCGCCAGAACGCTATACTCGTAAACACGTAGTTCTCATTTTAAAACTTTGTAAACACAAATTGATTCGCCGCTATGTCAGAAACTAGTTACTGTTGCTAGAAATAATAAAAATAGAAAAATACGAGTAATAGAGCGTGTACAACGTTTTTCATACAGTCTCTAAGCGCTTCATTTGTTTTGCTATTATCGAACGAGCGAGCGAAGCGAACGAATTTCTACGCTTCAGCTTGGGCTCAGAATCGTTCGTATGTCCGGTGTCTGTCCCGATGTCACGCTGTCCGGCTGTTCTCCTCTACAGGTCGCATCTCTCTACCGATTCTCGTGAAATTTTGTGAGCAGGTTTGCTAAAATCACAGGATTCACAGGACGGCACGCGTGCTGTGTTGCGGCGAGTTAGATTCTCTTTATAATTCTAATTAAAAAGAGACGAATGGTCTATCTCGCCACGAGCACAGCACAGCTATCACAAGACGGCGCGCGCTCTCTTGATTTTTCTCGCACTGTCCGTCTCTCTCTTATTAGATAACTTAGAAAGAGACATATAGCGCGAGAAAAATCGAGAGAGTTCGCGCGCCGTCTTGTGTTGTGATAGCCGTGCAGAATAAGTAATAGTACCTCTAGTGTGTTTCTCTCTGTAACTGCTTTGTTTGTGTGAGGTTTGCAATAAAGAGTATTTGTATTGTATTGTATTGTATTGTACGACACAGCAGATTAGACTATCAAATACCGTATTGGGCCTACATCACACCGCGGTAGTCATGCGCAAAATGTGTCACTAAAAAGAAAAGATTGATATGCATCTTTCGTTCGTTGTGAAGTATATCACTCTTTTAGTTCACTAGTTCAATTTAGTTCAGTAGCTCTAGAGGTGCATCTACATCAGTTGATGTAGTAGGTAGATTTGTTAGATTGATTATATCATATCAGTCGTACCTACGCATGTATTTCAATGAACTATTTAATGAGTTACTTGCCGTATTTAAAATTAAAATAACATCAAAATGCGGTGACCCCGTCCATTCCATTTTCCATTTCACTCTCTCTCGGAGCGAGTCAGTAGGTAAACGATATTTATTTATGAACTGATATACTGAAGTATTGAAGTATATAAATCCGAACTGAACTAGTGAACGAAAGAGTGACACCAAGTGAAGTACTTCATTTGAATCACTCATTCGTGAACTACTCATGTCTACACCGCGGTGCACCGGCGCGGCCTGCGGTGGCGGCCCATAGTAAATTTGGTGGCATCACTGGTGGACATTCACCCTCAGGGAACGCGATATAGCCGATATAGATAGGTATGTGACTTACAGGGACTATGTTATTCATAAGCTGTGGCTATAATTTATAATAATTTTACCACCTATGTTTTTCAAGTGGAAATGTGATAATGTGTCAACACAAAAATGTTCTGGAAAATCGATAACATTCATGTCACTAACAACAATGGAAAATTCGTCAATACATCAAATTGTTGGCAGTACCCATCTATTAAGTGGATTAAAAAGCGAATCTACCTGCTTATATTTATAAACAACAGCTACGTTCCCATGTTTAAACCTTACCAAAAAGGAATAAGGTCTATTTTGCTATTCAACAGAGATAAGTTCCTGCGAAAGTTTCTGTAGGGATTTGAGTTTATGAATATTGCTTTGGGAACGCCCTAGCAGTTTCGTTTAATATAATTACGTGTATGTAAATGTATGTATGCATGTCACCATGGTCTCGTTAAATCGACGCAAGCTATGAATTCGTTATCTTGACGACAAGTAGACGCTGTATTATTTTCCATAGCGCCTGCAATAACATTTGTGTGAAACGGCGGCATTGCTGTAATATTTTTGGTAGGCGTCAATGTTTGCGTTCATCTTACATAGTTATGATTTATTATGCCTTATTTATGGAAACTTGTATGTAAGATATATTACTTTATTTGTATACTGTACGAAGTAGTGGCCCGTAATTACATCACACCCAGCAATAACGGTAGAGTAGTTACGTGTACGTTGAAATGAAAATGTTCTTTTTCATGCAATAAAATATTGACCTTATATACATATTATGTCCCACATATAGGCTACGAAGTATCACACTTCTGCAGGTTCGTAATGGACAAAGTAACCTTCTTTTGTTTGAATTTCAATTGACAACATTTCAAAATATGTAATGATACCTAAATCTAATACCATTTCGGTAATTATGTTACCTGAACGTAATGATGTAGTTTTCAGATTTTTTTCGCACTCGTTTTTAAGAAAATCGCGAAATTGTATAAACGTGTTTTAAACCGTGTGTGACGTCAATTACGACTGTCATATGAAAGATGTGCAACTTGTGCAAGCTGCCATACACAGCCGTAATATTGACGTCATAATGGACTGGAATTCGCTACTTTCCAATTTGATATTTGATGAATGAAAATTACAATTTGGAGAGAAATAAAAAAAACCATTTCCTAGTGAATTAAATCATAAAATGGCCCACTTGACATAATGAAATGTTGTCAATTTGTGACACACATTCCACCATATCACCACGAGGTTTTTAGCTATTTAAAAAATCTTGGAGTTTTTTTTTTTATTACATTGAAATTCAGAGAGAAGCAACATACATACATATACAACATAGATACCTCGGCGTGAAAAGAGTTTGCCATCAGCCTCGTGTCCCTCCTACTGGACCGGAAATTCAATTTTTTCCAGTCTGTACAGTAAAATGTACACGTACTATAATTACAAAATCTCATCCGTCTGTTACAGTCAATGTCCTGGCGACAATGAAGTAATGTATGCCCAAATTGCTGCTCGGCCCGACTTTTACAGCCGTTTGTACATATCATTATAGACGTTACAGACACGACACGGTTCAGAACAATTTGGGTTGGTAATTTGGAGGTTTGACGGAAAAGGTTTGATGGGATTTATATTATTTCACGTTTAGATCTGCGTATTTTTGATAGAAGATTTGAAATTAGTAACTCATAAATAGGTACCTTTTCTGTAGAATCATTTTAGAAAGGTATAATTTCAGTATTTAGACTGGAAAATGATGATTACCAATGACTGTGCGTTTAAATTATTTTAATAATAAATGTGTGTATTAAAGATAATTTCAGAGACAAAGAAGAAGATTAAAGATAATAGAGTTAAAAGATACATGGCTTTACACCGGAAAATGTATGATGGGATTTATGCTTTCGGAGATTGAATTTTACCTCTAATATTGGTATGATTCGAACATTCATTTCCGGCACAGGATAGCAATGTTTTAACTCTTTTCTTTCCAAATGGTTACATAGACATCCATAGTAAATTGTGTTTTGTTATTACTGGGCCACTTCGTACCTTGTCTTAGTGAAAATCTATATGAAAGCCCCTAGAGATCTCATATCATAGTTACTGTGACAAGGTATGAAGTGGCCCAGAAATGAAATTAGTTGACGTACCTATGTAGGTAATGCTACTGTTTTATGTTTTATTTTGTGCCTGCATAAGAGTATTTATAACTCTGTATTGTATTTAATATTAATTAGAATTATTATGTTTGTTTCAGGTATGCCTTCAACTACATATAACGGCTTCATGCGTAAGTTAAGTTAATACCTAAAACCTCCCAACTATAGTTATTTGTCGACCGGTTAGCCTAGTTCGTAGTGACGCTGCCTGCGAAGCCGACGGCCCTGGATTCGAATACCGGTAAGTAAATAAATATTTCGCACCCTTAGAATGAAACCGACCGAACTAAAAAAAAAAATCAAAATGAGTTAGCAACACGTATCGACTCAAAATTACATACTGCATCAAGAGATGTTGCTAACTCATTTTGTAATTTTTTTTAGTTCAGTCGGTTTCATTCTAAGGGTGCGATTTGTGTGATAAGTGATCTTTAAGTTTGAACTAATTTATTATAAACAAATATACTTTATAGTCCTCGATAGGCACAAATACAGCGATGGTATACTTTGCCATGACATAAATTTCAGGCGTCCATATTTCCATTAATAAGTAAGCATGAATATTTTGTTTCTGAGTCTTGGGTGTTTTCTATGTATTTATTTCTATTAAATATATCGTCGTATAGTACCCATAAAACAAGCCTTATTGAACTAACTATGGGCTAGTTCGATTTTGTAAGATTTTCCTTTAATATTTATTTATTTTATTTTAATTTATACTTAGTCTAAATCACCGAAACACAGCTAACTAGGTATGAACGCAAAAATACAACACGTTTAAGTGTGACTTATTAGGGAGGTACTCTAAGACGGGACTTTTTTCTAAGCCTGTAAAGATTTTGAACTTTGGATGCATGGATGTAATATAAAAAAGAAGTAGATAGGTTATAAGCGCTCCAAAATTGGCACACTAAAATTGAGTCAATTGCACCAACTTGCCACAATTTCGAGTCGTCAATGGAAACGTTAGCTGTCAGATTTGGTGGCCATTTTTAAACACGGAATTTCGTATAGACAACATATCTACCTCTTTTTATATTACGTCATTGGATGTAGGTATTTAGGGATGGTTGGGTACAAACTTGAAAATAATGCGTGTAAAATAATAGGAGCAGTAATAATAAACATGATTACTGCGCTAATTGCATCGCAGCTATTCATTATTAACCGGAGGGCGTTAAGCCGAATTGCATCGAAATATTAAATGAGCAATGCAATAACTGGACCTTTTACATTGCTCTAAGGGCAGGGGTGCGCAGTTCTTGCCACTTATATTCAGAAGCGGTTACAGTTAGGATAGAAATTCTAAGTGTCAATCAACTTTTTCGTGTTGTTATTCTGTCACGGTAAGCCAAAGGACAACAGTGACAAGAGTTTCTTGAGAAAAAATACTATAAATTGGGCTCCTATCATGGGAAGGAGTTGCCCCACCATAGAATGGGTTTACCGATATAACAAAAATACGTGTTAGTGGATTTAAGCCCCATAAAATCATAGTTTTAAAGAGTGACCCAGGGGACGTAACCGTGGCAACGAGCAACAAAAAATAGTTGATTGGCCCCTAAGCAAAAGGTAAAAAATACCCCGTTTTTTTGCTCCTGGTATTTTTCGATTTTTTTAAATCTGATTTCTTCAGATGTAGTTTTTATAAAATGGATGGAAATATGAAGTTGGATATAAAATACCCTTAAAAGTATTGCTCATAGTTTCTTTCTAGTCATTTTATTTTAATTTTATTATATTTATTTTAACCGTTAATTTAGGGATTATTTGATGAATACTAAAACCTAACAATGTTTCTAGCCTTCACCCTCATAGGCAACCCTAGACAGAAATAACCGAAATGACGTCGTTACATCGCTACCAAAACGCTCAACGCTAATAAAACCCACAATAAATGAAAATATGACCGAACGAAACCAAAATGGGCTATGCAATTCGTTTTAATTCCACACAATAAAGGGTTAGAGGCAGTTACTGACAGCGCCACCTGTTATCGAGCGGCGGAGTTTTGCTCGTTTTAGTTCCGCTACCCGCCGCCGCGGGCGCGTCGTTAAAAGTTATCGGGTTGGCTTAGGAATGTGAAATATGCTAATGCGTTTTGTATACCTAATCGTATCGACGATGTTGGGAAAGTTTCACTAATATAGAGTAGTTTTAAATAGTAGAATGTACAATGTTTTTATATTACTACTTTGCACATTTGATTTGTATATAAGTAGGTACTAGCTTTTGCCCGCGGCTTCGCCCGCGTACTAAGAGTAATGTTAACCGTCTACAAAAAAGGTGCATCTCAGTTTCAGTCTTTTATATATTTAGATCGACTCTACATATACTCTGCATATCGAACATAGACTCTACATAACGAATCTACATATCGACTCTACATATCGACTCTACATATGGACTATAAATATCGAATCTTCATATCAACTCTACATATCGACTACATATACAAACTTCCACCCCCCATTTTGGGGAAGTGGGGGGTTAGAAAGAGACAAAAAGTAGCCTATGTCACTCTCCATCCCTTCAACTATCTCCACTTAAAAAATCACGTCAATTCGACGCCCCGTTTTGCCGTGAAAGACGGACAAACAAACAAACAAACACATACACTTATTGGATTTATAATATTAGTATGGATATGGAAGTATGTAATGAAAAAGGAATGTTTAAAATGAGTGCTGCGATGCTATGAGGCCGGTTCTAAATCAGAGGCATGAAAATGCCGATATACATTATGCCTTATAGTTCCTAAACGCCATTTTGTGATCAAAGTTTGTTTATTATCTTAATGATATTAAGAAGGTAATTTTAGAAAACACATTATAAATAGAAATAGAAATAGAAAAATTTAAGATTCTTTTGTGCAATAAATGCACAAAAGAATCTTAAATATACACGGAGGTAGGGTAAAAATTAAAACAATTACAAGGAAAAAGATTTAAAAAAAAAACACAACAATAACACTATACTTAAGACTCTAATGAGCAATGGGTCCCAGTCTCAGCATTGTGCTGGGCAATACGGCCCGGCGCTGGTTTTCAGACTGGTCCCTGGCTGGACCTCGGTCGGTCACAAAGTAAATAAATTTAAAACATATCATTTAGTAACAAAACCTTTTTTTTTTTTTTATCCTAGACAAGACTATTTTAATTACATTAAATTAGTTATCCAAAATTCTTCAAAGTTCTTAAAGAATATCACGCATGTGTTGCTTTGTGGAAAACAAAAATATAGTATAAAATTCTTAAAAGTAGCGTTACAAAGTATTTATTTCATAAATGTTCATTGTTTTGTTATTTATACGTTAAATAATTATATTTTTAAAAGTCTGTTTAATTTCATATTTGATTACCAATAAAGTTTACAATACATTAACCTTTTGTAGTTTTTTTTTCTTCTGTTTTAAAATGAGTGACGTAATGGAACCTTTTTCTAGTAAGACACGTAATAAAATCGATATTTCTCGCTGAAATAAATATTATATATCATTATATTTAGTATTTTTATGTTGTTTATACATTATATTACCAACTAAGATACATTCAAGCGTAATATATATATATTTTTTAAGTGGAACTCCTATAACGCCAACAACAATTTCTGAAAACGCCCATGACATTGATGGAGACGTCTCACTTTTTGAGTACCTAGTATCCCAAAGCCACATCGAATCAGGACAGCATTTAAACTTACGGTTAATGCTAAAGGTACATTTTCAAACCTGTTTCCACGATTTGTAACCATTACGAAACCAGTACGCATCTTTATAAGGACTTCGTTTTGCAACTAGGTACTAATTATTGTAGATATTTATTTACCTATGCATAAGAGCATGTATTAAAACTAGTAAGCCATTCACAACTAGTTTCACCTCACCTCGCCGCTCGATCCTAGTTTATCTTGGCAAGCTTATCTACATCATCATCATCATCATATCAGCCGAAAGACGCCCACTGCTGGACACAGGCCTCCCCTAGAGAGTGTCAAATTGACCGGTCCTGCGCTTCCCGCATCCAGCTGACTCCCGCGACTGACCGAACCTGGTAAAGGTACCAGGTTATCAGTCCACCTTGTAGGCCTACCCACACCATATCTACATACATATAATCACGCCCGTTTCCCGCAGGAGTAGAGGGGTAAGCAGAGATCACGGATTCCCACTTGTTAGATCTTGACAAACTTTTCTAGCTTCATTCACTGTCAAGTCATGACATTCTTCATACATGCCGTTGGTTTAGGATGTATCTTGGCGCCTTGGTCTTGAAGAAATGCAAGTTAGAGAGAGCCCTCTGAGTGGGAAGAGAAGGCAGCACGGCGGCCCGAATGGCGAAGTCTACTCCATCAACATGCTAATCCCTTCGAGGTTGAGCGTCGTAACGAGTTCGATAAAAAGCGAGACGAGCTCAAATCTCGCCTACCGGCAACCATCCACTACAACTTCATCGGCGGGGTATTAACCTGCCCAAATTGCGCTCGTACCTTTGCAAAAAAGATAGTGTATGCAAGCCACATGAGAGCGCACCAGAGAGTAGAACAACAACACTCCAGTCATATTGCAAATCGCTAACACTAAATCCAGAACACACAGTCGCTGTGGCCGAAATCGGTCAGGACAGCACCATCAGGCGCCACTAAAACACGACGAAAATTGGCTCGTGAACCTCAAGCAGAAAAGACTTCGCCATGCACAAAACTGATGACCTGGTAAAGATCGCGGGAGTCCGCTGAACGCGGTTGGCGCATGATCGGTCGTTTTGGCGCTCTTTGGGGAAGGCCTATGTCCGGCAGTGGACGTCTTTCGGCTGATATGATGATGATGAACACTCATCTGATGCCCTCTATCTGTCACAGCAGCTCTTGTGGCAAGCGTGAGAGCGCATCAGTGTATGACGTCAGATAAGCACGAATCTGGCTACTTAAGCTGGTTGTGAGGCGATTTAAGCTTTGTGAATAACAGCCCTGGTCTCATTTACATTCTGGTTCAATTCAATGATGCTGGGAGAGCTTGATTCGCTCTATTCAGGAATCTATCGCCAAGAGGCGACTGAGAGATAAGTTTAAAATGTTGGTGTCGATTGCTGAATGTAAACTGCTAGTAATTCGCTAGTAATATGCACCCTTTTCAGAGTTATGTACATTTGTTAACAATTCCATAACAAACTGCCAAACTAACTGACAGTAAATTCAAATCTATCGTAACAGAAATAGGTTGGTACTTATTTCAAGAGCAGTATTCTTACGGCTGGATGTTTACGGCTTATAACAAAAATCAAATCAAATCAAAAAATAAATCAAAATCATTTATTTGTAAACATAGGTATATGGATGGTCAAGAACAAATTTAAAATATTGTACCACTATGTTTTGCCATAAGGCATACAAATATTTTGTGACAAGATGGAGCATGAATCTAATTTAGTGTAATGTAGGTAATTAATACAAAAATGTGTGCTGATTATGTTAGAGTTCACAATCCGTTAAGTATTCATTCAGTATATAGTAGGCTTTTTTTATTAAGGTAAAGTTTGAATTCTACCAAATCTTCTACTTTGCATATATTTTTTGGCAATTTGTTATAGATTTTAGGTGCCATTCCGAAAATACTTTTAGCAAAAAGCGCCGTTTTTACTGATTTCGTACATATTTTGTGACATCGGCGAGCATCTGTTAAATACAGAAATCAAAATCATCAAAATTGTATTGATCTCAACTCGTCAACTATCCCATTCATAAAAGCCACGATTGCTGACAAGACAATATTTATTAGTTAGAATAAACAAATTGTAATCTGTTTTTAGTTAATTTCAATGTTAATTGATGCATGCTGTGTCCTTCTGTAATGAATAAGGTACTTAGTTTTAATTTGCGCATATAAGAGTAATTATGTAATGGTATGATTATTGTTGAAGGCCCTAATAAATAAAATAAAATAAAATAAAAATTATAAGGTAAACGATTACAGATGTAGTGCATAATTTTATTGTTTTCCATCGTATTTTCACGGAAACGTACGAACGTGTCTTATTGCTATTTCAGTCGGTCACAGTCACAGTACAAAAAGTACTTACTGATGAGGTTGAAAAACAATTATGCACTTCATCTGTTCCGTCTTCAAGGGTTCCGTATCAGTATGTATAAAAACGAGCAAAAAAAAAAACAGTTGTATGGGAGCCCCTTTAAATATTTATTTTATCCCGTTTTTAGGGTTCCGGATCAAAAAGGTAAAAACGGAACCCTTATGGTGCGACTCCGTCCGTCTGTCTGTCTGTCACAAAGTCAAATATCTCAGGAACTACTAATGCTATCGATTTGAAATTTGGAATAGTTGTATACAAAGCTAATCTTCGTGTATGGAAAATGAAAATTTTTAATATATACTTTTAATTTGTATAAAAAAGGGCGGATAAGAGGGGGGCAAAAATTTAAAGTCTAGTTAGTAGGCCAAGTGGGGTATCATATGAAAGGGCTTGAATTGTACATTCTAAAACAGTTTTTCTTTTTTTTTCTACAATAGTAAAATTTTGATTTATAAAGAAAAATGTTGAAAAAAATACCATTCCCCCCCTTATCTCCGAAGTTACCCAAGCGAAAAATTTGAAAATAATATATATGATTAATATTAACGTGAATATTACCGGAAAAGTATAACGAGACCTCTATCTAGCGTCATTTTTTTTTATTCATCAAAAATCATATGTTAATTTTGTTTGTAATTTAATACTTCTGTGTTTAATGTTTTTCCTTCAAATTCATATGAAAGTGTTCTGAAAGTACCTTCTAGCAAATAAAAAAAGAATTATCGAAATTAATTCACTTGATAAAGAATTATCGCTGAAAAACCAACATACAGTAAAGGAAATGTATTAACGTACCACCGTAGAACCCTATCGCAATAAGTACCGTAGAACTCGAGTTTGAGTGACGGCGGCCTGTCAATTGCGACAGGGTTCTACGATGGTACGTGCATACATTTCCCTTACTGTAAATACCGAGTTCCTTGGTCGTACGGAACCCTCGGTGCGCGAGTCAGACTCGCACTTGACCGGTTTTTTTATTACTTGTTGTTATAGCGACAACAGAAATACATCATCTGTGAAAATTTCAACTATCTAACGGTTCGGTAATCACGGTTCGTGAGATACAGCTTGGTGACAGACGGACAGCGAAGTCTTAGTAATAGGGTACCGTTTTTACTCTTTGTGTACGGAACCCTAACAAGTGGAATTAAAATATTTTTCAAAAAACCCAACTGCTTCTTTGCAAATATTATAGCCTATGTCACTCCCACGATTAAGAGGAATCCAACGACACCTCATATGTCAAAATCCGTCAAACGGTTTAGGCTGCAGGGCGTGCCAATGAATAAGACATACACACATACATACGCTCGAAAAACATAACCCTCCTTTCTTTCGGCAGTCGGGTAAAAATTACTTGTAACTAATTGGGTGCCAGCGGCGTCCTATTGCGACGAATATTGTAAACACATTACACTCCTTTTCATTGAGTAGTTGTGTAAAAATAGCAATAGACCAGATTCTGATCACACTAAACAGTACATTTTATAACAGTAATTACAAGGTATTTAATGTCTTTTTTCACAAACTGATGGATCGTCTGAACGCAGGGCAGCGACGTTTATTGATTGTGGGCGGCCGTTTTAAATGATATAGTATGACGAGACTCGCAGGATTTGCATGTGTAATTGAATTGGTTCTTCCGCTGAACACAGTATCCGAATATTGACAGTAAGGCTGGAAACAGTGGTCGACCGACGGTCAGCGCGTATGCTCGGTCGGGCGTAGCTATCGCTGTAGAAAGCATACTGTGTGTTCAGTTCAGTCAGACCGATGCTCACCGTCAGCGCGTATGCGGCCATAGTAAAACACGCGCGACCGACCATACGCGCTGACGTCGTCGGTCGACCACTGTTTCCAGCCTAAACCAAAAAAAAATGGTACTGAGGTTAGAAAATAGCTTTTTTACGCCACTGCTCGGAAAAGTGGCAAAATAAGAGTATGGTCAGAAATCAGGCTTCAAAACTGTGGTTCGTTCGACGCGATTGCAAAAAAAATGTAAAAAATTAAGATTCTATTTTTATTTATTATTTATTGTGGTTTTATTTGTTATTTATTGTAGTGTCCCACTGCTGGTCAAAGGGCTCCCCCCACAAATTAAGGGCCTTATTTATTTTTTATTTTATTGCTCACATAAAAAAACATAACTTAAAACTACTACAAAAACTTCGCCAAACTGCGAGGCAGTTTGTTCGCGAATAGGTTAATCACTCATTCTTTGCTTAATCTGCTGTAAGAACATACTATTATGCTAAAACTAGGGGTAAGCTGTTTAAGTGTATAACTTGTTAACTGATTGTTATTAAAAACTAAACATGTATTATACATTGTTTAACCTTTTGAGAGCTAAAGACGGCTGTGGACGCGGACGAAAACTCGTGTCACTGAAGCCACGGACGGCCACATGATAATATTGATAAATATTGTCATTTTGACATGGCAATATTTATCAGAAGTTTCATTTTATTCATATTTTGTCTGGCTATTGTTTTTGTTCTGGCCTCGTTGGGCACCGTTTTGTTTTGCACCCTCGCTGTCCAAAGGTTAAGAGTACCTGTTTTGTTGCAATGGTTCTATCTCAATCAACAGTCGCTCGCCGGTGACTCGCTCCTTGTGCCAGACATATGCGCAGTTTCCGATACCAGTCCTTAGGCGATTCAGTCTGCAACAATTGCACAAATTGAAATTACAATACAAGTTACAACAAACACTACGTAATACACACAAATCGTCTTTACGATTTTACGTAAGGGCATCCTTCACTCCCTCGACAAAAGCCTAATAATCAGAAACTGAGTTTTTTTTTTAATCTGTCTGTTGCTATTATAGGACGGAGCCAATATAGCTGTCGAACTGCATGGTTGGAGAGTAGCCTGGGGAAAATCCAGGGGGAACTCTCCGGCACGACCACGCGGGGGGGAACGGAGATCAGCAATACTGTGTTCCAACTGGTCACTGTGTATACGTGCGATCCATATTTAATAGGATGCAATAAAATAATCGGTGCCATTAAAGTTTCAATTTGCGGCCTTTAATTACTGGTATCGTAAATACTAGAGCGCTACTTTTGAGGCATTTACCACTTTACCTATACCGAAAGAGTATACCGGGGGTATACCGATATAGTATACCCCCGGCCGGTACTTAGAGCACATAACTGGAGTAGCTTTATGTCGTATTTGCGTACAAAAATGTCTGCCGAATTTTGCGGGGGCGGGGGGAGCATCTTAATAGGATATTGAAACTCAATTGTATATTGAAAGCTTGAAGTGGTTAAACGTTTATAATATCAAGTGCTTACAGCAACATGCGGGCATTTTTATGATCAGTGTTCTCTTGCGAGGCGATTTTGTGAATGATCATTAATCGGTTGCGAAATTGTCTTTGTATGATTTTTTGCACATTGTGCAAGATTTTCTACAGAGGGGTAAGTTACTGAAAGGCTACTCCAGTTATGTATGCTCTAAGCCCCGGAAGTATACCCGATAGGAAAAAACTTTGTTACGATAAAAGAACGATTCCCTTATAATGTTATAAAACGACATGGTTCTACAGGCGACTGTTGAAATCTGTTCATACCTGAGTTATCTCGAATACTTTCTACCGAACCTCGAATTACGAGCAATTATTTGTAAGATTTATTGGTGTCGGTGTTTAGATACAATCATAGCAACGGGAATTAAAATAGCTAATAAATTTGGTAATGTTACTTACACTTTGAGTTTGATGATGTCTTCTGGGTTTCTCACCGTTTGTAATTGTACCTAAGTAAATGGTAGAATATTAATGTTACAAGTTTGGTACAATTTTCACCGCCCAAGGATTAATTCGGAGTACATTATTTTATCGATAGAATAATAATCCAAAATTCTTAATTTTTCATTTATTATTTTATTTAATCATATTTGCACAAAATAAGAACTTATAGGTAGTACAAAAGGCGGATTTAATGCTATAAAGCAGCGGTCGGCAACAGGCGGCCCGCGAGCCTCCCTGGCTGTTTTGTACGTAAAGGTAGTTGATTTCAGAATTTTTGAATTGCCCAAAAAAGTCACAAATAATTGAGAAGGTAAAGGATTGGCCCGCGGATTTTTTATTATATTCAAAAGGTTGCCGACCCCTGCTATAAAGCATTCTCTACCAGTCAACATTAAGCAAAGCAGAAACTTTAAATCTTCACACGAAATAATTTTGACGTCAGCCAAATCGAACAATACATTATTAAACGACACGATCAAGTAATGTTTTTATGTAATTTTTCCAAAAAAGGCATTTTTGTTTCCTAGTGCGCGGATGACATAAACTTGTCTATTACAGCGTGGTTTACAAGAATCAAGGCATACAAAGCCTTAAGTCAATTACTGAAATTAATGGTAGCATTTAGTAAAATGTTAATACTAGTTAATCTACACGCATACTATAAAACCGCTAAAATGCGTTCAGAAACTGGCGTAATGACACGCATTATATCAATAAGAATCAATATTGATAAAGTAATGACTTTCAAATTTCGAAGCGTGGCCCAGAGGTCAGAGCAAATCATGACCAACTCGATTTTGTTT
The DNA here is from genome assembly GCA_932294315.1 of Epinotia nisella. Classification (NCBI taxonomy): domain Eukaryota; kingdom Metazoa; phylum Arthropoda; class Insecta; order Lepidoptera; family Tortricidae; genus Epinotia; species Epinotia nisella. Next base: position 18,691,186 of record OW028690.1, read on the forward strand.
TGGACATCTAGTTGGTCACGATTTGAAATCTAGTCAGCCATGGCGGTGCGATGGCGGTTATTCTAATGGCTCCCGAACACATCATTGAGGATTTATGATATGTGTGTAGATAAAGTATTGTATGCAAATGTACATAATTGGGCCTTAAAACACTCCTATTATGAAACTCGTTTCATAAAACCACACTCGTGATTTAAGGCCTCTCATTATGTACGGTCACATAAACTACTACGAGTATTTATTTAACCGAAGCTACGGTAGCCTAGTGGTTCAGGCATGCGGCTGTCAAGCGGCGGTCGTGGGTTCGAATCCCGGCTCGTACCAATGAGTTTTTCGGAACTTATGTACGAAATATTTGCCGTTAGCTTTTCGGTGAAGGAAAAGATCGTGAGGAAACCGGTCTAATCCTTTCACGCAAAATAGGCACGTTGGATGTCGATTTGCGGAAAATGCCCAGTAAAACTAACTAACTAACTTAACCTAAGTTCCTGTTCTAGCTAGCTCAATCAGCCCATAGTCAAGTGTGGAATATATAATAATAATTCATTGCAATTACCTTAGTTAACTGTAATTAGTTCGCATAAAACAGGTTTATGCCTTATTAGGAACTTTTAAATACTTTCATTTTCTTATAGATCCATATTCAAAGTAATGAAGCTGTTGTAAAAGTTATTACTACAGTTTTTGCATTCACAGCATTCTCAAGTAACTTTCCTGGAACCAGCTCTCTCTTATTTCCTTAGATATTATAAGTAGAAGTACTAGTGCCCGACGCGGTACTAGTATTCGACGAATATAATTTAACTAGCGAATAATAAACTAAGATTGATCACGACATCATTTTTAAGTTACTAAATGTTAGTGACTTCAATATTTTTTATCACAATTTCAAGACAAATAACTTATTTATAAGTTATGAACATATTTGTTAAAACCAGCTGCCATCAATTGGGACAATGAGTTAAACCTTCAAGTCCCAATAAATGTCAGTCTGTCATTCATGACATTTGTACTGAAATTACATCTATTGGGACTGCCAGCATAACCGCCTGCCATTTACTCGTACATTCGGATTGATTACCTAATTCTTATATTATCAGGTTTTTTTATAAGATCACCATATGAAACGAATTCCATATCAGTAACTTGAGTAAATACCTCGTCTCCCAAACCGTATGAAACTGTTTAATACATCTTAAATGAGCATAATATCGTGATTCAAATAAGTATTTTCTGTTGACATGTGGGGCACTAGTACTTCTACCTACATAGAATCTTAATCAACGCCTTTTGCGTAAGTAATACTTAGGTCATACTGAAAATTTCTGGATTTTCGTAAATGACATTAGATATATTTCAAACACAATCTTTGTACAAACTTAAATAAACTAAAGTAACCTAAAATTAAGATAATAAAAATTAAATCAAAAAAGGTCCCCAAGGTCGGAGCCCTGCGGAAGGGATCCCATAAGACTGGCTGCGTTCCCCCTTTGGATAGCTATGCCGATCCGTTGGGCAAGGAACGAGCCAGCCCTGTGGTCTCCGGATACTTTGACCAATTTCCTTGAAAATTGGCCAAATAATATTGTATTAATAATAGATTTATTGTTTTTCAAAGTACAATACCTTCACTATTTACACATGTTTGCATTCGTTGGGACCATTGCATTGTGTGCTGAAGCAGGAGGCCCAGTCTTTTGAAGACACCTGAGGTTTCTTGGAACACGTCCACTGTCGTTTCCGGACTTGTAAGTCGTAAACCTCTAAGTTTATATTTAATTTTTGGAAATAAAAGAAGTCACACGGGGCGAGGTCGGGGCTGTATGGCCGATGCGTCATCAGTTCCACATTTGAGGCCTTCAAATACGCATTCGTTATCTTAGCGTAATGGGCGGACGCGTTATCGTGGTGAAGGACGACTTTGCTGCGAGGACGCTTTTCGCGAACCTTTTTCTAACACTTTGGGTAAGCAAGTATTTAGTATACCAATTTGCAGTTACTGTTCTTTAATTTTCAAGTGACGCCTTAGTAATGTCCTGATTTGCCGAAAAATGAAGCAACCATTTTCTTGCCGGTGCTCCGACTTTACTTAACTTTCGTCGGTGAATCTTCAAAAGGCAAACCCATTCTGCCGACTGGCTTTTTCTTTCTGGTACAATGCAGTACACCCACGTTTCGTCATCTGTCACGATATTATAGACAGCTAATGACTGTCCTCCATCAAATTTTTTCATCATTTTACGGCACCACTCGACACGCAGTCGTTTCTGGTCTTCTGTTAAATCATGCTGTATCCATCGAGTACAAAGCTTCCGGACATTCAGATGCACATGTAAAATTGTTTGTTCTTGGCTCATTCCAATGCCCAATAAAGCACGAATTTACTGACAAGTGTTTTTTTTGTCACTTTCAATTAGTTGTCGTACAGTATCAATGTTAGATTCCGTAACCGCAGTCGCCGGCCGACCTTCACGTACATCGTCATGGAGATGATCTCGTCCACGTTTAAATTCTCCAAACCATGCATACACAGAGCTGCGAGATGGGGCTTCGTCACCAAATGCGAACTGAAGTCTCTGGCAACTCTCTTGTTGTTTTTTCACGACTTAAATTCATTACTTACACCAACACACAATTTTCTCAATGACGCTATATTGAAAAAAAAATGAGAAACTCGCAAATTAAAAACACTTTACATGTTTGCAAAGAGTTCTATTTTGAGAATCTTATACACTTTTTTTTTGTGTAGTGAGTATTCATGACTCCAGTCCTATTCAAGTAATCAAAGCTAAGTAGTATTGATTGTATCTCAGACCCTCCGATATATATGTATGTACCTATTATCAACTTCACACGTTTTTTTTTCCTTTTGAGGTACGGAACCCTAAAAAAACAAAATTAAATGGAATTTCATTTCCCCAATAATCGTACAATCGCATTCCCAGACCTCGCTGAATAGAGGCGTAACCCGCATCAGTTAACGTTCGCTAATGAGCGCAAACGATGCGATCTGTGCATGCGCATACACTTGTCACTTTGCAGAGTTGCTACAAAATAACCTAATTAAATAGATACCTTAACTAATAAGCAAGAAAGTCCAAATTACATTGACAGTTCTTGCGAGTTGACGGCGATCTGAAACTATTTAAAAATATTTCAGTTAATTCGAGTTGGTGGTTTGTGACAAATAATCCAATCAAATGGCGACCGTACCGCCTAAGACAAAAGGTTTCAATTGAAATAACAGTTTTTCGAACCATATGGCCATCCTGACATAATGCAAGTCCACATGATACATGTTATGGTGTAGGTTTGCGTGTGCGCACGTTCCGTGCGCTTATTCTACGTAAATGAAATGTATTGGTTATACGCTTTCATACATTTTGGTGATATCTCTATTCGGCAATCTCTGCAGGTGCATATTTGCATTAATTTTGAGTCTTATCACGGTCTTGAATAATTGGGAAGGTAATATATATGTCGTAGAGGAAAAAGTTGTACCCATGCACTATTACTACTACATTTATCGGGACTTCGGTCGTATCTTGCTCTACTATCATTATACAAATGTCATCATTGAAATATCGGTGTAGTCGCATAATGACCTATATTATGAACGCAAAATGCCCTAGGCGCAAAAAGGCCTAGACGCAAAATTCCCTGGACGCGATATGTCCTAGACGCAAAAAGCCATAGACGCAAAATGGAGTAAATTTGACAGGTTCAAGTTTACTTGCTCAAAGTAGTTTCAGAGGGACTCTAAGGCAAGTCAGTGTAGGTACGTAGGTACGAGTGAAGCGAGCCCTTATAGGATCACTCTGTTGTCCGTCTGTCAAGACCCTTTATCTCGGGAACGTTGAAATTAAAACCATATACTTGAGTATATGGTTTGGGTCTTCAGCCCCTTAAAACTATGAAAAAATCAAACTTCTAAGTTAACGTAAAAAAACCGGACAAGTGCGAGTTCAACTCGCGTGGTAAGGGTTCCGTATACAATCTAAATTTCATAAGTGTTTTTGAATACTCAAACTTCTTATAGGTTTTCCTGTAATCCTTAGGCAAGGAACAATTTTCCATATTTTTTTCAGAATTTTAATCCCAGTAGTTTCGGAGATAAGGGGGGAATGGTCAATTTTCGTCTCTTTTCCTAAATTACTTCAAATCTGTTTTGGCTAAAATTATAAAAAAATATATCTGACATGCTTACAACAACCCCTTTCATTTGATATGTCACACAATACAGTTTGCGAAACTTTTTTTTTTAATTTTCCAGTTTACCCCCCAAAAGTGGCCCCCTTCTTCAAAATTCATTAATTTACTTTACGCGTCCATCTTTGGGTCACCAATTTACATATGAGTAGCAAATTTCAACTCAATCGGTCCAGTAGTTTCGAAGCAAATCGGCTGTGACAGACGGACAGACAGACAACCGAGTGATCCTATAAGGGTTCCGTTTTTTCCTTTTGAGGTATCGGAACCCTAAAAAAAAGATAAAAACGTATATTTTGACACTCACAAGGGAATCAAAATTTATAGGGTCCTTCCCGTTGACCTAGAACTATGAAATTTGGCAAGTAATATCGTCTTATACTACAAGTACAGGGAAAAATCTAAAAACTATACATTTGTAATTTTGTACGGAACCCTCGGTCGGCGAGTCTGGCTCGCACTTGTCCGGTTTTTTTTTCTCCTTGTTTGGCCTGTAGTGAGTCCAGCATCAAATATGCTGAAGGATAACCTCCCTGGGAGCCTTACCCAGGGGTCTAAGATTTGGCCTAGCTAACCACTGGTTTGTACGAAAGCCACTCTCATCTCACCATGTGACCTTATTTAATTGAGTACTACTAAATAGTGGGAGCCAAGTTAAACATTATTCTACCGTTCACTTCATTTTCCTTCCATTTGTAACATCCTTTTGTGAACCCATCAACTTAACTTACTGGAATACCTAAGTGCTCACAAATAACAGGTTCACGTACAATTTCGTAGAAAACTCGAGTAATTCGAGGTCCGTAGATCATATCTCCTAGAGAAGTCAGTGCTTCAAACAAAACAGCAATTTGGAGATATGAATCTACAAACGTTGAATTTGTTAACCCATTCTTGTACAGTTTCATAAGTAGAGAGTAGCAAGTAACTTATCAAAACAATTCATTTCTAAATCTTGTTTGTTCGTTTTAATTCATTTTACTTATTGAAAGAAAGAAAGAGACATTTATTGAACTATACTATAATACAAAAACAATCCAATTACAAAGTAGGTTCCTAAGCACGACATTCTCTTTAACAATAGCTAAATAATGTGAGGTGATAAATACTGGGTGATTTTGGGAGATGATCATGATCCGGAATGGCCAAAAGCGAATAAGATGGTCATGTCATATTGAACAACTTTTCCCATGGGACCAACCACGAAATCGCAAAAAAAACAGGTGAACATACCTTAACTCTCAATTAATTCATATTTAATTTATGGAACAGCTGGTCTTTTTTTGCGATTTCGTGGTTGGTCCCATGGGAAAAGTTGCTCAGTATGACCATCTTAATCGCTTTTGGCCATTCCGGATCATGGCCCCAAAATCACCCATTATACATATATCAATCGCTTACATATATCCGATAATGTTTAGTTAATTTATACCATTAAAATAGGCAGGTAGTTTTCACAATTACGTTGTACGTTGTGAGAAATTAGGAACAGAATTGAAACAAAAAAAATTATAACTGCTTTTGGACATTGCGCCTTAGAGGAGCTTATTGCGCTCGATAAAAAATCTGGGGAAAACACGTTGGAAACCATGATCGAAATATTGGTTCAAAATACTTCTTTTACACTTCTAGGTACCTACATACTTTAAGGCAATCTGTTTTTGGAGAACCTACAAATAACGTCTCAATTATTAGGCACTGAATGGATTTTCAACATAATTTAAAATAAAGAAAACATCTACTCCAAGAGCTCTGTCTTTTTGTTTTGGAGAACATGAGCGAAGCAAACTGGTCTGACATTCGTCAAAAGATCCCCGAATTATGGAGTGTTGGTCCCAGTTTACCTCCTTTAGGTTAAGGTTTAAATAATTTCATTTTGAACATAGAATTATGGAATCAACGATAATTAGAAAGATCATACGTAACGGTATATAACCCAATATCTCCATCATTAACGTTCTTAACAATGAATCCTCATGCAAAACGAATTCAAAATGGCCTCCAAATCATCTCAAAATCTCGCGTCTCCGTCCATTAGACCAAATTGAATCCGTGTCGGCAGTTAAAACGGAATTAGTTTTCTATTAGATCGTACTAGATTTAGTTTCGGTACGGCACGACAGCGCGGATAATGTGATGGATGGAGTGACAGATGACTGTTGCCGGTGTCTTTCTGTGGACTTTTTATGTATGTAACTCTAGGTACAGTCAGCCAAAAAAGTGGTCCACAAGTCCACCAATTTTCGACTCCATCATCTGGACACAGCGCATGCTCGGGAGCTCGGACGACCTTGCTCACCACAAAGAACACAACACCAAATACCCACAAATAAAGAAGTGGTGTTAGTACATAACATACCTAGGGCGGTGAATTCGTCAATGCCCCAGATCGCAGGTTTTTGTGGCCCGAACCGAAGGTGAGGTTGATGGAGGGATGAGGGAGGTGAGGTTATGTACTATTTCATCACACTTGCTCGTAAAGGGCTTCATAACGCGCAGGCATACAGAGCTACAATAGCCTTTATTACGCCTAGGGACGTAATGATTTTTTATTACGCTTAAGGGCGTAATGGTTTTCTATGAGTTTGTGTGTGATCTGATTGGTTTAAGCAAATCTAGTTGGCCACGCGCCACTAGAATCCTGCTCTGTGATTGGTTGAAAAAAATCTAGCTGGCCACGCGCCGCAAGAATACTACTCTACTGCTCTGTGATTGGTTGAATGAAATATTGAAGCTGCGCCCTCCACCCGCACTGATCTTGAAGTGAAGTTGTCAATTTTTGATTGGTGCGGTTGTATGAAACATAGATTTGTATGAAAATCATTGTATGCGGCACGTACGGTAAGAATGTTACATTCGAGTCATCAAAGCTCTCCACCTTCGGCGTCGGGTTTTTAATAGTTTCGATTTCGTAAATCATTTATTATCTTACCGTACCTACTTGTGGCATAATGTACAAATTTATTGTTTTGCCGAAGCATTACCCCATAGATATTTACACCGATACTTCTAGATGGCGTTGTTATAAAAATAACTTAAGCCGGTCGTTACATTTGACTGCACTTATCTAATCTGACATATCGATCGAGCGCTAATCCCTATAAAGGCGTCCAATTGTGACCTGGATCATTATGAAACTGGTAATGTACTCGTAACACATCATTGATCATTTATGTGCCTCATTCCAACGGGTTAAGGTATATTATTGGATAATCTGTATTGCCGGTTTTCGTTCCCATAGTGCCTTATTACGAAGCTCGGATGGCGATCGCTATCGTAATGATTTGACATTTTTGTCATTTTGAAGTAAATAGGCTATTGAGATGTAGATACGACATGTCACGTAAGATTCGTGTAGATTTTAAAATCTTGGGAATTAATTGGCGTGATATCTAATGATTATGTACTTGAAATAGACTACGCCAATTTCGTAATAAAAATGTCGTATTAAAATGTGTTAAACTAAGTATATTAATGTAAATTAATTAATTTTTAATTCGTTATTCAGCCGAAAGACGTCCACTGCTGGACATAGGCCTCCCCCAAAAAGTGCCAAAGTGACCGGTCCTGCGCCACCCGCATCCAGCGGACTCCCGCGACCTTTACCAGGTCATTAATTCACTTCGTTATTAAACTTTATAAATCATCATCCACCTAGCATTTCTCCTGGTTGTATCCTAAAGGGCAACGGGGTCCGCTTTGGGTAATAAGTGTTCCGTTAGACCAACTTTGGTACGGACCACTGAAAAGGTAACGCAGAAAATTAATTGAGAAATAGAGCCGAATGCAAGTATATGTTTTCGCCTTAAACTTGGAAAAATTCAGTTTTAATTCTGTTAAAAAATGTTGTGTGGCAAAATTATATTACATTTTGGCTGTATTTGCCAGTCTTACATTATTATGTAGCGAGTACGGGGCACTATTAAAAAGCTGAGAAAACATGAATCATTTTATCCTACTAATATAACAAAATGCGAAAGTTTGGATGTTGAGATGTTTGTTACTCAATCGCGCTTAACCCTTTGAGAGCTAAAGACGGCTGTGGACGCGGACGTAAACTCGTGCCACTGAAGCCACGGACGGCCTCATGATAATATTGATAAATATTGTCATTTTGACATGACAATATTTATCAGAAGTTTCATTTTATTCATATTTTGTCTGGCTATTGATTTGTTTTGGCCACAGTTGGGCACCGTTTTGTTTTGCACCTTCGCTGTCAAAAGGTTAAACGTGTCAACCCATTTGGATGAAATTTTGCACGAAGATAGTTTATAGCCTAGATTAAAACATAGGATAAACACTACGATGGCAATTCACGATATCTGATAAGAACACATAATGTTAAATGGGAATTGCAAATGTGGGTGTCAAATTATACAACAATCTGATCGTTTATTGGCAGAAAAAGTAACCGGCCGTTTTATAAAGGCCAGGCTCATCAGACGTCGCTTCGCTTCATGCGTAAGAATATGGTGGATTTCCTTACCTACTTATTACACAAGAGCATAGAAAACGGGTCAAATTTGCGCATAAATTATACACGAGCTCAGGCTCAAACAGGTAGGCTGTTTATGTATCGTATATTTGTATTATTTGTATATATGTATGATTGTGTATGTATGTTTATATATAGACCTATTTATGTACGTTTATTTTTATAATTATTTTGATCTCTGCACCACCTACTGCATAATCTAGTTTCATCTCTTTCTCCGATACCCCAAGGTTGTCTGGAAGAGATCGCTCTTCAGCGATAAGACCGCCTTGTGTCTACCTCTACCCACATGTTATTGTATTGTTTCTCTCTGTAACTGCTTTGTTTATGTGAGGTGTGCAATAAAGAGTATTTGTATTGTATTGTAGACTGACAAAATATAAATTTCCTCTGTCGAATTATATTATGCTGACTGCGTACATACAACATTTTAAATAAAAAGTATGGCTAAAAAGGTCGCGGGAGTCCGCTGGATGCGGGTGTTGCAGGACCAGTCACTTTCGCACTCTTTGGGGGAGGCCTATGTCCAGCAGTGGACGTCTTTCGGCTGATATGATGATGATGGCCAAATTGTCCGACTACCACTAATTAGTAATAAATAACAAGTACACCTGAAAAACTTGGCCGATTTTTAGGGTTCCATAGCCAAAATGTCAAAAACGGAACCCTTATTTGACAGTTCGAATAGATCAAGTGCTGTCGCTTTAATAAAAATACGTGATATCGATATAATATTACTACACCCACAAAGTTTCTCACCGGGCGCGCCTGCGCATCGATTTACGACGACTTTTTGTGTCGATCCCGTATCAGTTGTTTACTTCCATTACTAGAGGTGTTGCCACGGATGTACGCATTCAGGATCCTGCAGTCAGAATATGATTATTGTTCTGTTTTATTCCTTTAGTCCGTTTTCGCAATTGCGGTTTCACAATTGGCTGCGAAAGAAGAATTTTTTTTCGCTATTTCGTAATTAATCGTCAAACAAGAATTTATTTTCTGTTTTCGCAATCAAGTTTCGTAATTAACTACGAAATAAGATTTTTTTTCCGTTTACGCAATTGCGGTTTCACAATTGGATGCGAAAGAAGAATTATTTTTCGGTGTTTCGTAATTAATTGTCAAACAAGAATTTATTTTCTTCTTTCGCAATCAAGTTTCGTAATTAACTAAGAAATAAGATTTTTTTTCTGTTTTCATAATACTGTTGTCTTGATATAATGTACTTATTGTGAAAATAGGTTTTATCAATTCCAAGTGCACTTAAATCTTAGTGACATATCACATAAGTTGATAAGAAATTAATATTTATGTTTAAACTCACTCTTTTCATTAAATTGATATAATAAATAAAATGTCACAAACGATTTTTTTCTTTATTAAGCCGAAGGAAGGAGGTTAGTTTAGGACTTCATTAAGTAATTTATTTATTTACCAATGAGTTCCAATAGTGCGACTAATTCTTGTTTAGTAATTAATTGTGAAAAAAGAAAATGAAGATGTTTTTAGTAATTAACTACGAAAGGAGAAAAAATATTCGATTGCGAAAACAGCCAAAAAAATCTTGTTTGAAAGTTAATTACGAAACAGTGAAAAATAATTCTTCTTTCGCAGCCAATTGTGAAACCGCAATTGCGAAAACGGACTAAAGGGTTTTATTTACTTCCATTACTAGAAGTCTTGCTAGAGATGTAGACATTCAGGATCCTGCAGTCAGAATATGATTATTGTTCTGTTTTATTTACTTCCATTACTAGAAGTCTTGCTAGAGATGTAGACATTCAGGATCCTGCAGGCAGAATATGATTATTGTTCTGTTTTATTTACTTCCATTACTAGATGTCTTGCTAGAGATGTAGACATTCAGGATCCTGCAGTCAGAATATGATTATTGTTCTGTTTTATATACTTCCATTACTAGGGGTGTTGCCAGGGATGTAGGCATTCAGGATCCTGCAGTCAGAATATGATTATTGTTCTGTTTTATATACTTCCATTACTAGGGGTGTTGGCGGGGATGTACTTAGGCATTCAGGATCCTGCAGTCAGAATATGATTATTGTTCTGTTTTATTTACTTCCATTACTAGGGGTGTTGGCAGGGATGTAGGCATTCAGGATCCTGCAGTCAGAATATGATTATTGTTCTGTTTTATATACTTCCATTACTAGGGGTGTTGGCGGGGATGTACTTAGGCATTCAGGATCCTGCAGTCAGAATATGATCATTGTTCTGCTTTATTTACTTCCATTACTAGGGGTGTTGGCAGGGATGTAGGCATTCAGGATCCTGCAGTCAGAATATGATTATTGTTCTGTTTTATTTTGTTCCACGTTGGTGGCAAACACGTGGTCTGGCTGAGGGTAATGGATTTAACGGATCAGTAAGCACCGATAGTTTGCTGCCTACAGGCCAATACTTTCCTTTTTCTAAACTATCCCTAAAATCACATGATTGTCATCATTTACACTAATCAGCAAGTAATCATTGACGATTTTAATTACTTAATAAATTCTTTTTTTTTTCAGGTACGCACTGGAAATACAAAATTATGATACGACTTATAGGGAATCCCTTCTACATATATGGTAAGAGTTATAGCATAAGACAGATATAGGATTAGTTTAGAAACATGGCGTTTCTATAATAATTTGTACAATATTAAAGGCATATTGCAATTTTCCTCTTCTCAATTTTGTATATGAAGTTACTGAAAAATATTGTGTCAAAGAGGTAGTTAAAAGTATGTCTTGACTCGAAGAACTTGAATTGACATACACTCAGCGTCAAATACTTTGTAGCAACCAAAGTAGTCAAATAGTTAGCAATATGTGCCATAGAGAAAACTAATGATGACTTGGTACGCATTCTCAAATGGAGTCAACGATATGGTCTGATTGTGAACCCAGCGAAGACCCAAGTCATTGTTATTGGTAGCAATAATCTGATTTCCAGAGTTGATTTTGCAAATCTCCCTCCAATACTTTTTGATGGGATTCAGATTGCTTACTCGATGCAAGTGAAAAATCTCGGGATCATTATGGATCGATCCTTGTCCTGGGTGCCTCAAGTGAGTGAAGTGAGCAGGAAGGTATTTGCTGCAGTGGGGTCTCTCAGACGGCTTCGTAATTTTCTACCTACTGCAACTAAAATTGCGCTCGCTCAAACGTTACTTCTTCCTATTCTTGATTATGCTGATGTATCCTATCTCGACCTTTCTGAGGAACAACTTAATAAGCTAGAGCGTCTCCAAAATGTCTGCATTCGGTTCATATTTGGGTTACGCAAATATGACCATGTTTCTAGTTTCCGTTCTAAACTCAAGTGGCTCCCTATCCGTTATCGCCGTAACTCTCACATTATTTCGCTTCTGTATAATATCCTTTTTAACCCTGCAACTCCCCGCTATCTCAAAGAACGTTTTAGTTTTTTAAATTCTGTTAGATGTTCTAACAATTTGCTATTAACTGTGCCTTCATCATCTACCAAATTTTACAATAGTTCGTTCACTATTAATTCTATCCGTCTGTGGAACTCTCTCCCTCTTGACATCAGACAAGCAAAATCTATCGGCAACCTCAAATCCCTTCTTAAAGAACATTATTTGTCTCTCCCCTAACCCTGATTGTATTTTTGGCTGACTGTTTATGTATCATTATATTTGTGTTTGTGTTATTTGTATATATGTATGATTGTGTGTGTATGTTTATATATAGAGGTATTTATGTACGTTTATTTTTATAATTTCTTGATTTTTGATTGATAATAATCTCTGCACCACCTACTGCATAATCTAGTTTTATCTCTTTCTCCGATACCCAAAGGTTGTCTGGAAGAGATCGCTCTTCAGCGATAAGACCGCCTGTTGTCTACCTCTACCTACATGTTATTGTATTGTTTCTCTATGTAACTGCTTTGTTTGTGTGAGGTGTGCAATAAAGAGTATTTGTATTGTATTGTATTGTATTGTTAGGTACATCATATATTTAATATGGTGTACCGAACTATTTGGTCACTTTGACTACTACAGAGTATTTGACGCTGAGTGTACAACCTACTTAATTGGTACACTCAGCGTTAAATACTCCGTAGCAGTCAAAGTGGCCAAATAGTTCGGTACACCATACTAAATATATGATGTACCGAACTATTTGACTACTTTGGTTGCTACAAAGTATTTGACGCTGAGTGTACATAATATGCTGTAGCGACAAGAATAGTTTGTCAAAGTATTATCTAAAGACATTCATCAAATTCTATCAATCGGTTACTATACTGACTGACAGCAAAAAACACTCCCCTATCAGACAACTCTTTTCATCCCATTAGAAAAGAAAGAGATCACCGACTTTTCGTCGCAATCACTCATGCATGCAACTTCCTGTGCATTATGTTCTTTCTGCTTACAATCCAATTAAGTTTGCCTTTTGTATTCCAATTTATCTGTTCCAATTTGAATCTTATGAAGCACGGTCTAGGATTCTTTTTCGCATAATTTTGTTTATTTTATTCAGTGTTGATTGCAGCTACGATACGAGATCTAACTTAACAGCGTAAAACTGTAACTGAAAAGGAACTTTGTAACTTTGTTTTAAGGTTGAATGTCGTTTGATCGCAGTTTATTTTGGAAAGAGTTTAGTGACCCCGTAATGGGTAATGGTTCAAACATCTCGTCTATCATTACGAGTGATTTGAATCACCTGTAATGGACTACTTACGTAAATTGCAGATAATTTGGTAAAGGTCACATTCTTCTACTTGCTCTGGCTTGATTAAAAAACTAAATTGATTGTAGGAGTCTACACAGTTCATACATTTCTTTTCATCACACTTGCTCGTAAAGGGCTTCATAACGCGCTGGCATACAGAGCTACAATGACCTAAATTGCGCCCGGGGGCGTAATGGTTTTTTTCTTAAATTGTATCTGTCACTCTTGCGTCAGTTCTAAAGCAAAGAGGTTTTAACTCAAACACGATGTTTGATAACTTAATTTATAAATAAATTTTAACGTAATGAAATATGATTAAAAATTAAAATGTACTTAGCAATTCAGTGTACATGTAATAGTACATTGTTTAACGAGGGGCGTAAGTGGAATATTGCTAACGAGAGCCTATCAGAAGCCCGACGCCGAAGGCGGAGGGCTTTTGATGACTCGAGTTTGCAATATTCTTACGCCCGTGTTATACACAATGTTTTTCATCACATTTGCGAGGAAATAAATAACTACAAAAGACAGAAAAATGTAAGTTTCATACAGCAGCACCAATCAAAAATTGACAACTTCACTTCCAGATCAGTGCTAGTAGAGCGCGCAGTTCAATATTTCAACCAATCACAGAGCAGTATTCTTGCGGGGCGGGGCGTCGTGACCAACTAGATTTTTTTATTCAACCAATCACACAGCAACCAGATTTGCTTAAGCCAATCAGAGGGTTCTATTATTTTAAAACTAAACTTAACAGCCCGTGGGAGGTAAAACGGCTATAACTGCTCTGCACGCTCGCAAGTAATAACGCCATTGACGAGCAAGTGTGATGAAAAATATTTTAAACTGTGCCGAAGGGTCTTTGCGCGCCTCACGTCAAATTTAACAAAATGGACGACTGTCATTTTGTAGTTTTTATTGCGATTAGTAACAATTTCGTTCAACATGTATGTTTCCTTGCAAATATAATAACAAACATTGTATGCGACACGACACGTACGGTAAGAATGATACAAACTAGAGTCATAAAAGCCCTCCACCTTCGACGTCGGGCTTCTAATAGACTCTCGTTCGTAAATCATAATATATCTTACCGTACTTGTGGCACAATGTACTATTAACATTGGTATGATTTTTAGGCATCTAAATATAGTCGTTTTATTTTGCGCCCAAATTTTAGTAAAATTATTGCAATTTTTCCGCTACCCTAAAGTTGTCTGTAAGAGTTGTTCGTCTCTACTTTTACTTTTATGTTTTATGTTCTGTATTGTCTCTAAAGTTTGTCAGTTTCTTAGGCAAAGCCGCGGAATGCAATTAAAATATAGCCCTTGTCTATCCAGAAAGTCCACTCTAATCACAGGAGATATTTTTGTCGAAATCGGATAAGTTGCACACGTTCTTTAAAATATTAGTAGGTATAGATATCATTCAGATAACTAACGACTCCAGACATATCCAATGACATAGTACTTCTCTTATGCGTTATAACTCTACAGCTTTATCACTATTCACAAATAGTATATCGGCAAATACTAAATATATTGCCGTTTATCGCGTCGACTAATGGAGTCGATAAAGGGCCCTTGGCTAGGACACTATCCATCACTGTAATAAGTTACTTTACTTGGTAACTTATGGTACATACTTAACATTAACTATTAAAGTTGGGCGTTTACGACCGCTCCATCGAACTGAATAGAGTAGCGCTAGCGCTGCCCCAAAGTCAGTCAATGAAAAACTGTAACTTAAAAATAAAAATAAATAAATATTTGCGGACAATCTTACACAAATCGACCTAGTCCCAAACTAAGCAAAGCTTGTACTATGGGTACTAGACGACGATAAACATACTTATACAGGGTGATTACGGGGTCGTGGAGCAAGAAAGAAGCATTTAACTTACTTTCTCCTAAGGATCACGATAGGTTAGGACTAACAGTACACCAGCGACTTATTTTAGTCAGCAAAAAAAAACTGCGATAATTCGAGATCATGGTCACCCTACTATTTCCCAAGAAAACTTATGTCAAGTGCATGGACTTAACAATCGTTGCAGTAAGGTAAAAAGGTGTAATATTAAAAGTAGGGTGACCACGCATTTTGAGTCAATAATAATTTTTAAATAAAAATACGTAAATAAAGAATAATCTTTGTTTCAATTAAAATAAATACAGGTAGCATCGCAATCATTTACTGAGTCAGAAAAAAATGGTTGGGATCACGACCCCGAAATCACCCTGTACAGATAAATACATACTTAAATACATAGAAAACATCCATGACTCGGGAACAAATATTCGTGCTCATCACACAAATAAATGCCCGTACCGGGATTCGAACCCAGGGCCTCTTGCTTCGTAGGCAGGGTCACTACCAACTAGGCTAAAGCGGTCGTCGTTAAAAAAGTTGGGGCGGCGGCCCGTTGGATATATTAGTTTGTTCTAGTTTAGATGACGAAAAGAACTTAAAACCAACTATTACCGACATCTATTGTTTAATGGTATGCTTGTAAAACAATTCATCATCATCATCGTATCAGCCGAAAGACGTCCACTGCTGGACATAGGCCTCCCCGAAAGAGTGCCAAATTTACAGTTCCTGCGCCACCCGCATCCACAGAACAATAAAACAAAAAGTAGCTACCTACTCCAGCACTGCACTGCCACTTCGGTCAGTTTTGTGACGTCTCTTCGTTACCTATTTTTTTCATATTTAGCAACAAAGAAGTTGTAAAATCCCACGTCAAGTGCATTTTCGTCATTTTAACTGGAATAAACTATGTATACCCAAAAGGATGAAAAGCATACATCCCATTCCAAATATAGCAATTAGCAAATGGTTGTGACAAATTGCTAGGTGTGTAGCTCTAAAGCGTCCTACCCCGCTATTTCGTTAGAACTATTATATAATCTGTGCCGCTATCCCATAATTTGTTTCAACTTCACTTCACCGGCGTTCACCCACAAATATATCTTGACGCCGCGATTCGTAGTAATTAAGTATAGGTACAGCCCCCCTATTCTGTAACTTGTTTTAAGCTCACCTCAACGCACACTCACAATTATACCTTGACACCGCGATGCGTAGTAACTAAGCGTAGGTAGAGGTCTAGTTTCGTAACGGGTGACCGGCGGGGTGAGCCGCATTTGCGCGTAGCGAATAACAGCCCAGGTCTAGTTTCGTTATGCGTGACGGGTGAGGTGAGGCGCATTAGCGCGTTCCGAATAACAGCCCATCCGTATGCTTATTTGCTGCCATCTGGGTTTAAAACTTATTAGGACAAGTATAGGAAAAAAATCTAGTCTAGACCAGGGATCGGAACCGGTTTTTTCAAAAGTGCCCGAAGCAGTCTAATATTTTGAATTATTTTAGGCTCTTAATGTAGGACTCTATCGTGTATTTAGGTAACATTTTCGTATTATTAGACAGCCTGGTCAAAAATGATATTATAAACCAAGGAACGAAATTGAACGAAATAAAAACGGTATTTTTGTATGGTGAAAATACCGGTATCCGACAGCTATAAAAGCGACATTCAATTCATGCGTTCCTAAGAACCGTGTACTTAAATGTGTGCTAACACACACACATATGCATTTTAAAAGAAAAAGAAAAGAAAAGAAGACATTTATTCACTACACAAAAGACACACAGAGACAAAGGAGTAGACATACATGACAATTGACACATATTGTGTGTCTTCGCGGCAGTGAAACGGTCGCTGTCTCAGCATTGTGCCGAGGTGTCAGACAGACACCTGCAGCGCTGGTTTTCAGACAGCACCGCAAGTGGCCCACGGAACGCAACGCAACACAGCATTAGATAAAAAGTAAGTAGACACATAATAAAACATTTTGAACTAACATTTAAAATAACGAGACCGGTTATTGTTTATCTGCGCTGTTTTTGTCTACACGCCTACAGGTAACTAGAGTGATACCTTAATAACTGCTTACATTTGATGTAATTGTAGCCTTCATACACGGTTCTGAGCTCCTATGCTTTTATTTATATAGAGGAACTAAAGTATCCTAGCTTTTCCGTGATTCTGGCGCAAAAGCTCCCGAAGCTATTGAGCATGAGGAAGCTGTCGACAGCGAATCCTCATAACAATTTTGACGACCGCTTTAGCCTAGTTGGTAGTGACCCTGCCTACGAAGCAAGAGGTCCTGGGTTCGAATCCCGGTAAGGGCATTTATTTGTGTGATGAGCACGAATATTTGTTCCTGAGTCATGGATGTTTCCTATGTATTTAAGTATGTATTTATCTATATAGGTAAGTATGTTTATCGTCGTCTAGTACCCATAGTACAAGCTTTGCTTAGTTTGGGACTAGGTCGATTTGTGTAAGATTGTCCGCAAATATTTATTATTATTATTTATTTATTATTAATTTAAAGGGTCGATCTTCTTGCATGTGTCATGTTATCCCAGCACCTCCACCAATCGAATTGCATATTAGCCATAGGTTACGGTTTCCGTTTACCAATAGGTGTTTGGCAAGATTGCATGACCATCGTAGAAAAAAAAACGTTATATTAATACGGAATATTCATAATTTCCGGGAATTACACATCACTATTTCATTTCAAGATTTGGTAGAACATTAAAAGGGTCTATTGTGTAACAGAAAACTTTTCAATGCTAAATGTCATATATGCGGCCTCTCAAAGGAGCGTGTCCTATTGATTACCGCTTTTATTGACAATAAAAACATGAACATTATCGGCAACTCTATCAAAAACAACCGAAAACATGCGTCCGAGCCTCCGAGCCAGCGGCGCCATAAAATGGCCCCAATTACTCTAATCGGTACATTTACCTTACTCAAAATTGCAACTAAACATCAACCTTATCACGAAGCTCTAGAGTTCATTTTCAACTGTCATAAGATTTAGGGTAAGTGGTTGCCGAGTGGCCCAAGCTAATGGCTCCCTAACCTGAGGGTGTTGTAAAAAATGAAGTAGGAAATTTATCTTTTTTGTTACATGTTTTTGGGACCGGTTTTGACTAGTTCTCGACATTGTCTTTGTGAAGGTACGCTACAGGTTGCATGTTAAGGTGGGTCAAGGGTGAATACATATACATACAACTCATACAAGTGGCGTACATACTATCGCCCAAGGGTACGGGACACGAGTTCACACCTCTAGGATCAATTTCGAGCGTTCGCCATGCACGTGCAAACGATTTTGAGCAGAAAGTGTGAACCTGTACCCTTAAGCGATACAATACAATATAATACAATACGAATACTCTTTATTGCACACCTCACACAAACAAAGCAGTTACAGAGAGAAACAATACAATAACATGTAGGTAGAGGTAGACAACAAGCGGTCTTATCGCTGAAGAGCGATCTCTTCCAGACAACCTGCGATAGTACGTTACATTTTTTTTTTAATATTACGAGACAATCTTACACAAATCAACCTAGGCCCACGGTAAGCTCTAAGGCTTGTATTGTGGGTACTAGGTGACGATATATATAATAGATAAATTACATATATATACTTATATACATATATAACATCCATAACTCAGGAACAAATATTCGTGATAACACACAAATAAATGCCCTGACCGGGATTCGAACCCGGGACCTCCAGCTTCGTAGGCAGAGTCACTACCAACTGGGCTACGGAGGCCGTTTAATACACGTACGTACATATACATTGGAACTTGATTTTTATCACACTTGCTAGTAAATAGTTATTCCATGCCTGTATACAGAAGGACAATGGCCTAAATTGTTCCCACGGGAGTTATGACGAGTTTGTAGTCCCTAGGGAGTAATGAGCTTGTGTGTGATCTGATTGGTTTAATCAGATCTGATCTGCTCTGTGATTGGTTGAAAAAAAAACTAGTCGGCCACGCGCCGCAAGAATACTGCTCTGTGATTGGTTGAAATATTGAAGCTGCGCGCTCCACTAGCACTGATCTGGAAGTGAAGTTGTCAATCTCGTCAATTTTTGATTGGTGCGGTTGTATGAATATGAATCTAAGATTTTTCTGTCTTTTGTAGTTATTTATTTCCTCGCAAATGTGATGAAAATCATTGTGTATATTGGACGTATGAATATTGCAAACTTGAGTCATCAAAAGCCCTCCGCCTTCGGCGTCGGGCTTCTGATAGGGTCTCGTTTGCAATATTCCACTTACGCCCCTCGATAAACAATTTATTATGCCTTGGAAGTAGATACTTTACATCTTTCACATTTCAGTCCGATTTCATTGCGTTCACAACTTGCGATTTTTCAAATTTGCCTTTCTTTCTTGCGACACGGTGGGCACTGTAAATTCTAATCGATCTCCTGCGGTCTGCGCGAGCGCCGGACAATGGTTACGGTACCGTGTGGTTGCGGCTTTATGGCTGCGGGCGCTCGTATCTCCCTCTCTGTCGCTCGACTGGCAAGTGCGACAGAGAGGAAGATACACGAACGAACTTCGTACTCGTTTCGCGGTAGCCGTTCCGCGCATGTCGGTATAGACGGTAATAAAATAACTGGACACGCATGTCTGCCCGCTTCTGTTGAGTTGCTGGAGTCCTCTTTTAGTTAACGAACCTTTGCTAACTTAGATGTATCATGCCCCTTTCTAATAAAGACAAAATGTTAAAGTTACAAGGCGAACCGAGTTTAACTGACAAAATGGAACCCTTATAGGATCACTCGTGTGTCTGTGTGACTTTTGGGGGGTAAACTGGAAAATTAAAAAAAAAAAGTTTCGCAAACTGTATTGTGTGACATATTAAATGAGTTGTAGTAAGCATCTCGGATGCATTTTTTTATTATTTTAGCAAAAACAGATATGAAGTAATTTAGGAAAAAAGACGAAAATTGACCACCCCCCCCCCCCCTTATCTCCGAAACTACTAGGCTTAAATATCTGAAAAAAATATGGAAAATAGTTCTTTGCCTTAAGATTATAGGAAAACCTATAAGAAGTTTGAGTATTCAAAGTAGCGGGAAAATTCTCAATATTTTACGGAACCCTCACCACGCGAGTTTAACTCGCACTTGTCCGGTTTTTTTTATGTATGTTCCCCGATTGACAGTGCCTGTTCAGGGTATTGTGTCCTGTTATTATTCCTACTATCTTGTCTAGTTGGTTTCGGTTGTGAGTTTGTGAGTGTGTAGTCGCGAAGTCGCGATTCAGCAGAATCTCTTTGGTCTGTCTGCATGTGTCTCCTCTCAGTATCTTTAGTGTAGGTCTTTGGTGTATTGGTCCAGTTGAATATGTAGCTTTGTGGCAGGGGTAAGATCGGCTCCGGTCCGTATGCCGTTGTTTCTGATCCTTTCCTGGCCAGTTCATCCGCTGCATCGTTTCCTCTTGAGCCACTGTGCCCCTTGATCCATTGTATAGTAACTTTGTTTTTATCACAAGCACGTTGTCAACTTCTTTAAAACCATAATGGAAGGAAAGATAAAAGGAAGGAGAGGCAGGGGAAGACCACGGCGCAGTTATATAGACCAAATAAAGGAGAAAGCTGGTATCGTGTCGTATCAGCAAATCAAACGGCTGGCGTACGACAGAGAGAAATGGAAAATACTCCACCGACAAGAGGATAACTCTTAAATTTAAGAGAGAGAGACGTTGTCAACCCTCTTTTGTTTTAGGATTGAACAAATTGAATTGAAACAAATTGAATTGAAACAAATTGAATTGAAACAAATTGAATTGAAATAAATTGAATTGAAACAAATGTACCCCAATCTCAACATATCATATCCTTGGGAGCTCTGGTGATCGTATTCGCAGGAACACAACCCCACATACCTATAGAATATACACATAGACAGAGCAATTTTTGGTGTTATTATGGCTACGGACTTCTGTAAGGTGGAAACAACTTTCCCAGCCCAGCTCATATTCTAATATGAGCGACAAATGTCACACTAATATCACATCAATACGTCGTATCGAATATACCCCCAATTCCGCACTGAATAGGAATTGTTTTACTTACTTGCTCAATGTTTTATCATCCATTGTGGCTGCTGCCGTCCGTCAACTCCTGCGCAGCGAGGATTTATGACAGCTGACTGTCGCGTCGATTTATTGTCTATTTAGGTATTACGTACATTTTATACATATTTCTTGTATGACGTCGAACGTAAGATTATAGATTTATTCTGCATTGTATTGCATAGGCAGTCATTATTGACATATTTATGTAATCATATAGTTATCGATTCTTAATCAGGGACCGTATACTTACCGGTATAATTTTTTACAAAAATGAATTGCAATTCACTTACTATTTTATAATTTTTCATTCTAGCCCACTCGTCTAATACTCCGTCATTCCTAAGTAAATATAATTTTGGGCTACCGAAAAAATATCACCAATTTTGAGAAAGATATATATATTTTTTAGTAATATTGGCATAATAAAATAAGTCCCTAGTCTTTAATCACATATAATTAAATTAATAAATATTTACGGTCAATCTTACCCAAATCTACCTAGTGCTTTACTAAGCAAAGCTTGTACTATGGATAATATAGATAAATAAATAATTCAATGCATAGAAAAATCCATGACACAAGAACAAATATTTGTGTTGTGCTCAACACACCAATACATGCCCTTGCCGGGATTCGAACCCAAGACTTGCTTCGTAGGCAGGGTCACTACCAATTATAGATCAGGAACCAGAACCGGTTACCCTAATCAGGGTTTTTATAGGCTTATTTTAAAAGTGGTTTTAAAAACCCTATTAATAAAGTTACCTTATGATAAGGTAAGTTAGCACTAACCGAAATGAAAACCCCATCAATACGGTTACCCTATCATAAGGTTTTGAACCAGTTTAAACTACTATAAGTAGGCTAAACTAGTCGTCATATGATTTGTAGTATTTGCTATTTGGTTAAAAGACAAAAATAATAAGTTTACGTTGTTTTCTATTGATTGCAAATTTAATTTGATGTTTCTTTAGAAGAATTTATAACAATGAAACTAAACATTGTGTTATTTGGTCTTAAACTTTTGTAGCAAGCCTTTACGACGAATGATAATCCGCAACATTAGCTGTCTTTTTGGCTGAATGCGCCAAGAGCGAGATGCCTTAAAAAAAACATTAGCTGTCACATTATTTGAGATACAAACAACTGAATTACTTATTAAATACTAAATAGCTTACGATAACTATCAGTTTCATATAACTGTTTTAAAATAGTTGATAAATATTTTCATCTCTAACGACTATCCCTAGTAATTTTAATAACTTCCCCATAATTCCCAAAGGGTAATTAAAATACATACTATTTTTCACATTCCTTAACGGTCAACCTCAACTTATCGTACAAACGTAAATCACTTATATTGCTTCAGTATTAAAGTTGAATTTCGTAAAGCTAACTTAAGACATGAATACAATGATCCAACGACCACCTGTCAAAGAGCTTCAATCACCCCGTTCAAAACTCCTTATGCCAAAATACACTTTAATATACGGTATTAAAGTCGCATTTGGGTTGAATAGCAGTTCAGGGCAAAACAACGTGGAATCGGAATCAACAGGTGGCAGCAAAAAGTGACTCTTGTTACAATAGCATTAAGGTCGTTTTTGTGAAGGTCCGATTGGCTATGGAAGGGCTACTTTGCGTTACTTTGTATAAAACTCACTTTTTTCTCACCTTATTGTAAGTTTAATATCCATTTCTGAAAAACTAGTTTTTGCGATGTTTATTATAGATGACGTAAAGAAGTAAACTTGGTGACACTTTTGCGACTTCGTTTTGTTATACATATATTGTTATATCAACAGTAGTAAAAGATTTTTGAGATCTTACAGTCAAGCTATAATTTCAATCAACATTTGCGATAGGTACAATTAATTAGCAACAGCAGTCTGCGTCAAAACAAAACTCACTCTTTCAAAAATCAGTCAAGAACCTCAAGAAGTGAAGTCAAAGTCAAAGTTTACTACTGTAGCAATGTAATTTTATATTACTGTGATACTTGCTTTACGCATTCCACCCGGGTGTGGGGACGGACCCGGGTGGATATGTAGGACTCCTCGTAGTGGGCTAATGAGGCCCCGAGTCTACCCACTAAAAACCTCTCCGTCTGCCGTCTTTGTGCCTTAGTGGTGGGCTGGAGGAACGCTTGCGCTTTACCTCTTCAGCACCACCAGCACCTCTCCGATCTCCAGAGCACCGCCTCCGGAGGTCCTTGTTGACCTTGTTCGTTTTATCGTGTGCCAGTGCGGGCACCCGCCCAATGACCTCGTATGTGAGGGATGTCATAAATATATATGAGATCTGGGGCTTTACGAATTACCGCCCGTGGTTTGTCTAAAGTTTTACGTCTTGCCTTGGCCAGGAAGTAAGATTTTCTCCTCGCGTAGCGGGCAGAAAATCCCACTTACGGCCTAGGGTGACGTAAATAATATTATACCTCCCCGGTTTTTTTACGCTGGTTTTTTTTGAGGCAGAGGTTGTCTTTCCGAAGTGGTAGTTTATCGACATTCATAGGTGTACGTAATATGCCTTAATTGAAGAATAAAGAACTTGACTTTGACTTCGTCCTTAGTGGACTGCCCGCCAATTTTAGGACTCCGTACCTCAAAAGGAAAAAACGATGCCCTTATAGGATCACTTTGTTGTCCATCTGTCTGTCTGTTGAGACCCTTCATCTCGGGAACGCGTGGAGGTATCGAGTTGAAATTAAATCATCAACTCAGGTCTACAGTCCCTTGAAGCTGTGAACAAATCAAGTTGACGTAAATATAGATACGGCCGTTTATGCCGCAAAAAACATATATTTCGTCACTCTCAAGGGAATCAAAATTTATAGGGCACTTTCCGTTGACCTAGAATTTTGGTAAGTAATATCGTCTTCTACTACAAGTACAGCACGGCTATCACAAGACGGCGCGCGAGCTCTCTCGATTTTTCACGCACTATACCTCTCTTTCTAAGTTTTCTAATAGGAGAGAGACGGATAGTGCGAGAAAAATCGAGAGAGCTCACGCGCCGTCTTGTGATAGCCGTGCAGGGTAAAATCTGAAACCTATCATCATCATCATCTCAGCCGAAAGCCTCCACTGCTGGACATAGGCCTCCCCCAAAGACTGCCACAATGACCGGTCCTGCGCCACCCGCATCCAGCGCTGGATGCTGGAAACCTATGCATTTGTAATTTTGTACGGAACCCTCGGTGGGCGAGTTCGACTAGCACTTGTCCGGTTTTTTTAGGGTTCCGATACCTCAAAAGGGACACTTATAGGATCACTCGGTTGTCTGTCTGTCCGTCTGTCACAGCCGATTTGCTCCGAAACTACTAGACCGATTGAGTTGAAATTTGGTACACATATGTAAATTGGTGACTCAAAGATGGACGCGTAAAGTAAGTTAATGAATTCTGAACAAGGAGGCCACTTTTGGGGGGTAAACTGGAAAATTAAAAAAAAAAGTTTCGTATTGTTTGTTGTAAGCATCTCAGTTCTCTAGTAACCTACTTAATTAAAAACTAGTTGTACAATAAGGCAGACTCCTTAACTCGAAAAATCTTTTACATTTAAGATTAGAAGTTAAGATTGTAATTATTATGTATTTTTTTTATGAAATAAACAGTTCAAATTTTATTTTTTTTCAGTTTTTTTTTTATAATTTTAGCAAAAACAGATTTGAACTGATTTAGGAAAAAAGACGAACATTGACCATCCCCCTCCCCTTATCTCCGAAACTACTAGGATTAAAATTCTGAAAAAAATATGGAAAATAGTTCTTTGCCTAAATATTATATACCTATAAGAAGTTTGAGTATTCAAAAACACTTATGAAATTTAGATTATATATGGAACCCTCACCACGTGAGTTGAACTCGCACTTGTCCGGTTTTTTTAATGAAAGTTCTATTCGAGTTTCGTTAGTGGCGCCGCAATTGTCATCGTCAGCCACGATTACGCTGATTGCTGGTAGCAAATGATACCCGCCGGGTCGCGGGTAATTGTGCGACTTCCTCCAGGCAACATGGGCTCACGTCAACCAGGGGAATGCTGGCTTCATTATAACTTTGTAGTCGTTCGCGCATTTTCAATGATTCTAAATTCTAATCTCAATCAATTCTAGCGTTGTTCCCGGTGTCCTAAAGGAGCCCAGAATCGAGCAACTAATGCCAATGTTTGGCAAGCAGTAGTTTTACTATCCTCAGAAGTGAGGAACCAACTTAGGAGAGCCAACTGTTTTTTTTTAAATTCAAATAATTTATTTAAAAAAAACAGGTATACGGGGTGCTTCCTGTAACAGGAGCAATAAATTAAACGGAGGCTTCCTTACTGCATTTGTAGTAACCCCTTTTGTCCATTTCTTTTCAAATTTTGTTTAACTCGGAGAAAAATTGATCTAAAGCAGGGGTTTTCAAAGTGGGGGGCGCGGGTCCCTGATGATGATGATTTGGTTAGCTAGCACATTCACTTTCGTTTCCTTGCATTGAAGCGAAGGGGGCGTGAGAATTTCTTTTTGGGCAGCAGGAGGCGTGCCTAAAAAAAGTTAGGGAACCCCTGATCTAAAGTTATGTCAGTGCTACCTAACTGCGCGTGGGAACTCAGAATTATACCTAAACTTTGCGCGCCGCAAACGGTACATCCGCCAGTGGGTCGGCGCACGCGCTCACGGCCGGACGCTGCTTACGCGCACAAGAAAAGTTATTCACCAATTCTTTAAAAATGAGTTCGTAATGTTTTTTACGGAACACCTAATACCTATTTCAAATACTTACGTGATACATTTAGGCCTGCTTGAGTTTCGGTGATTTTGTATACCTACCCCGAGCCTCCGACAAGTTTAGGTACTCCGCCACTCCGTTGTTTGTATTGATTTCATGTTTATATTTATCCCTGTCTAGCAGCAATTATAATAGTTTACTTAGTAAGATTTACGGGGTGCATGCATTGCACGGCCTAAGAAAGGGCGTAAACATCGTCGTTGCTATGGGAACTTATAACCTTTTGGAAGTGCTTGGAATGCACTCGTGAGGATGAAACACGTACCTAATCAGAATATTTTAAAATGCCTAGTGACTGACAAAATATAATTGTCATGCCATAAATCTCAACATTAACATTAAAATTGATATGTAAGTATCTAAGTACGAATTAGAGCAGCCTCGGGTTGGGGCACGCACGGATCACCTATTTTGCTCAAATTCGTACGCGCTCACGCCCTGAACATTTAGAGAAGGAAAAATATTCGTGCAACATTACATCAAGGTGAAGCAATTGTAGTTGGTTACACATCATTATAAAAATATTTCAAAAAATATTAATTATAACTTCATTTCTAAGCGGTGTCAACCCCGAGCGTCTATTGGCTGGCAAGTGCGGGCAACGACCGGCGCGTTCAAGGTCGCTCCATTGTTAAATTTAGTAGGCATGGAAAGCGGTAGGTATGCGCTTTTTTATTCAGAGTCGAGTATCTGTTCGTTAGAACTATTATATAATCTGTGGTTATGTCCTCCGACCCGAGTAATGTATTTTGGCACCACGAGATCATAGCACTGCACAGTAGTCAATGCAGATTTTGAGGTAACATCATGTAGTGAGTCATAATAGTTTTTGCATTTTTGTTTTCAAAAGATATTTTTGTGATTTTTTCAATTTTTTTTATTTTTTTGTGTTATTAAAATAAAAAGTTACTTATATCACTCCAGAAGAGTAAAAAAGTACATCAAAACTTAAATTAAAGAAAAAACAACCAATTTTTTTTTTTTTATTAAAACCACTTAGAAACAATTGCGCACAAGCTTAATAATCTACCGTTTAATTTATTGCTCCTGTTACACGAAACACCCCGTATAATACAAAGGTATGATAGGGTATCAGAAAAACATGTCTCACTGTGTTTTTCCTTGCCAAAAGGCATACATAATTCAATCAAATACAAATTACGACTTCAGCACGGCTATCACAAGACGGCGCGCGAGCTCCCTCGACTTTTCTCTCACTATCCGTCTCTCTCTTATTACAAAACTTAGAAACAGAGGAAGTGGTATTAGGAACCATCCACTTTATGTATGGCCTCGTGCAGATGTAGTTATTTGCCTTTCTCATGTCTACAGATTCCCAATTCTACAGATTTTCATGTCTACAGATTCTCAATTCTACAGATTTTCATGTCTACAGATTCCCTTGTCTACAGATTCCCAATTCTACAGATTCTACTCGTATCTACAGATTCCCAATTCTACAGATTTTCATGTCTACAGATACGATAACCAACCAGTAATTATTAATCTAGAGAAATAAGTTTTATCTCTTCGGAAAAAAGGTAGAAGCTCCGATGTTTATAAATTTCCTTATTCTAATCACATGATCACACTAAACTTGTATGTGTCTGTATTTTGCTATAGTTAGACTAGAATTGGGAGTCTGTAGAATCAGAAATATGTGAACTGGAAATCTGTAGAAATGGAAATCTGTTGAATTGGGAATCCATAGAATTGGGAATCTGTAGGATTGGGAATCTGTAGAATTGGGAATCCGTAGAATTGGGAATCCGTAGAATTGGGAATCTGTAGGATTGGAAATCTGGAGGATTGGAAATCTGTAATAGAAATCTGTAATATAAATCTGTAGAATTGGGAACAAACCAAGTAGATCTAAATGTCAATTTTTATATGGAAAAATGACAGTTGGATCTACCTAACGCGCGTTCGGAACGTTACGTGATTACCCCCCAGACTTCTTTATTATCCTCAGCTAGAACTACCCACGTTTCTCATTTCCTAGGATACCCACAACTGTGATACAAAAAACAAGTACATCTGAATTCCTAATATAACGCTTTACTCATGTTTACAGAATCCTTAGATGTTTTAGTAAAGACTAAAACCTTATTCGTTTTCAACTTTTTCATTTGAGTTACCTCGGCGGTAAGGGAGACAGACAGGCAGATAGACAGATAGACACTACAGACAGACAGTTGAGTGATCTTGAAGAGTACTTTTTCCAGCGCCCTATCATACTTTGTAACATTCACATCAACCAATTGCAAAAAAGGTTTCCATTTCGATTCATAAGTTCTCCGTGTATGTGTGGTGTGTGTTTTAGAGTAATCTTTTTCTACGATAGACATCCAAGATTATGTACAGTAAGGGAAATGTATTAACGTACCACCGTAGAACCCTATCGGCATAAGGTAACATACCACTCGAGTTTAAGTGACGGCGGCCTGTCAATTGCGACAGGGTTCTACGGTGGTACGTGAATGTCGTGAATACATTTCCCTTACTGTACGTCGCGTCACCCTAGCCGTAAAGTGACACTTACCAAAATCACACTTCCTGGCCACGAGACGTGAAATTTTTGTATAACATGCGGTAATAATGAAAGTCCCTTGTGATCCGAGACTTGCTCTGTTCTAGCGCCCTAGGTGACTAATAAATACTTTTTTTAGGATTCCGTACCTCAAAAGGAAAAAACAGAACCTTTAGGATCACTCGGTTGTCTGTCTGTCCGTCAGTCACAGCCGATTTGCTCCGGAACTACTGGACCGATTGAGTTGAAATTTGGTACACATATGTAAATTGGTGACCCAAAGATGGACGCGTAAAGTAAATTAATGAATTCTGAACAAGGGGGCCACTTTTGGGGGGTAAACTGGAAAATTAAAAAAAAAAAAATTCGCAAACTGTATTGTGTGACATATCAAATGAAAGGAGTTATTGTAAGCGTGTCAGATATATATTTTTTATAATTTTAGCAAACACAGATTTGAGGTTATTTAGGAAAAAAGACGAAAACTGACTATTCCCTCCCCCCCCTTATCTCCGAAATTCTGAAAAAAATATGGAAAATAGTTCCTTGCCTAAAGATTACAGGAAAACCTATAAGAAGTTTGAGTATTCAAAAACACTTATGAAATTTAGATTATATACGGAACCCTCTCCACGCTAATTGAACTTGCACTTGTCCGGTTTTTTTTTCAATTCACTTCTCTTTTTTTCTATATAATATTTTCTATATATTTAACTATTTATATCTATTACATATTGATACTGTGAAATAAACGTAGTAAACACCAAGTCATCAAAACTTCTTCGATGAAAAGGCGGGTATTTGAGTTTAAGGATCCACATTTAAAAAACCGACTTAGCAATGTTGACCATTTTGTATACAAAATACAAAATTTACAAAATACAAAATTTATTTATTTAGCTAGTGAGTTACAAACAGGGAGAATTACAAAGAGCTTAGCCTAAGAATTTTATAAAATAGAGTTAAGCAATAGTCCTCACACTAGGACGAGCCTGTGTCGTGAGAACTGTTAAGGTGTTTTCAGAAAAGTTTAACCCAAACGTGATGCGCAAAAATACAGGTATTAAACAATGGACTACTTTAACAATATGCAGAGTCGCTATTCGCATAAAATATTTATTAAACATGGCCTTTTTGTTTGTGGCACGTGGCTATTGTTTGTTGGTCCGACGGGTCTCAAGATATCCTGCCGAACTCCACTAGAGTTTAACAATTACTTCTACATAACCCACCTCAGTGCGACGTTGGATCTCAACATTTCTCACTCGGTCTCCGGGAATGTCACACGCTAGTATTCAAAAATCAGAACAGCCCAACTGGGTATGAACCAGGCCCCGTAGCATGGTTGGCCTTTATCACGCGATAGGTGATAGGATAGAGCGTGCGTCACTGGCTGACACCGTTCGATAGAACGAGACGACGCTCTTATCTTGTCACTTGTCGCGTGATAAGGCTAACCATGCTGCGGCTCCTGGGATCGGAACCGGTTTTTTCAAAAGTCCCCGAAGTAGGTAGTCTAATATTTTGAATTATTTTAGGCTCTTAATGTAGGACTCTATCATGTATTTAGGTAACATTTTCGTATTATTAGACAGCCTGAACAAAAATGAAATTATAAACCAAAGAACGAAATTGAACGAAATAAAACCGGTATTTTTGTATAGTGAAAATACCGGTATCCGATCCCTGGTATGAACCACTTAAAGCTAGACCTGCTTCGATTAAAACGAGATCTAAACGCGGTCACTACCAACTAGCTTATCTCTAGAGATAACTAAATTAATTGTTGCCATTCTGCGTGGGTTAAGAAAGCTCGGACACTTAATGCTTGTCAATTTCCTGAGCTTTCGACCGGCAATTAAAATGATTACATGAGCTTAAAGCTCGCCTTTGGCGCTATGTTGATAGCGTTATCTTATTGAGCTTTTTACTGACTTCGATTTGTTTCAGTGTATTTTTATGGAATGGAGTAGGCAAACGAAAACACAGACTAGCTGATGACAAAATAAATGTTGCATTGGTTTTTAAGTTGTTATTATTTTGTTACTAGCTTCCGCCCGCGACTTCGTCTGCGTGGACCCGGGATAAAACTATCCTATATTTTAATCCAGGCTATAAACTATCTTAATGCAAAATTTCATCCATATCGGTTGAGCCGTTTAAGCGTGATTGAGTAACAAACATCTAAACATTCAAACTTTCGCATTTATACTATTATCTATTTCAGATTGGAAGAGTTCGGTGACAGATGTCATCTCAGTACAGTTTATGTCATCTTTGACGTTTGATAACATAAACTGTACTGAGATGACATCTGTCACCGAACTCTTCCAATCTGAAATAGATTATAGTACGCTCGAACTAGCAAGTGCGACAGAGACACGAACGAAGTTCGTTTTCGTTTCGCGGTAGGCCCTGGATAATGTATATTCTAAGGTGTTCGAATTAAAATGTCTATACAAGACTATAAAACTGTCATATAAGTTTGAGACAACATAATTTTAAGTACCGCTACGTTGTAGTTTATTATATGTATGTAAATTATTCAGTAGGTAGCATTGTAAACAAAACGATCTCTCGTCGACATAGCTTGTGAAACACCAAACGATACTCTGTATAATATATATAATATAATTCGATAGGATAAAGGCCTTAGCTGTCTATCCATGTACAAAACGTGATTATGGGAACAAATTTAACAATAAGTTTTTTTTAAATAACATTGAGAACTTTCCAGTTACTTTGAATACTCAAACTTCTCATAGGTTTTCCTGTAATCTTTAGGCAAGGAACTATTTTCCATATTTTTTTTCAGAATTTTTAGCCTAGTAGTTTCGGAGATAAGGGGGGGAATGGTCAATTTTTGTCTTTTTTCCTAAATTACTTCAAATCTGTTTTCGCTAAAATAATAAAAAAAAATATCTGAGATGCTTACAACAACCCCTTTCATTTGATATGTCACAATACAGTGTGCGAATCTTTTTTTTTTAATTTTCCATTTTACCCCCCAAAAGTGGCCCCCTTGTTCAGAATTTATTAATTTATTTTACGTGTCCATCTTTGGATCTCCAATTTACATAATGTATAAAAAAATTCAACTCAATCGGTCCAGTAGTTTCGGAGCAAATCGGTTGGACAGACGGACAGACAGACGCACGAGTGATCCTATAAGGGTTCCGTTTTTGTCCTTTTGGGTACGGAACCCTAAAAAGATATGTGCTTAGGCTAAACTTAATACCGATTATAAGATTTGTAAATAAAATATACCTACGTGTCCACGATTGGTACTTCCTTATTGCAGGTAAGCGTAAAAAAACTGTAACATTTTTATTACATAGGTACATTAAGTTTGCTGCTTATGTTGGAACAATATTTGCTGATTTACGTCTCGTATAATATAGTACTGATAATATAATCGACTTTCTATCCTAATTGACTCGAAGATTTACGACTCAATATTAACGTCAATATTTTAAGCCAACCTGTTTATATTAACAGTAGCGAAATTTCAGAACGCAACCCCGCCATCTATCTCTATCTAGCACGCTGGTAATGGCGTCTTCTGTCTCGCGGCTCGCATCGTGCGGTTGGTTGCCTTCAGTAGCGCTTACGCATGCTAGGGAGAAGCGCGTTTTAAATTTCGAACGTTTTTCGCGCGTATTTTTTTTTTATTTGTGGCCAGTGCTAGTGATGTGACGGTTATATTGGATTACAGTGTTTGGATCAGTGAGGTTTGGTATAAATGTTTGGATTGTGATAATGATAAAACCTTTTAAAATTATGTTAAAATGACTACAATGTGCGTTTAGTCGTGGAAGCTTTACCTACCTAATAGTGGATTTTTTTTAAATTAAACGATATCACTATGATTGGGCACTGTTAGCAGGCGTCCCTTCACAACATCGCATGGTTGGGCACTTTTATTTCTGAAATAATCGTAATAAAACTTAATGAACATAAATAATTTAACATATATTTTGATGACGCTTGGAAATCAATAGGCTCAACTGTTAATTAATTAATAAATATTGAAAATAGGTAACCGTTTAAAAATGGGCATATACAATATTTTTGTCCCCTTAAACGGATAATAACAAAACTGACAGTCAATATAAACCGCATACTTATAGTAACAAAACCAACAGGTTAGATTAAACATCGCTTTAGTTAACCTTTAATCTGCCTTTTTTAAATTCCCTTAATGTACCTACTTTACCTACATGTTATTGTATTGTTTCTCTCTGTAACTGCTTTGTTTATGTGAGGTGTGCAATAAAGAGTATTTGTATTGTATTGTAATTTTTTCACACAAAATGCCTAAGTCTTTTGTGCCACATAAATCTACTGCAGCTGCAGTTGTACATATCACAAAAATCAACACAAAATTCATTAACTAATGAAGTTATTTATGAAATGCCAAAGAAAAATGATTACTGACAAAATGACCTAGCAACAGGCAGCCTATTACTTACCTACGGTACTTTATTTATGAAACTCAATAATATAGTTTGTATGGTGCGTTATGATTAGTGATGTGCAAATTCCAAAAAGTTGGAAAAGTTCTCGGAAATTTCTAGAAAGTTTCACAAGGAATTAAGGAAGTTTGCATGTTGGAAATGGAAAGTTTCAATTCCCATACAAAAATGAGCTGCAACATAGGATAATTTCCGAAATTATCCTATGTTGCAGAAAAATTACGCAATATAGGAAACTTTCCGTCGGCACATTAGTACTTATGAGTATCAATCAAGTGCCTATCGAAATAAATTCCTATTGACAAATTATTGGTGACCATGAGTTTTTTCCATTGCATATCGGTATCACGGAACCGATTTGTGTGCACGACAAAAAACGTCCAAACAAGATGAATGGATGGTATAAAGTATAAATCGTTACAGAACCAAAGATTCATGCTAGGCATATATAAAAATGGAATTGTATATATAAGAAAAAATATTAGAAAGAAAAAGATTTAATTTAGTTTAAATTTAATTTAGTTATCTTAATCTTGTATATACTTTAGAAAATAAATCAAACATGTTACCTAATGATTTAAAAAAGAAAAATAAGAATACAATATCTTTGTCAAAAAAAAATGTAGAGCTGATAATCTGCCTCCATTGAAGAAGGGTCTACAATGGCTAAAATTCATCATCATCATCATCATCATATCAGCCGGAAGACGTCCACTGCTGGACATAGGCCTCCCCCAAAGAGTGCCACAATGACCGGTCCTGCGCCAGGTCATGGCCATGGCTAAAATTAAAGGTTGTTATTGATTATATCCTATACCAATGATGTAATATAAAAAAAGGTAGATATGTTGTCTATACGAAATTCCGTGTTTAAAAATGGCCACCAAATCTGACAGCTAACGTTTCCACTGACAACTAGAAACTGAGGCGTGCCAATTGACTCAATTTTAGTGTGCCATTTTTCGAGCACGTATGACCTATCTACGTCTTTCTTATATTACATCATTGTCCTATACTATTAAACAAGCAATATTTGTATATATATTTGCAATCACGTTCTCGGAAACGGCTCTAACAATTTCAATGAATATGGGGGTTTACGGGGGCGAGGAGTCGATCTAGCTAGGTCTCATGTCCGGGAAAATTCGTTTTCTCCATCTCCATATTTTCTCTATTTTCAGCCGAGCAGAGCTCGCGGCCCAGGGACTTAAAATCTTATTCTTCTTATCGAATGAGATCATGCTTATGAATTATGATCCTTAAGGCTCAAAGGCACCCATAGGGCAATGGAGAGAGCTATGTTGGGAGTTTCTCTGCGTGATTGTATCAGAAATGAGGCTATCCGAAGCAGAACTACTTTAACAAATATCGCTAAATTCAAGTGGCAGTGGGCGGGGCACATTGCACGTAGGACCGATGGCCGTTGGGGCGGAAAGGTTCTCGAGTGGCGACCACGTACCGAAAGGCGCGGCGGGGGTAGGTGGACTGATGACCTGGTAAAGGTCGCGGGAGTCCGCTGGATGCACGTGGCGCAGGACCGGTCAATTTGTCTTTAGGGGAGGCATGGACGTCTTTCGCCTGATATGATGATGATGATGATGATGATGATGATGATGATGATATGATCCTACAAATGAAACCACAAGCTTGCAACCAAAATATCAACGTTTTTATCAATAAATTGACACCATCTTGAGACTGGATGTAAGTGCGGAATCCAGTTTTTATTCACATATAATGAGTTAATCGAAGTTGGCTTATAGTACTCGGTATGCTAAGATTATCCTGAATCATTCTAGACATTTTTAACCTTATTACAATAGATTTAAGGTTGAGAATAGGTATCAGGACCGTGTTTAAGTTGCATTGTGGGAGGGATGCGGTTGAAAAGCAATTAAAATTATTTGTAACTAGGATAAGATGATTCTTATGATAAAAGGATATTTTTTATGTAAGTACAGTGAAGTTGCCAGTGATGACATATGGCACTGAAACTTGGTCGCTTACTAATGGGCGTCATAAAAAGGCTCAAAGTCACCCAAAGGGCAATGGAGAGGGCTATGTTAGGAGTTTCTCTGCGTGATCGCATCAGAAATGAGGCTATCCGCAGCAGAACCAAGGTAACCGATATAGCCCTCCGAATTGCTAAACTTACTGGCAGTGGGCGGGACACATTGCACGTAGAACCGATGGCCGTTAGGGCGGAAAGGTTCTCGAGTGGCGACCACGTACCGGAAGGCGCGGCGTGGGTAGGCTGGGCAAGGTGGACTGATGACCTGGTAAAGGTCGCGGGAGTCCGCTGGATGCGGATGGCGCAGGACCGGTCAATTTGGAACTCTCTGGGGGAGGCCTATGTCCAGCAGTGGACGTCTTTCGGCTGATATGATGATGATGACAGTGAAGTTTGTGGTTTCTTAAAATTGGCATCTCATTCGTTTTGTATAATGCTTATTTCGTCTCATCGTGTACTCGGTCTCCTGCTGGTCGAACACGTAACGCATTGTACGCGCGTCAAGTAGATCTAAATGTCACTTTTTACGTGGAAAAATTACAGTTAAATTGTCCTAACGCGCGTTCGAAACGTTACGTGATTACCCCTCTGTTGTGTGTGGCAATTAATCGAACGAGCGAGCGCAGCAAACGAAGTTCTATGCTTCAGCTTAGGCCGAAAAGCGTTCGTATGTCCGGTCTCTGTTCCGCTGTCCGGCTGTTCTCTACTTACAGGTCGCATTTCTCAACCGATTCTGGTGAAATTTTGTGAGCAGGTTTGTTAATTAAAATAAATAAATAAATTAATTAATTAAGTACTTAGATTTTTTTGTCGAGTCATCATTCAAATTTTTTAAAAAATGCGGTTCTAAAGCTCGCAGAGCAGAGCCGCTAAGTTAAATAACACTGACCAATTAAAATCACACTTATATTACATATTTTATTTACTGTAAAACATAGGAATGGATATTAGTCACATGACATGACCAAGACCTCAAGAGAGTGACCAGCAAGAATGAATGAATGAATGTGTGTTACTGCTGTACCTCAAGGATCTATTCTAGGTATATTCCTGTTGCTTGTTTATGTAAATGATCTATAAATGGAAAGCCGAAGATCAGGCATTGTCATGTTCGCCGATGACACCTCGTTACTGTTCAAGGTTAATAGGAAAGATACTGAACTCATTGAACCAAATAATACCCTGTCCATGATATCTGACTGGTTCGCTGCCAATAACTTAGTGTTGAATCCGAAAAAACCGAAATTTATAAAATTTACACTAGCGAACTGAAATGTAAACTTAGCCTCAAATATCAACTTAATGGTGAAACCATAGAATTTGTAAAGTCAACTGTATTCTTAGGTATTACGTTAGACTCTAAACTGCAGTGGGGTTCCCACATAACTGCGATAGGAAAGTAGAGCTCCGCTGCTTTTGCAGTCAGGAGAATAAGGCAGCGAAAAAGTAAATAAGATAAACGACTACATCATGGATAGGGATATTTGGCAGCGATAAAATCCTGCACTAGAAATCTGTCTTAAAATAAATAGGCTTTCTACTGTAGCATTATAATTTCAAAATTTTGTAATACTCTGATACTGAAATTATATATTGTTTAATGTTTTGAAAAAATGACACCTCGCCGAGTTTTTTACGCCGGTTCTTCTCGAGGCAGAGGTTTACTTTCCGAACCGGTGGTAGTTTATCGACATTCATAGACGGTGCATGTAATATGCCTAAATTGAAGAATAAATCACTTTGACTTTGACTTTACTGTAGCAATGTAATTTTAAAATTTTATAATACTCTGATACTGAAATGATATTTATATTGTATACTGTTTTGAAAAACGGACACCTCGCCGAGTTTTTTACGCCAGTTCTTCTCGAGGCAGAGGTTTTCTTTCCGAACCGGTGGTAGTTTATCGACATTAACAGGTGCATGTAATATGCCTAAATTGAAGAATAAATTACTTTGACTTTGACTGCTCATTGACTTTAAGGCGACTTAGGTTCAGAAAACGTATTTTTAAAAAGTTGTAGCGCTTGTTTGGATCATAATACGGCTGCCTTAAATTTAAACCCACTCTGCATTATACATATAACAATAATTCATTAATTATCCGCTTGTTAGCTATCTGTCACTTGTCTTGGTCAAATGCTGTAACTTATGTCTCTCTTAATAAGTCTTATTCGTTTTTCGTCACCCTCTTCCTTGTGCGAATTCGTAGTTCGACGTTCGTCTCTTTCGTTTTTTATCTCTCTTTTATTTTTAATCGCATCCTAAGTTTGTCACGTTCGTTTTGCCTTTATTCACGCTAATAATATGTTAAATAACACGCGTAGTTTTGCGATATAACGACTTCGTCAATGTACTAACTAACCTTTGTTTGTAGTCGAATATAATCTACACCCACGTGATAGCCACTAACCCACTCAATATTAAACTAATGTCCATAAGTTACACTGTTACAGTACTTTCAATAGTTCAACAAATCGATCCATCGGTTAGACCCCCACACTGTTGACACCGCACTTGAAACTGTGTAACCGTTACACACATCATTGAAACTGGACCAATAGATAAACATTTTCACTTTAATGAACCAATTATTATGCGAGAATCTTAAAAATTGAACCAGTCACGGCATTTACTCTCCTAAATCAAAGAGCCGCAGCTCCAAACCATTCTCAAGCCGATACGAGGCTTTTTAACTCGGAAGGGTATGCACAACCTATGCATATTTAAGTGAAATAGTTCTTCAATATCTTGTAGGAGTTGCAGGTAATGGTAACTAGTCTTATTTATTGCGTTACGCCTACAGTTTTGCACGATATTATAGTGAATGCAATTAAATTTGCCTTTCGCTATCACCTTTTGCCAGATAATTTTTAACCTTAGTAGTGAATTAACAAGGCAATTTCTTCTGCGTGCTCAGTTGATAGGATGGGGTCATAAATCGGTGCTGTAGGTAGTCAAATACGAAACAAATACTTACAGCAGTTGTAAGTAGAACGACTTGTGTAATTGGTTCTATGGGGGGGCCTTTAGGTGATGTTTTAATGGTGGTTGACTAAATTAAGAGCCCATTAAAGTTAGTAAGTGGAAAGTTGGTATTGGATGGAATTTTATCTAGATAGAGATAGCGCGTATATGACAAGATTGAATGCGAACATAAGTATTTATTATTAGTTAAGAGGGGGTTAACGTGCTCACTAGCGCCACTGGTAAATAATTGCGATTATTTAAATTTAACGATAGGTATTTAAAAAAGGAGGCTACTTCACACTGTATTTTGTATTTCAGTACCTTGTTTTTATGTTGCTGGCTTGTATATAAATATTTTTTTATGCCATTCGTCCTGTTTTAGACAAGGCAATTAATATAAATTAGTTAAAAGAGCTAAAACAAACATTTTCGGAAAATCCAACTGATTTTTTACAAATATTAGTCTACGAGTATGTCACTCCCACGATTAAGAGGTCTCCAACGACACCTCATATGTCGAAATTCGTCAAACGGTTTAGGCTCTGACTTGCGCGTGCCAAAGAATAAGTCAAGCTCGAAAAACATAACCCTCCTTTCCTTCGGCAGTCGGGTAAAAAAGGCATCATGCTGAGTCCCTTTCAACGTCGTTGTTTTGTATATTTCTGTGTTCAATTGTAAGGTGAAGACGTTAATAATAATAGACGTTAATTTTCTGTCTTTCTTCTAAAGTTTTGTATGAAATGATAACAAGACATGTCGTTATAAACCTCTCACCCTCGCATCTTACTTTTCAGATTCCACAAACTATTTCATATTCAACTCTGAGTTAATCCCCAGTATATTTAGAACTCTATATTCATAACAGATATTCGTAATATGGTATCAGATCAGAAGCTTTGTAAGCATTGTGAATTATCCATACCTAAATTAAAAAAAGTAATAATGCTGTCCTCGGCGAGGGCTACATGTTTGTGCCCTTTGGTGTGGAAACCCTGGGCCGTGGGGACCGGGCGCAAAGGCCCTATATAAGGAACTTTCGGAGCGGCTCATCCATACATCCGGTGACCAAAGGGCTGGCAGCCATTTTGGCCAAAGGATTAGCCTAGCAATCCAAAGAGGCAACGCTGCCAGCCTTCTGGGCACCATAGCCAACGACAGGGACCTGGGGGGCATTTTCTTTTTATAGGTTTAGTTTATAATTAGTTACAGGTTTGTGTAGAGTTTTCTATAATTTGTGCATTCCCCATTATATATAGTTAAAAAATAAATACTGTTTACCATAAAAAGTAATATTTCCATTGTAAACTTTAAAGATAGATTTATTTTAACTGCAGACTGGAAGCAGTATTTGTAAATGGGGCCGTAAAAGTTAATTACGCCTAATAACTGTTCAGAAATTAGCCTCTAATTAACCGAATAGGTATTGTTGTGGTTGACATGATTCACAGTAGTAATGTCGTTTTGGTACGAGCGCTGCCCCCCTATTCTGTAACTTGTTTAAGCTCACCTCAACGCTCACCCACAAATATATCTTGACACCGCGATGCGTAGTAACTAAGCGTAGGTATAGGTCTAGTTTCGTAACGGGTGACCGGCGGGGTGAGCCGCATTTGCGCGTAGCGAATAACAGCCCGGGTTTTGGCTAAACAAGTGGCTAAGAAATAACTCTTATTCAGAACTAGGTGCATAAATTAAGTGACAGTTAGACAGTAATCAAATTAGTTTATTGCTGAGTGCAGTCAACCAGATTTCCAAAACGAATGCCAGGCCCGCATTCGGACAGCCGTTTTCACCGGTCTGGCCCGCATTCGGGCAACTGTTTACACCGATCGATAGAGCCCGCCTTCGGGATGCAGGAGCTTTCCAAAATGCATGCCAGACCCGCATCCGGGCAACCCTTTTCACCGTTCGAAAGGGCCCGCTTTCCGGGTGCAGGAGATTTCCAAAACGCATGCCAGACCCGCATTCAGGCAACCATTTTCACCGGTCGATAGGGCCCGCATTCGGGGTGCAGGAGATTTCCAAAACGCATGCCATAGCGTCCGCATGCAGGGAGCCGTTTTCAACTTTTCACTGGTCGATAGCGGCGGGGGGGACTTCTCTTGGATGTACCTATATGTTCACGCATACTCTCTCCCTCCCGAGAACCCTTAACATCATAAGTTCGCCTTTGTACCGCCTTAACATAATTTGTCTATATGTATAACCCCCGACGCAAGAAGAGGGGTGTTATAAGTTTGACGTGTCTATGACGCTATCGACTGATTACTTTCATTAGTTGTCATCCCGATTGCGGGAACCCTCATGCGGTATATGACCGACCGACAAGTCCGACAACCAGTGGAAATGCGTCTTTAGGAGAAAAGGCTGATGATTGGCATGATATCGTCGGTATAACATTTGTTGTTTGCGCCTAGTTAATGCCAGTCTCAGAACGAGCGCAAATGTCGAGTGAAATAGGCCTCCTGTTCGTCATCTTTCACCGTCAACGGTTGCGTATAGTGTTGCCTACGATTATCCAAACCAGCCATTGTGCACTGTTCGGAGAAACTTTGAAAGCGCTATAGAGACATTGTTCTTTTGTTCTACATCTAAACGACCTAAGTAGCTAATGGAATTTTATAGTACACGATGACATTTTGCTTTGGAACAGTGTTGGATTAGTAAAAGTGAGAGATGTTGATCATTCCACGGTTTATGGTTGTCTTAGTAAAGTGAATAGTACTAGAAGGGGTTTTTAAAGTGTCACAAATAAAGTGGACCTCAATTCATTTAATCTCATACCAGAATCATGGTTACTAACGAACATAAACTTAAGTAGGTAGGTACCACATTTTATCTTGCCCTTGCCAACATAGAAAAAATATTGTGAATGTAACTTGCAGTATTTACATGTAGGTAAATATACAATCAGTAATTATACTTACATTGCGTAAGTTGTATGCACATAAGCTTGGCATACTTATGTAAGTCACGACCGAGCTGATCTGATGATGAAGACAGAAGCTGGCCATATCAACTGCTAAACTACACAAGATAAACTACACATGATAAACTACACATGATAAACTACACATGATAAACTACATATGATAAACTACATATGATAAACTACACATGATAAACTACATATGATAAACTACACATGATAAACTACACATGATTAACTACGCATGATAAACTACAAATGATAAATTACACATGATAAACTACACATGATAAACTCGTCGTGTTTGGGCTCATTGCAACATTTGCAATCCATGCATAGGCCATGACTGTGTAAAAAGTACAGTCAGCAATAAAAAAAAATGTAACATAAGTAGGTCTGTATGATACATATGTACATTGCTATTAAATATAATACATTCACCGACTTACCTTTGCTACTCGAATGAAAGTAATTCTCGGCCATTGAAATATTTTGTAAAGCTTTACGGTGGTTATATTATAAGCCATTATACAACCACAATGCAACTTATCATTGATTACGAGCATTAGTGGTGACGCAGTTCAACTATTATAAGCAGTATTTACTTCATATGTTCAAAAATGTTGTTTGAATTGAATTCAATGTTTATGATAATTTTAATCACACTCAAAACAGTTGCTGATATATTTAAATTATTATTTTAAACGTCTAACTATTATTCCTGACGTTTCTGCATACTGTGGTCCCAGCAACGGACATATTATTATTATTAATCATTTATTTTGAACCATACGTCCATATTATATTCTTCAAAAATAAAGTTAATAAATTCATCAAAAATAAAAATTTAAAAATAAAGTCACATTAAAATAAGTCAAATAAAATCATTAAAACAACACAATATAATTACTACCATGTATGGAGTTCCGGTGCTCCACCATCAGGCATTCCAACCTATCAACAATGGTGTTCTGGGCCCTATTTTATAAACATTACAATCCTACAATTTTGTATAAAAGTGACATATTTGTTAAGTTTTAGTTAGTGAAACTTAACAAATATGTCACTTTTTTACAAAATTGTAGGATTGTAATGTTTATAAAATAGGGCCCAGGAGGCTGCTGTCACTGTCTCGCACGCGGCGCATCAGGGAGGCAACTCGTTTACGAATTATAGCCTGAAAACTATCAACTCTAGCTTCTGCAAACATACCTGATACGCTGCAAAAGCGAGGCAGCCCCAACAACATCCTGAAACCATTATTGTATTGGACACGTAAGGCATTGAGAGCTCTCTGCGTATATATGGATGCATAATATTTCACTATCCTAGAAAAGTGTATCCTAGAAAATTTGCGATAATCATAGTCACCAAATCTATAAAAAACTCATATATCAGTTACAATACTGGCTTCAAAAACTGTACTGTGTCGGTGAAGATGAAGTCACGTGCGCTCGCGCAGATTGTGTTCAGCAGCGATATCTCCATCTCGCTTCGACACGACGTAACTGCATAGGAACTTC
Organism: Epinotia nisella; assembly: GCA_932294315.1. Lineage (NCBI taxonomy): Eukaryota > Metazoa > Arthropoda > Insecta > Lepidoptera > Tortricidae > Epinotia > Epinotia nisella. The sequence goes on from OW028690.1 coordinate 18,733,779, forward strand.
GTATGTACTTGTTTCGTTTTCGGTATAGTGATGGATACCGCAGCGATCTTCAACAATTTAATATAAAAATAATACGTAAAGGTATGCTTTGGTTGAGTGGTGAGATCTGAATCTTGTTGATATGTTTTGAAAAATATTTGTTATCATATCATGATATCGCAAAAAGTTGATAATCTACTTAAGCAGTACTTGCAGCTGTACATATACCTACGTTAAAGATTGATGATTAGATTAGATTAGATTAATTATTTCATGATAAAATACACATTACAAATTTGTATACATGTCAAAAAAATAAGATTTTTTATCACGATCGTCAAAATTAATTAAAAATAAATATCCAATAATATGACGATGTCAATAATTATGTGTACACTACACAATAATTTGGAAATAGTAAAATAAAACAAAAGCACAAAGATGATTCGAGTTGAAAGAAATTTGGACTTTAAATAGCAATATCTACTAAACTAGTAGCTCTGTGAACAGTAGAACTCGCGAGACTGTGTTTTTAACAGAAAACTTTTTTATTAATTCCACAAACTGAATTGACAATAAAAACTAAATAATCATCGAACCTGTTCACAAAATTTCACGAGAATGTTGACAAATGTGACTTGTATAGAGGAGAACAGCTGTACAGCCGGACATACGAAAGCATTTTGGCCCAAGCTGAAGCAGAGAACTTCATTCGCTTCGTTGTCTTCATTCGCTATCTCCAGATAAATTTCGCTCGAGAGAAAATGGAACCAAATAGTGGGCTGTTTCCACATGAATATGCGCAAGCGACGTTTCGGGCTAGAAAACAAGAAAACAGCATCCTGAATATGATTTCTGATCGTATGTACTGTGCGGCACTTTCCTATATATATACGGCGGGTATGCACATAAATCGTAATGTAATATACTCCGGTAGGTACAGTTATTTTTGTAGGGTACTGACAAAGAATGATCCAAGGTGGTATTTTAATATAAACGTTCATCTGAACTAATCTACTAATATTATAGCCCTTTTACACCCAGTTTGAAACGGTGTGTTTACATTGAACTATTTTTTTTACATGTGTCATTAAAAATGTTCATTTTAACCCTCGACGCAAAGAGAGGGGTGTTATAAGTTTAACGTGTCTGTGTGCCTGTGTATCTGTGTATCTATCTGTGGTATCGTAGCTCCCAAATGGATGGACCGATTTGAATGCGGTTTTTTTTGTGTCATAGATAATTTTAACTCGAGTGTTCTTAGCTATGTTTAATCAAAATCGGTTCATTCGTTTTTGAGATATTGAACTTTGAAATGAAGTTGTAGTTATGGATTTGGAAACTCACGATTTCTCGGTTGTAAAGGGATAATAACTACAACTTAGAAAAGTTGAAAAACCCCTGACTTTTTCAAAATTAATATCTCAAAAATGGCTGAACCGATTTTGATGAAACTTGGCTAAGAACATTCGGGTTAAAATTATCTATGACACGAAAAAAACCGCCTTCAAATCGGTCTATCCGTTTGGGAGCTACGATACCACAGACAGATACACAGATACAAAGACACGTGAAACTTATAACACCCCTCTCTTTGCATCGGGGGTTAAAAACTGGTGAGATTGCAGCTTTGTATGTATGTAGGTGGTAATCTCCGAAACTTCTTATTCCATTTCATTTATAGGCTATATTTTATCGCGGGTTTACCTGCGTTCTTCGCAATGCAGGTAGCCAGCTATAATCGTTGATAAATCCCATGGATACAGTGGGAATTCTATTCTAAACATACCAAAGTCCCATTAAATATCTAGCGAGAACTATGGTAAACCGTTGGCGCATTAAGTCGGGTCAGGCATTCAAAACGGCTCGCAAATGTAAACGCACTGCAATATTGTCACTTTGTGTGTCTATAACAGTCGGGTAGACGCTTTATGCGACTGTTATACGACTTTACGTGAACTTGTAACCTTTAGTTATATGCGATGATCATATAATTGCTGTAAAACAGGATTTCTATTGCGCTTAGCAGGTTTTAGTGCAATAGTTAGAATATTATCATTCTAATTACTGCATAAAAAGATACTGCTATTTATTATTATTACGTTAATTATATTTGTTTTTGCTCATTAAACTGGACTTTAAATTATCTTGTGTCATATAAAACTAACCGTCGACGAACATAAAATTCCAAAACATTACCGAACTCTCTCTCTCTCTCTCTCACTCAAAATTCAAATCTGTCGTCTTATTTCAAAAGCATATTATAAGATAAACGATTACATCATGGATAGGGGTATTTGGCAGCGATACTCATACTCATTTATTGAATACAATAAAAAAAAAGATAAAGTCCTGCACTAGAAATCTATCGCAAAATAAATAAGCTTTCTACTGTAGCAATGTAATTTTATAATATTTTGAAAAAATGATACGTCGCCGAGTTTTTTACGCCGTTTCTTCTCGAGGCAGAGGTTTTCTTTCCGAACCGATGGTAGTTTATCGACATTCATAGGTGCGTTGCGTGTAATATGCCTAAATTGTAGAATAAATCTCTTTGACTTTGATATTATATAGTTCTGGAATAAGCAAAACGTTGTACCTACCTATATAAAAAATTGCATGATGATATTGAAAACAAAGTATATAAGATTTTTCTCTTCAGTAGTGCATTCCTATGGACCTGGCGGTCTTGGGTTTCTGTAAGGTCTCTAGATCTTCGATGTTTTCTTCGTTGTTTGCACGCTTTATTAGTGAAATATATATATTTTTTTCAATGTTTTGTCGTCTGCTACCCATTGAACAAGCCTCATTGGCAGGGGGCTATAGGTACTATGGGGCTGGAGTGATTTTTAATATTATACTAATTTTACATACTGGACAAATCTGTTAGATTGTATATTTGTAAGTTTATATGTAAGGGGTAATCTAGTGTTAGGCACAGATGGCCACTAGACTCTAGTTGTCGTGAATAGTCATGATTCACGATAGTATACTTACATTTATGACGATGTTAATAATGATGTCTCAAACAGCCGATTTATTTCATGTAGCAATACCTACAAGAAATCATGTTTATAATGGACGGGTAGGCGAGGAGTTGGATTCGGCCTGTCTCTGTGTTTGATAACGCACGTGTTCCGGTTTGAATTACGCTAATTAGTGGTTTTGTTAGCCAATTTCCACTCAGATTTGATAATTTTTGTGGGTGAAGGTAAATAACTGTGGTGAGGTAAGTGTTTTGTGTTTGTTTGTCCTGTGAGGATGGAAACGGGTGAAAAGGAACCCCCTGATAAAGGGGAAAGTCAAAACTTAGGCAAGAAAAGGCCAAATGAAGTGCAAAATGACGGAATTGACCTTCATGGTAAAAAATCTAGCCCTCCAAATGCGTCCGTCCAGCATACATACGTACGACCAGGGTTTGAAAACAATTCAGACATTAAGTATTCTGATTCTGATGTAGGCCCTTTTGTAGTTCATGTGTCCCGGGAAGATATCACTGATCTGCCAAACGCCCCGGCTCGTATGCGGGCTCTGAAAATGGCACAAGTAATTTATAACAACAAAATAGCAGGCATTAAAGAAATAAAAAGCATTGGCAAAAACAAAATGAGCATTTACTTTGCATCTGCTATTGAAGCCAACTCATTCTTGTCTAACTCTGTTCTGACCACCCATAAATTAACAGCAGCTATACCAAAGTTCCAGGTATCCCGCATGGGAGTAGTTAGCCATATCCCCCTTGACTGGACTTTAGAAGAGTTTTTGAATGGTATTGAGTGCCCCACTGGGTTCGGCTCAGTCATCAAAGCCCGTAGGCTTAACAAAAAAAAGGAGGTCGAGGGTAAAAAAATATGGGAGCCAACCGGTACAGTTGTGCTAACATTTCTTGGCCAAACACTGCCAGAAAAGATCTACTGCTTTAGTATGTCGATTCCTGTGTCCTCTTATAGGCTGCCGGTGATCCAATGTCACAAATGCTGCAGATTTGGTCATATCAAGGATCAATGCCGTTCTAACCCTAGATGTGCCCGATGTGCACAAAATCATGAGTCTACCGAATGTTCAGTCCCTGACACTGAAGTGTCATGTCTATTCTGTTCTGGTCCACATGCTGCAACCAACCCGAAGTGCCCTGAGTTCTCCAGACAGAAGTCCATAAAACTAGTGATGACCGAGGAAAACATTGGCTACATTGAAGCGGCTCGAAGGTTCCGCCCCGTTCGTACTACATATGCAGATATGTCAAAGTCCGTTTTTGCCAGCCATCCCGCCTCGACTAATATAACTCCTCCCTCAAGTCCAGCCCGCTCACAGCCTGTCCCACAATCTCAATCTTACAGAAAAACAGTATTTATTGAAAGGCGTCCCAGGCCTCCACCTGGGAAGTCGTTTGATGTTGATTCCCACAGGCAGATAACAGCAACTCCTCAATCAACTTTACCCAATGGTTGTGCATTGGGACAACCTTTCTCGGTTACACCAAATGAGAGCTTGGGAGACAACATCTCCCAAATTATAGTAAATTTTCTCTCAAAATTCGCTGATATTATACCGTACAATGTTCTAGAAAGCCTAAAAGGCTCCATTTGTGAAGCTATTAATAAAATAATCCAAGACGGGCAATTACAACCTAATACAATGGAATACTAGAAATATTAAAAATAAAAAACAAGAATTATTCCAATTGATAAATTCTTTTAGTCCGGTCATTCTTGCCATCTCGGAGACATGGCTGAAGCCTCAATCCTTATTTAGGGTGAAGGGTTACTCCTGTGTTCGGGATGACAGGGATGATGGCTGGGCTGGTTGTGCTATCCTTGTAAAAAGAAATTATACCTTTTCCCAACTTCCTATCCCTTCCCATTCTTTCGGTTTAAATGTTGTTGCAGTTAGGTGCCTCAACATTTCTTTTGTGTCTGTTTATATCCCGTATCCAAATCGTGACCTAATCCAGGAACTCAGCGCTATATTACTAACCCTACCAACTCCTGTCATGGTTCAAGGAGACTTCAATTGTCGTCATACGCTGTGGGGCTCTCATTGCTGTGATGCTCCGTCATCTTTCCTTTTAGAGCTTATGGATGAAGTAAACTTATGTATTTTGAACGACGGTACCCCCACGCGCAGGGCATCTCCTCTTCAAAATGCTAGTGTCCCTGATCTTACGCTGACATCCCCAAACTTAGTTCGATCTCTGTCATGGTCGGTGTTCTCTAACTCCCTTGGGAGTGACCATCTTCCTATCATTTCTACCTTACTGGATTCTCCCATTTCTCCGCTACCCATTCAAAGTCCACTTCTCAAATACAGAACCTCCCAGGCGGACTGGAGCAAATATAGATTGAATTTGGAATTATCAGTAGCTAAGCTGCCCAGTATCAATCAAACGAATATTTTAGAAGTGTACAATCAGTTCATCTCAGCAATTTACTCAGCGGCGGATAGCTCAATTCCGTTGAAAAATTCAGCACGAGATAAAATACCTTCTCCGGCATGGTGGGATGCAGAGTGTTCGGCCGTTATCAAAGATCGTGACATGGCGGAGTCTCTTTTTGCTGAGGATCTTTCCCTAGATAACTACCTAAATTTTCAACGTGTATGTGCGCATAGTAAGAGGCTGCTTAGCAAAAAAAAAATCCAGGGCTGGCGTTCTTTTTGCGAATCTCTGTCTCCTAGGGCTCCTGCTGCATTAGTTTGGAAGAAAATAAAAGCATTTCGATGTTCGCAAGTTGACAACAATGTCCCCAGTAACGAGTCTGCATGGCTTGTTGGATTTACTGATAAGCTTGCCCCCCCGTTTGTACCCCACTGGGAAGGCGAGGGTGGATATTGTTCACTTTCTGCTCCATCTGAAAGAATGAATGAAACCTTTACTTTTGATGAGTTGTGCTGCGCGCTTGACCATTTACGGGATTCCACTCCGGGCTATGACGGTATCCCATATTCTTTTATTACCCAAAGTTCAAAATCAACTAAACTGATTTTCCTAACTATCCTAAATAATATATTTCTAACAGGATACATACCAGACTGCTGGAAAACCCAAATTATAGTACCGATCCTAAAGCCTGGTAAGGATCCAGTTAGTCCTAACTCTTATAGGCCCATTGCCTTATCGTCAGTTTTATGTAAAATTATGGAACACCTGATAAAAAACAGATTGGAGTGGATTCTAGAAAGTAGAAACATCATTTCTAAAACACAATTCGGGTTCCGAAAGGGTATGGGAACAATGGACAGTCTGAGCATTCTCACCTCTGATATTCGGCTGGCTCTCACTCGTGGTGAACACGTTGTGGGCGTCTTCCTGGATGTCACAGCGGCCTACGATAACGTAGATCTTCCCATACTCAGGCAGAAAATGCTTAATCTGAGTATCCCTGTGAGGATTACCAATATCGTGTGTAACCTGTACATGGGCCGTTCTATCCTTGTCCGTTCGAACGGAGAACTATCCCCTCCAAGTCTTGTTTGGAAGGGCCTTCCCCAAGGTTCTGTGTTGAGCCCCCTTCTTTATAGTGTATATACCTCAGATCTCGACACCTCAGTTAATAGCTTTTGCAAGATTTTACAGTATGCTGATGACATTGCATTGTATACTTCGTCGAAAGACTTCTCGGAAACTTCTCACGCTTTAAATTCTGCCCTGTACTACCTCAATACGTGGCTATCTGATCACGGACTCTCGTTGTCTCCAGAAAAGAGTAGTGTAGTCATATTTTCTAGAAAAAGGCATGTTCCTGATCTAAGCATCAACATCGACGACGAACCTGTGATGATTAAAGATGAGGTTAAGTTTTTAGGTATTATTCTAGACTCTAGGCTATCAGGGGTTAGTCACTTAAATTATGTGTGCCAAAAAGCCGAAAAAAATATCAATGTTATCCGTGCTTTGTCTGGGGTAAGATGGGGCTCTCATCCATATAGTCAGAAACTTTTATACAATGCCATTGTCAGAAGCCATTTTGATTACGGCAGTTTTGTTTTAGAACCATGTAGCAAACTCGCTTTGGCAAAACTGGATAGGATTCAGGCAAGGTGTTTAAGAATAATCACAGGAGCTATGAAATCCTCCCCAACGAATGCTCTACAAATCGAATGTATGGACCCACCTTATTCTCTGCGTAGACAATTATTGGCTGACCGGTTCTTCTTCAAATCTCTTCAAGTAGCATCCCATCCGTTACTTCCAATCCTTGAATCCCTTCAGCAACTTGTGGTCTCATCTCCATACTGGTCTCACAAAGTATCTCCCCTCTTAGTGAATAGTTATAAAAAGTTCTTAGATCTTCCTGTAAAAGTATTCCAAAATTACAAAAATCCTTTGTTTGAAATAGGTTATGACAGTCTAATTTTTCAGCCAAATGTTATGTTTAATTTAGGCATTTCTAAAAATCAAATAGATGCTGACAGCGTATTTAATAAAGCGATTGAAGAGAAATGGTCTGACTATCTTACCATTTTTACCGATGCGTCCAAACTGAGCCAAGATGGTCCGGTGGGATCTGCAGTGTGGATCCCCAGGTACAAAATTATTTTGAATTTTAAACTCGCTTCTGGAAACTCTGTGTTTTCAGGAGAAGCTATTGCGTTGCTGGAAGCAGTTTCTTATGTGCATTCCCACCATCTTAATAAATCTCTTATTTTAACCGATTCTCTGAGTTGCTTGCAAGATCTAGTTAAACGCCCATTCCATGCTAAAGAAAACTTCCCTGTTTCCTTACAAATCAAGGAGCTCCTCTACAAGTGCCACATTGATGACATTGATGTCGTTCTAGCCTGGATCCCAGGCCACAGTGGGATAAAAGGTAACGAGATGGCCGACCTTTGTGCAAAAGAAGCTATCACACTTGGTAACAATGTACATGACCAATGTTTTACTCGTGACCTCAAAGCACTTGCCCTCCCACATATGCGAAATGCCTGGAACACTCGTTGGCAAACTACCCGTTTAAATGTGGGTAAAAACTATGGCATCATTCAACCAGACCTGCCCTCTAAGCCATGGTTTTTCATCCGAAAAGATATCCCAAAAAGCATAACATCCGCGATTATCCGTTTACGGCTAGGTCACATTTGTACGCCTGTATTTTTGGCTAAAATACGTGTTCGAGACCACTCTTTGTGCGAATGTGGTCTGGCGGAGGGTACCCTCGAACACATATTTTTTTATTGTAACCGTATTGTCACTCCCTTGTACGATATCCTACCCCCAGAAATCCCCCGTCCCGTTAACATTAAATTTCTTCTTACTTTGGTTTACTCCCCCTTTGTTTATGTTCTGTGTAAATTTATTAAAATTAACAACTTGTTTTTGTAGTAGTTTGGTTAACAATATAAATGTTTGTTTTGTCCTTTGTTTTAGATTCTCGTCTGAGTGTACCTGGCAAATCTAAAATCACCGGTCAAATTATTAAAAAATATTTGCCTTTTCAAACCTTGACGTTGGCCGAATCATCGACAACAACGATGGGGCCATAACAAAAAAGATTGATTGATTGATTAGGCGAGGAGTTTGAGTTCCTGACAGCTAGATTGTGAACGAACAGTTACGTGCAGATTTGTAGTGTTAAATTTGGAGGAAAACCTGGGTGAGCTCTTTCCATAATCACTTTCGATGCATCCTATGATATTGTTACGATTTGGTATCATTTACACAGGTCGGACGATGACTGTTTATGATGTGATGTATTTATGTGCGGCTACATGTCTTATTCTCTTTGAGAGGCGTGACGGTTTATCATGTATATGAATAAGGTTTTCCTACAGATCACGGACATGCGATAACACGGTTCTTAGTGTGGAGTTCTTTAGTGTTAGAGGATTAGTAACAAGTGTAACAACAGCGTCTCAGGTTCGGTAGTCTCAGCCTCAGTCCATATCAGTATCAATCAGGGGTGCACCCGGGTAATTATAACTGGATCAGTAGCGTGTGGATTGGAACAGTATCAGTTGTGTGGTAAGGGATGTCTATAAGGGGAGGTTGGAGGACATTCTCGGGGACAAAGGTCCCCACACCTCATATGGAGCTGGTACGCACGAGGCGGCAGCCCATATGTCAGATATATAAAGGATTCCGCAAGTTGTTAGAGTATGTTTATAGATGCATATGTGCTAATACATTCACCTAAGCTAGAGTGCTATAGGTACTCATTCGCGGCCACGAGAGTGATCAGAAGTGGCTTCGCGACATGGTGGAGGTGCTGGGATATAAGCCAGTCTTAAGCAGATTAGTCGTTTCGGACTTTACAGAAAACATACATAAAGAAAAGAAAAAAAAAGAAAAGAAAAGAAGACATTTATTCACTACGCAAAAGACACACAGAGACAAAGGAGTAGACATACATGACAATTGGGTTGTGTCCTCATGTTAAAATTGATAGCGCAGTGTTGCTAAACATACAGCAAACTGTCACTGTATTATGCCAGTAGGTGCTTCATTTACAAAATTGACAGTTAAAACTGTTGGGTATATTATTTAGCAGTAGATTAACGCAGATAAAACAGGATAAAGTGTATAAGGAATTTATTAGACTGCTCACATATGAGATGTTATAGACCGACTGAAAATACAAAAAGTAAACAAATCAACCATGGAACGGTTACTAGCTAGAATACGAATTTGACACACTTCTATCTATGCCAGTATGCAAGCCACTACCTGTAAGTAGGTTTCGATAAAGTGAACAGATATCAAATTAAATATATTCAATAAAAACCAGGTGATCTATCAGAACAATACAATTGATAAATGTTTAGTGTGACGAAAACTTTTTAGACATCATAAATAGTTAATAATGGGCGGCTGATGGATTCAAATTACGTGAAAATAATGTCAAAAGACACGTGTTATATGAATATGACTACAATTGGCTTTAAAAAAAATGAGAACATAATTGAAAAAAAAGTTGGAGAATTTCATATATTTTTTTCTATTAGATACTTTCAGTCAATAATGAATCAGAAAACGGAGAAACTAAGCTCTGAAGCTTATGTGGTTTATAAATAGATAACTACAGCGAGATTAGTCTACTTCGCATATTTTCGTAGTCTAATATCTGGAATCTTGTTGTGGGGTGCGGCTGTGGACATCGAGACTATATTTATTTTGCAAAAGCGTGCTATTTGTGCCATATATGAGAGGCGTTCTCGCGACTCCTCAAGAGAACTCTTCAAAGAGATAAACATACTGACCCTACCATCCTTGTACATCTATGAAAACATCATGCACGTACGTAAAAACTTATATTAATTTAAATTAAATAGTGACAATCATAATTTCAATACTAGGAACAAAGATAAAATAGCTGTACCTACGTTTGGGCTATCTAAAATAAAATAAAAATCTTTCTAGGAAACTATACGGTTTTATAATAAAAACCCTAACGAAATCACTGCGCTCACAGAACGTAAATTCAAGAGAACGTAAAATCTACTTTATTAAAGAAAGCTCTTTACACAATTAGCCAATACATAGAAGACAAAGATGCCTGGAAGCTTCAGTATGACTACCACCTGGTACCACCACCAAATGTAACTTAATCAAGTATAAAGGTTGAATCCGTTTTGATTTGCAAAAGTGCTCTCTGAAGGCATATTTGAATAAACAAAAACAATAAATAAAAGACGGTGGGAGTTAAAGAGTTAAGGAAATGAGTCCAAACATATTAGGTATCGCATAGTGAGTGTACTGTGTTGAGTCGTGCGTGATGCTCAGTGTGATCAAACAGGGGATGTAACTCAGTGGTAGAGTATCTGTCACACAATAGATCAGGTGGAGCCTTGAAATATAAATCAATGAAGATTCATTGGATACGTTGACAATGTTGTCAATTGCACTATTTACCATAATCAATATAATATATAAATATTTATATTGATATTAATCGTTCAAAGATTTCCTTCATAACAGAAAGAAAAATGTAATAGTAAAATTACTTACATTTTAATCATGAATATATCCTACACGCGTAACCACAGCCACAGCAATTTGGTAAATACAACAAGTCTACATCACAAAATTGTAAACACTTAGTTTGGTTGGTCGACTCCGATACTATACTCTGAATTAGGATCTAAAATGGTTATGCAAGCTTTATTGTAGTTTATTTTAATCCGTCAACTGTAAACCATTACTTACATAGTGCCCAGAATTATTGTATAAATATAAGTCATTTGTGACAATGTTAAGTGATCACATACATTCACAAATACGTTTTGTACGTGCAACTGAAAAGTTCGACTCATGGGTAGAATACGTCTACCAACTCGATTATCATCAAATGTTATTGTTTCAGTAATATTAAGCAAAGATTTGTAATTCGGACTGTTTTTTATTCAGATTATTTATTCATAAATAAATATATATTGGGGGACATTCTTACACAAATCAAACTAGCCCTATAGTAAGCTCAATTAGGCTTGTGTTATAGGTACTAGACGACGATAAATGTACAATTACCAGTCTAAACACCAATATTCCAAATATTTTATTCCAAAATAGCTTAAGTCTAAATACATAGAATTTACCGTTTTTGGACTGTGTTAGGGTCAATTATCATTCTAAAGAAACTCATTTACAAGCATCACTCTCAGCTGTTTTAATGTGTTCGGGAAAAGATATATAATTATATATATGGGTCCTAGCAACGCTGAGTACAGCGCGAGCCTAAGCCAGGCACCGGCACGAGGGCTTTAACAGGTGCCGCCGATTTTATAGTTATGTAGGTTTGTTCGTATGTATGAACAAGCAGTCAATATGTATACACTTGGCACTTGTATACTATAGCACGACAAGTTTATTTTTGACCCTAGCCAAGTTGCGGATTTATTAATGGAACTTATTTCTTTTACTGGCAAGGATAGTCTTTGAAAACAGACGTTAAAAATCATCGAATGTCAACGATGTAAACAAACAGCAAGGAAGACGAAATACTTCTCAATTGAAAAATAATTTACAAAAAATATGCTGAATGCAATCTATAGCGATGTCAGAAAGCCTCTTTTTAATAAATTTAAATAATTTACAGCATAAAAAGGATGCCGGGTTGTCTAGTATTTCTATAAACAATGTCTTGAAATTGGTTGTTGACATGATTAGTACTGACATGTTATAGTGCGGTCGTAGGTATTGCTTGAACTGGTTAGTTTGGTTGGATGGATGGAACTAGTCACTCCGTTCATATTAAAATATTGTAATATAAATTGAAGACGCATAAAGAAAAAGGGTCCTTTAGTCGAATCCTAGACAGAACGTTTTATAATTGAGGTTGGCGGTCTTGAAAGCGAAACTTATGGTTAGAATCTTCGGAGTCACATATCGAATTCGTACTTGGAATCAGATATGGATGAATAGGTATTTATTTTTAACCATAGAATTTTTACATTCAACAAAGAACTCAAAGCCAATACTCACTGCCCCGACTATACATGACGTATGTACATTATTGCCATATATTATGCGGTTTACAGCGACATTGCCTCAGGGTCAAATAGCACCTAGTCAGGCTATAATGATGTTATTTTGTCTAAGAATTACTGTCACGAGATGGTCTACCCGGTTTTCGGTCGATGATGCGCAAGGTTCGCTTTTGAATTTTGAACACTGTCACGATTGGCAGATATTACCCACAGATCTACTCCTTGAATTAGAATCAAGTGGAAATGACTGAATTAAGCTTTCCTCAAGTTACTGGGAGACAATATTATAGGTCTAGACAGTGCGTAAGCACGCGGCGGACAGCTTGTCACATACCATAGTCATTTTGTGATGACCTGATGTTCATGTCAACCCTGAACCGATCACGAAGCCGAGGTACCGGGCTGCGTCTACCTGAGGTACAATGGTGTTGTGGGTGGTTATGTTTAGTGGGCTATGTTTTATTTTTAAACTGCATTAGTTAGTGTAATGTTTATTAGCAATCAGGTTTATCAGACACATACACGATGTGGAGGCCGATGAGTCTAACGCCTCTCTGGGAGGCAAATCTGGGCCCAAGTATAGTTATAAAGGCTGCATCTGGCACTTGGTTTTTACAGCTCACAAATGATTTCAAAGCAATTTGTATCTCTAGGAATAAGGCTAGTCGGGCACTTAATAATTAGAAATACTTGATAATATCAAATAATATATACACTTAGAAGATATATCACTTGGGCACATAAGAACGCCTGGTGGTTGCTGCTCCGACAGGTAATAAATATGAATTACGGAGAATATTATTTAATGCCACGTTTGTATAATCTTAAGATGATGAGACACATTTAGGACACAACAAAAGAGACGATTATTACTAAATAACTTTGATGTCCTACGTAGCAACGTATATTGTTCCAATCTTGGGAACCGCAGAAAAACTCGCGAAAATCTTTGCCTCCTAGAAGAAAACTCTCAGAACAGATATCATGCGTGCATGGCAATGATAATGACACTAATAACAAAACGTAACGTCCACGAAAATTTTAAAGTAGCTCCAATCGAAGACAAGCTTCTCGAAACCCGTCTGAGATGGTTCAGACACACTCAAGAAGGAGGAAAAGACCATAATATAGTTAACATTGCACTTAGCCTTCCCAAACATACGAGAGGAAGAGGTAGACCAAAATCCACGTGATAGTCCAATATTAGAGAAGATGTAATGTGAATACACAGTTATTTGACAAAAAAGAAAAAAAAAGCATACAATTCGGTAAAAGAGTATTTAGTTGACAAGCATGATAACTTAGACATAGGAATGCCTTATACTTATTTACCAATTAATTGCGTTATTTTTTTAGTTTTCAATATACAATTGAAAATTATGAGTTATTACAATTAATATTATTTATTTTTTAAGTATTTGACATTGCATTTTTGTTTTAATGTATGTATTATTGTGATCGTAATGAAGTCGTAATTTTAATTCGGTTGAATTTTATACGCCTTGTGGCAAAACACAGAGACACGTGTTTTTTGATACCCTACCATATCTACGTTTGTATACCTGTTTCACAAATAAAATATTTGAATTTCAAAAAAAAAAGAAAAAAAAGAACCTGATCGTAGATGAACAGACAACCCAGAAATTAATCGGTCTGGTGCAAACTGACAAGGAGACCCGACCTTACATAGGTGGTAAAAGAGAAGGAATAGAAAGTGAGACTAAATACCATTAGTATTAAAGTGACAATAGAAGTACACACTGATGGTGACCGACCAAAAATAAACTACTATTTTAGCGAGCGGGCGTTATATAACTATTTGACCAAATCCGTAATGAATACAGTACTTATAAGGAGAAGAGAGAAAAATCTCTACAAACATTGATAACCAAGGTCTGAAAGATTCGGAAAACCAATATAAGGACGAAACTGATCCAAAGCTCACAATTAAGTATTTCCTTATACCTACAAAGACCTGAACGTTGCGCTAGATGTCGCAAACACTTTGGACTGCACGTCCACACCAATGTATATAAACTGAGATTCATACGGAAACTATCCATCGATAACTAATGAAAATAATGAAATACGAACCGTTGCAAGTGACACTTAAGTCAATAGCAGACGTAAATTTTATAGCATAGAAGTGTAAGTGTAATCCGAGAAATGATTTACAAAATAATTTAATTTATTCACTGATGTCATTTTATAATTTTGTCAAGGCTGTGAAAGATACAGTGCATGATTATAAACAAAAGAGGTTGAGTTGAATAGCGAATGTTTGAACTAGTTTAACATCATTCATAAACGATACACTATGGGATGGGACGTCATGTGACGTTGCACGGTCATAACAAATAATGTAATGGCGCCTATTGACGATATGCGATGGTTGAAGAAACGCAATATTCGGTCTCTGAAACATGCACATCGCCGGACATCTTATTGAAAAATCACATAGTGAAAGACACCTGCCTTAATATGTATATAGCGCTCTCGGTGGCTCTTGGCAGAGGTGAAGAATATAAAAATAGTTGAAAATAATGATTATCATGCTTTCAGCTCAGAAACAAAGTGTATATTTAATACTCAACCAATCTAACTAGGTAGCGATACTCAAAATTATGACTAAGTATCACTCAAAACCAACATATCATTGATACACTTTGGGAGTGCTCAGAATACAGGTTTGGCAGTGCTCAAATCAACTTCACTGTCCTCAGAACAGTTTTGTGACGTTTCGTCCTCAGAATAGTTTTCATAGGGCTCAGAGGCCTAGGTTTAGTGGTCCTCAGAACAGTTTTCGTAGGACTCAGAGGCCTAGATTTAGCGATCCTCAGAACAGTTTTCGTAGGGCTCAGAGGCCTAGGTTTAGAAAGGAAGAAAGAAAATGAGAAAGAAAAAAAAATCTTTATTCGTGACAAAATTACAGTCAAAATACAGTGCGGTCCTCAGAACAGTTTTCATGGTGTTGAGAATCCTCGTTTTGGCATACCTCAGGCTCGAGCACAATTAAGCGTGTTCTATAGTGCTTTAACATTTCAATACACGAATGCTTTGCAACTGTGAAGAACACCAGTTCTTTGGAAATACTCACTTATCGCTGCTGGTTTGGGGTAGCTCAAAATGCTCAGGCAACGTCTAGTTAAACCTTATGAAAAGTGGGTCAACACAACAGAGCTTAAGTTCTATTTTAGCTATGATCAGACGCAAAGTAAAAAAAAAAAAAAAAAAAAATGGGCTGTTAATACCACTGGTCACATCAATCATATTTCTAACAGTCGTTAAATGCATGACTCGACCACTGACAGAGTTAAAGTTAGTAGATACTACTTTCATTGTTAATTTAAAACGTATACAACTGCGCGTAAAAATAAGCAAGATCCGATAAAGATATATACACATATACAGTGAAAGAAAGATAGAAAGAAAGAAAGAAAGATACAGTGAAACCATCAATCATTTTTTTTTCAAAGATAATAGAAAAAGTCATTTACAACGGTTTGTACCAATACTTTGAAACTGACAACCTATTTGCGGCAGAACAAAAAGGCTTCAGAAAAGAAAAAAATAAGTATCAATATGGCAATTTTCAATCTTTTACAAATAATTATGAAAGAAGTCGATAAAAAGAGACCAGTCTGTGCATTATACATGGGCATGTCAAGGCGTATGATTTTGGCGACCATACCATACTGTTAGACAAATTATATTATTATCATACATCGGGGTTTTCGGAGCGGGAACGTTTGACATTAGCCAAAGAGTAGGTATTTACTTAAAAACAGATCGTACCCTAGTAGGTTTCTACCGAATGAATAATTGATTGAAAAATAAATAAAGATTAATCATACATATAGTTAGGTACATATTTTATATTGGTCATTCATTATCAACCTCTTCAGTTAAGTCTATTCATTTATAAGAAAATGCTTCATAGATATCGAGCGTCAAGATTGACATTGTATTAGACACCTATTGTCAACCGTTACCCTTGTTTGTCTAGTAGATAAACTTATATGCAATTGTATTTTAAAAAACTGTAAATAATCAGTCAACACAAATATGCCTCCGAGAAAAAAAACTCGTTACGAGTTTATGCGTTCGTGGATAGAAAATAATCCAGAGATAGAGGTTCGAGATTCTTTATTATTTTGCACCAAGTGCAATGTGAGCTTCGCTCAAACGAAATCTAGTGTAACGCGACATGTCGCATCTAATAAACATACAGGTATGAAATATGATTTCAATAGTGAGCTCTTGAAATTTGTTGTGGGCTGTAATATACCATGGACGCAGGTAAACAATCCGATATTCAAAGATTTTATCGAAAATTGTGTTACCGGTAAATTTGGAAAAACTGCAAAAGTTCCTTCGGAATGTCAACTGCGACGGAATATTTAAATAAAGCTTACGATGAAAAAATGAATAAAATACGGAGCGAGCTAAAAAATGAATATGTATATGTGTGTTGACGAACGAACTGTCGACGTGGAAAGATCATTTAGCTCCTTGAAATGGATATTTACAGCAAGACGACGTAGATTAACTGTCCCAAATATAGAAAAAATATTAATAGTTTATTCTGAAAATCGTGTCAACTATTCAATTTACAGCAGGTAATTAATTAAAGTTATTTTAATTGTTACCTTATCCATACGAATATTATAAATGGGAAGTGTATGTGTTTGTGTGTTTGTTTGTTTGTTTGTTTGTCCGTCTTTCACGGCAAAACGGGGCGTCGAATTGACGTGATTTTTTAAGTGGAGATAGTTGAAGGGATGGAGAGTGACATAGGCTACTTTTTGTCTCTTTCTAACCTCCTACTTCCCCAAAATGGGGGGTGGAAGTTTGTATGGAGCATTCCGCAATTTTCAAGGTAGAAAGCTAAAAATTGGTATGCGGACTATTTGTGACTAACAAAAAAATCGTGCATCATTTTTTTTTGGAAATCTGCACCCAACCCCTTAAAAGAGGGGGTGAAATTTTATATGGGGGTCCAGATATGTAGAGTCGATATGTAGAGTCGAGTGTGTCCACTGTGTACTTAGATAGGTGTCATATTGACTCTACATATGTAGAGCCAATATATAGAGTCGATATGTAGTCGATATGTAGAGTCGACACCTATCTAAGTACACAGTGGACATCTATCTAAATATGTAGAGTCGATATGTAGTCGATATGTAGAGTTGATATGTAGATTCCATATTTATAGTCGATATGTAAAGTCGATATGTAGAGTCGATATGTAGATTCGATATGTAGAGTCTATGTTCGATATGCAGAGTATATGTAGAGTCGATCTAAATATATAAAAGACTGAAACTGAGATGCACCTTTTTTGTAGACGGTTAACATTACTCTTAGTACGGGGGCGAAGCCGCGGGCAAAAGCTAGTAAGTTATAAGACTTTTACGGAAATTAAAATAAAACTTTGTCACAGATTGTATACAACTCACAGGGAGGTAGTTATTCATTAGGCATAATAAGATATTTTCTTAGACTAACATATCTGTTTATCTCTACTCTTTCTCAAATCATTCCCGCTCCGAAAACCCCGACGTATGATTATTATAGCATACGCGGTAACGTCCACGATCTACTTAAGTCATACTTAACTGGACGAAAACAAGTGGTTAAAATTAATAAACTTTGTACTAAAACAAAAACAGAAATGTGTGTATCATCAGATTTTAAAGAAATTAAATACGGGGTGCCTCAAGGCAGTGTCTTGGGCCCGTTATTTTTCACTAGCTATAGATCATCCCATGATTCTTTTCGCCGATGATAGTACGATTGTATTTACTGGAAACGACCCGCACACATTGCAGATCAAAATAAATAACGCATTAGAGACAGTAATAGAATGGCTGAAAAATTATAATTTAGGTATCAACTTGAATAAAACAAAAATTATGAGTTTCAAGCGAAGAGTTGAAAGATTACCTAATCTTACTGTGACATACAAAGAACACCAAATTGATGAAACGGACATTACAAATTTTTAGGATTAAGTTTAGACAATAGGTTGAGTTGGAAGGATCAGATTGACATTGTATGTAAGAAGCTTAATAAATTTTCGTATGCTTTATATAACCTTAGTAAAATAGTAAGCTGGCCAACTGTATTAACCGCCTACCACGGGTATGTTACCTCAACTCTGAGATACGGCGTCATATTCTGGGGCAATTCCACAGACCGAGAGATCGCCTTCAAGGCACCAAAAAAAAAAAAAAATGTTTATGATCAGTATGCAGGTTACCAAGCACAGAATCGTGTAAAACACATTTTGTTAGGCACAACATACTGACATTACCATGCCTATATATTTATGAAACAGCAGTATACGTCAAAGCCAATATGGGACAACTTTCTGTTGTTAAAAGTGCTCGCCGCTGTAACAAAATGTATGTGAAATCGGTAAATACAGCTTTTCTTGCTAAAAGTATTTTCGGGATAACACCTAAAATATACAACCGACAGTTAGAAGGATTGGTAGAGTTCAAAACAAAAACAAAAAATCTTGTTCGAATTCCTAGTTTAAAAAAAAAAAAAAAGCCTTGTATTCACTAAGGGAATCCATGACAGATGAAGAATTATAACTGTTTACGCATGCTCCATCTTGACTTAAAATATTTGTATACCTGATGGCAAAACATAGAGATACACTAATATAAATGATTGTAAGACCTATGAACCTATGTTTATAAATAAATATTTTGTCTTTGGCTTTGAAACCTTGAAATAACTGGAACTTCAAGGGACCGGCAAATGTGTCTCACTTAAAGAGGTATTCCATTTTACTAGTGCCTCAGATATTCAAGTGTAATTAATATCTGTCTCATTTACAGACGGTTCCGTTGATAGAAGTGAGATAATAGATTATTTTCGTAAAAGAGGTGCGATTTTTAAAGATATAACAAAAAGGTTTATAAACACATAATACCAAGAACGTTTTTATTAACAGTACAAAGATGTATACAGAATAAATAATAATAAAAAAAAAGTGTAATTTTCGTTTGATTTTTGGAAGTAACTTGAGGTCATTTAGGCACGAAAAGTCAAGTGCGGAATTTGCGGGAAGACAAAGAATTAGTAAACAAGACAAAAATATAGCAGCAATAAAGTCTGAGTTAGAGATTAGAGATCTGAGTGAAAAATTGACGTTATCTCAGTTATAGAGGTATACTTATGAAATAAAAGAAAACAATTTAGCAAAAGTATTCTTAAAAATATAGTCTCAACAAATGAGGTAAAATATACTCGCTGTCTCAAATATAGAGTTAATTATGACGATAAAATCGAAGTCATTAATCACAGATATACAGGTTTGTTTTTTATGCCACTAACAGAGGTAATTCAGTAATAAACTGTTGGGACCTCAGCAGGAGTACCAGCTATGGAGGTTTGTCACTTATTCAGGTCCCACTAAAGCACGTTTTACTGTATGTTAGGAATACAAATTATTTAATTTAATGGTAAAACACATAAAAATATACAAAATACATTGTATATACAAGTAAAACTAGATTTCAAATTAAATTAAAACTAAGTTAAAAATAGCCTAAGTATATAAAGGGGTTTTACATAAAGTATGAAACATTGCTCATTTCATATATTGAGACTGAGAGCTCACTCCACGGTCAAACTTAGTTTGTGGTAGTACGTATTGTAATTAATTAATTTTACTCTTGCTATTTTAAAATAAATAATGATAGCAAGATCTTAAGAAAAGACAAAACACAAAAGAAGAAGATAAGACAGCCCGATGCCCAACTAAAGATTCATGTTCTATCTTATGTTATTTTTTGAGGTGTACAATGAAGTGTAAGAAAAAGCTTTAAAAAAAATGCGCAGATAATTTTAAAGTTTTTACATTAATTCGAGGAGAAATCAGGAAATTGATAAAATTAATACGCAGCTAAATTGAGATAAGTCGTGGTAATGGACGACCTTTTAATAATAAGTAAGGAATTTGCCCGCGGGGGAGGATTCCATTCCATGGAAAAAGCAAACAAATATAAAGATGATAATAAAATCTGGCAAGACATTTGTTTCAATCTAGCAAGGTATTAACTCGCGGCAGCCTAAAGTATGTACATGAACCAGCAATGCACAATGTACAGAAGTATTTTTTCAGTTCTTTGTCGTTCCGTAACTCTCAGTGTCGTGGGAGTGAAAGACGCTGATGCTGATATTCAGTATGCAAATAGTTTTTTATAATACCAGTGTCGTAGGGATAACAAACAGTTTGGCCACCATTCTACTAACCACCTACCAGACGTGGTCCAATTGGACTGTTCAACACTGCTACATATCATGATATAGATTATAGGTATAGTGTAAGATATATTTTGCAGACGTCATACATTTTCGGGACGTTTTTGCCATAAAAAATTTTATTATTTACTATGTGTCGACATAATGCAAGATTCAATTTGCTTATCATCATCATCATCATATCAGCCCAAAGACGTCCACTGCTGGACATAGGCCTCCCCCAAAGAGTGCCACAATGACCGGTCCTGCGCCACCCGCATCCAGCGGACTCCAGCGACCTTTACCAGGTCATCAGTCCACCTTGTGGGGGGCCTAGCCACGCTGCGCCTTCCGGTACGTGGTCGCCACTCAAGAACCTTTCCGCCCCAACGGCCATCGGTTCTACGTGCAATGTGCCCTAACGTGCTGTGGAGAAAATAATTTAAGTCTGTCAGCGTAATAAAAATCCAAACTCTCTTTGAATCCAACCACTACATTGCCATATATAAAATCACGTGATTTGTATTCTCTATAAACAATGAACTATTACATTATTCAGCGCACATCCAACAATTTTTATATAACATAAAATAAAGTCATAATGCACCCGTTTTCTAATGAATAACATACCTTAACCTTCACATATCTAAGTTGACACTTCTATGCGGCTGCTTAGCAGTTTATGACTTATAGAATTGTGTCCATCAACACTCCGTAATCGTTGGAAAACCAGGACAGAAACAAAGTTTAAAAAACACTTGTAAATTTCCTAGCACCTCGGGCAGCATCCTAAACATGCGAGCATGCTCGTTAGTGGTGTAACGGCTTTTTATACAACCACTATACAGCTAAGTAGAACGCGCGTATAAGGCAATAAGGCTGTATATATTCTATAGGGATCGTATAAGGGCAGAAAAAAGTTTCGTCTCTAGATGTGAAGTCGGTTTAGAAGTGCATTTTCTAAAAGCGGTGAGATATTGATGTTTTTACTGGCGGGTAATAAATCTTATGTCACCTTGTACGGTTGGCAGGTAAATTAGGTTTTTACCAATCCCTTTATCGTGCCATATATGTTGTATAGTATTCTAAACCAATAAGCTATTGTAATTAGACTTTTTTTAACTCACTCGTGTTGTAAACTCGATATACAGTGTTCATGCTTAGTAGCCTATAAACAGACATGCATGCCTTTATAAAACAATACAATCACCTATTTCGCATTTAGTCGAATTAGAACCCCTATTAACCTTATATATAGCAAGCGTCGATGAAAACATGTATACAGGGTGTCCGGTAATGAATGGTCAACCTTCTAACCACGAATAGGGCACCTTAGACTGGTCCAGAAAATCAACTTTAAGGTCGCACTTTTGTTTGAATATGATACAGAAATAAAATAAAAATTATATAAAAGGTGAAATTTTAACTGTCTGTCATGAAATCTTATTCTCGCACGTGTGTGGGAATATTGGCCCGAAATCCATTCCCGCACGGCCCCGCCCTGCCCCCCGCCGCTGTGCGGGCTTAGTGGAGTTCCCGTGTTTATGTTGAACCATATAAAGCCGATTTTTCAGAACATGTGCATTGTAAAAGGTTTTACAGTACACATGGTGTTACTTTCCCGCACTAGTGCGAAAATGAGCACTTTCCGTGCATATGTCGAAACTTTAAAGAGCCATATGTACTGTAAAACGTTGTACGATACACGTGCGAATAGGTAATTCGCAAACTCGTTGTGAATTTCCTATTTTCTGCACTTGTATCGTAAATAACTATTTTAATACAGTTGCTCAAAAAGTGCTACTTTACGTAGCTGTTAAGCGTGCGGAAAGTTAGTTTTCGCGAACTATTGCTTTTCACTTTTCCTTGTACAAATAGTATAGTCAACAGCAAAAGTAGGTTATCATTTTTTCACCTTATCGCAATGGAATAAGGTACATAAGTGATAACTTACTTTTGCTCTTGACTGTACCATTAATTATTATGTCAATAAAAAATAAATAAGATATAACTGTATTAAACTTCATTATTTTTCAACTGTATTACAATGATATTACAGTATTAATAATATAAAAGTTTCGAATTCCTTACTTGTTGTTTTTCTTATTTTTTCGCAACTGTATTAAAAAACGTCGTTCGATACACGTGCCGAAATGTCACTCTTCACTCGTCCCGAGTCTTGCCACTTGCCTACGGCTCTTGGCAAGATATCTCGTTACTCGTGGCGTAATGACATACATACTTTCCGCACAAGCATCGAAATGTACTAATATTAGTTTACGTAGTGTATATTCTTATCTATTTCGTGTTAGCAAAGATTTAAGTACAAGTGTACCCAAGTTATAGCATTTCCCTATCCGTATCGCATCTAGTGCACGCCTTCTCTCCCAACTAAATGACTCTCATCAATATCATACAGCTGAACATCATTCACGAGATATCTGCGAATGCTTGCAAAGATCCATACTTTAATATTGTAAATGCGAAGGTAAATCTGTCTGCGTGTTATCTTTTCACGCTTAAGCCGAAGAATTGATTTAGATGAAATTTAGTATGGAGATAGTTTGGGACCCTGGGAAGGTATGTGTTTTTATCACGGAAAGCATCCTTTAAAGGGTGTAAAAGTGAGTGGACATTTCTGTGGAAGCACCCCCACTCCCCGGTACCCATACTCCCGGTAGCTATGCCACTGATCGCCAGGGATTTTCAAAAGTCCCCGAAGTAGTCTAATATTTTGAATTATTTTAGGCTCTTAATATAGGACTCTATCTTGTATTTAGGTAACATTTTCGTATTATTAGACAGCCTGATCAAAAATGATATTATAAACCAAAGAACGAAATTGAACGAAATAAAACCGGTATTTTTGTATGGTGAAAATACCGGTATCCGATCCCTGTGATCGCACGATACCGGGGGAACAACTCCGATCAACAGGGAGACTTAGGACGGTCCCGCGTCGCATGGCTCTTTCAGATAGTTAATATGCGTACAGTCAGTATCATAAACATGTATACATTCTATGACCTTATTACTTAGATATAAGGTCGAAAATTGTATACATGTTTATGATGCTGACTGTACACAGGTGCCGAGAATGCGGAAAATGTTCACAAAAGGAGTATAAACGTTGAATGACATTTAAAACTTTGCGAGAGGAGACTAAAACGTATATGTATGTTGAGATTTATATTAACACCGTAGGTGGGATTCTATTCGACATCTGCTTAAGGCCCTACCCGCCGTTTTCATCGATTTTTGACTAGTTTTGAATCGCATCTCCTACTTTTGCAGTACAAATAGAATTATAAGGAAAACGGTTATCGATTCTTCAATTTTTAATCTCCATTTTTATATACCTACCATATTTCGAAAGAAATCAACAGTTATTTTTTTATGATTTTTTAAACATTTGTCTAAAAAAAGACCTTTTTCGCATCTAGTTTGCTGTGAAAGATCTATCATATACGAAATCTACATATTTGGGTTCGTCTCTGATGTTTCTATAAACGTGTGTAGGGTTTTGATTTTAAACTAATTAACACAAAAGTTATGGCCAAAAAACCTGTTTTTTGGTCTAAAATTGTTCAACTTTGATGCCAAATATGTCGAAGACAGTGATGTTTGAAGTAAATATGGGATACTATATTGCTTAAAGCTGTTGTTGTTAATATGACAAGCCACAAAAAACATAAAAAAAACTAAGGGATTCAGATCGAAGGTCATTGGCGTATGGGATCCCCTTAAGTAATGTGGTGATTGTATTAATAATACCGTTTTAGCTCCTTGTTGAGTAAAACCGTATCTTTGATTACTGAGATTACTTAATGCGTTAACGTTAAGCAAATATTTCAATTTTAGCTTCTAAACAACAATATCCTGCAGATGTTTGCAGGTTATCGCTGCTGTTAGATAATGCTTTTTAGCATTAAGTTCGCCTTTTGTACCATTAGTTATTCTTTTGTGCAATAACGATTCATCATCACCATCATATCAGCCGAAAGACGTCCACTGCTGGACATAGGCCTCCCCCAAAGAGTGCCACATTGAACGGTCCTGCGCCACCCGCATCCAGCGGACTTCCGCGACCTTTACCAGGTCATCAGTCCACCTTGTGGGGGGTCTACCCACGCCGCGCCTTCCGGTATGTGGTCGCCACTCAAGAACCTTTCCGCCCCAACGGCCATCGGTTCTACGTGCAATGCGCCCCGCCCACTGCCACTTAAGTTTAGCGATTCGGAGGGCTATATCGGTTACCTTGGTTCTGCTGCGGATAGCCTCATTTCTGATGCGATCACGCAGAGAAACTCCCAACATAGCCCTCTCCATTGCCCTTTGGGTGACTTTGCGCGTTCTTATGAGGCCCATAGTAAGCGACCACGTTTCAGTGCCATATGTCAATAACGATTAGGTAAATAAATATTAGTGCCACCACCTCCGATTAGGTCAACCAATGTTATATGAAACGTCGTGCTCTTCCGCCACAATCGTCGATCGATTCTCCGTTTCCTAGTTATTGATGACTCGGATCAACTTTCTCCCGGCATTCTAATCATTTATGAATGATTGCGGTGCTTAGATGAAGTCATCAGCCGTTTGTGCGTGTTTTAAAGTCGTCAATGACTTATATTGTCGACCTATCACATGCAAATGAGATTGAGATTGGCTAATAAAACGTGAGAAAGTTTTAAGTCTTTATGATAAGCATGTGGATTGATTACTCATATTAAAATTAAAATAAAGTATAAGATATATTTGAACCTACTTAACAAAATAAGTATGAAACTTTTTGATGATAGTTATTCTACATGGACGCCTATATTTTTAGTGAAATGTAAAAGAAACATAAACGTATTTAGTACTTTTGTGTGTAGTTATTTAATAACTATACTTATGGACAAAAAAATCGACTCAAGAAACATATTTTTTATTAGTTTATTATTTCTTATATTACTTTCAGAGATATTGTACATTTAAACCATATGTTTGAGTCGCTTTTTTGTCCGGTGTACATATTAACGTTTGTAAAGGATTATAAGTTGAAAGTAACACCAATTTAACCTAATTCAAATAAATATTTTAGTTCTAAAATTAATCAATTAGTTTTACAGCTACAACTATTATACGCGTACATATTTATAGTTGAAATTTTTTGAACTGAGCCGATCTACTTATCTTCAAAACAATAGCATTCAAGTTAAACAATACGATTGTGTGGTCGACGCGTGCCAACAAACAATGAAGGAAAATTCCTTGTTTATATCTGGCTCGCTGTGAGGTTTCTTTTTTAATCTATTGAATACGACGATAGAGTTCATTCAATGAACATTTTATGAGGCAGCAACCTCTATTTTGCAAAGTTTGGCACACGCCAACCACACAATCGTATTGTTTAACTTGAATGCTATTGTTTTGAAGATAAGTAGATCAGCTCAGTTCAAAAATTTCAACTATACATCATACTCTTCAGCGATAAGACCGCCTGTTGTCTACCTCTAACTACATGTTATTTTATTGTTTCTCTCTGTAACTACTTTGTTTATGTGAGGTGTGCAATAAAGAGTATTTGTATTGTATTGTATTGTATTTAGCGTCTCATCACAAAGTGCAAAACTGTAATTAATAAATATAAATAATTAATAAATATTAGGGGGCAATCTTACGAAATCGAACTAGGCCTTAGTAAGCTCAATAAGGCTTGTGTTACGGGTACTAGAATTATGGATCGACCAATCAAACTGACTGAGATAACCAACCATGAACACCTCATTGACGCGGTACAAATAAAGTGAAAAATGGTCTTCCTCGTCGGCCTTTAATACATTGACATAAGATTGATTTTCAACCGGCTTGTGGAAGGCTTCCACTATTAACTGCATTTTTGCAATAAACAATTTACGGTACAGTGGGCCCGAACCTGTCCTAGGTATATGGATAATACGCAGTATATGTCATAACCAGTATCTTATCACTTTTGATTATCAGATTATTCAAATTATTCTACAAGTACGTCTGATTGCCAAACAAACACGCGTTTGATAAGAATGTGTAGACTAGGTTTTGAATTGTCTGCACAGTAAGACACGAATGTAATGACGATATTTCCGAGCATAACCCGTCCCGTTTAGCAAAACAAAAATATTCTTCTAAATCGGTACACTAATCATAAAGTTTTTCGAAAGTATGCTAAAAAATATTCACATTAGCATATTCATTTAACAAGCAATGATCAATTTGTCTGCCAATATTATTACTGCAAAATATTATGCATACCTGCATATATTTAATAGAACTCGAAAGTGAACAGTTTGGTAAGTAGACAGATCAGGAAAGTAGACTGATCAGCAAGTAGACGGATAAGAGAAAAGCAAGTGGACCGATCGGGAAAGTAGACAGTTTGCAAAAGTGGACCGATCGGGAAAGTAGACCGATGGTTCCGGAGGGCTATCAACTATTCCAGGCTCCCACATCCCCTTCGCACGATCTGACTAATTTCGGTGATGGCATACTTTTTTAAATAGAAAGAAAGAAAGAGACATTTATTCGTGACAAAAACAATTAAACAAAAACCGGCCAAGAGCGTGTCGGGCCACGCTCAGTGTAGGGTTCCGTAGTTTTTCATCCGTCACAGTAAGTGTCCCCACTTAAGCGTTAAAAAAAATGGGCTATTGGTTACATTCATTGTGATTTTGTAGAAATTACAGGTACAATAAACACCTGCTTATACGGTTAAATTACAAACTTAGTTCAGAAATTATTTTGAAATATTTTCCAAAAACTATTCATCCTATCAGGTTCAAAATAATGTTCCTAGAAAGGTTTTATAAAGTTCTACTTTTGAGATTTTTTTCATATTTTGAAAACTTATGGTTCAAAAGTTAGAGGGGGACACATTTTTTTACTTCTGGAGCGATTATCTCCGAAAATATTAACATTATCAAAAAATGATTCTTGCAAACCCCTATTCATTTTTAAATACCTATGCAAGAATATATCACACGTCAGGGTTCAAATGAAAAAAAAAAACACTCCCCACGTTACGTATAGGGGAGGTACAATAATAAAAATAAACACTTTTTATTTTTCCACTTTGTTGGCGTGATTGATACCCATATTAGTACCAAATTTCAGCTTTCTAGTGCTAACGGTTACTGAGATTATCCGCGGACGGACGGACAGACAAAGCGAAACTATAAGGGTTCCTAGTTGACTACGGAACCCTAAAAACGAGTGTCAGAGAGCATTTTTTGTCACGAAACGGTTCTATCTCAGCATAATGTTGGCATTACTGCCAGCGCTGATCTTCCTGTAGAACCGTCGAGTGATTGTGATTACACGGTACGACATAATACTTTACTAATAGAATACTTGTAGGTACTAAGTTAATATACTGCTAATGTTTTCTGTCTGCACGGAACTAGTCGCTACAAATTGACTGTCTCGCTGAGATGAAGAAGCCAATCTTGACAAGCTGTCTACGTACCCATAGCGGGGATATTGTTAGTGCCGTGTAGTGTGTAAGTCCTGCACATTTAGGGCGGGTCGCACCAACCGTAAGGCCGTAATTACAGGCCGATCGATATTCAATATGGCGCCGACAGCTGTCAATCCATGGAGACTTGTCAAACTTTCCATACAGAGGGCCTACCGCGAAACGATATTCGTCTTCGTTCGTGTATCTCCGTCTCTGTTGCACTTGCTAGTTCGAGCGACAAAGAGGGAGATACACGAACGAAAACGAATATCGTTTCGCGGTAGGCCCTCTGATTATGGGTCGTTCTTCTTTTTTACCGACAATGAACCGAGGTTTTCCTTTTTTTTGGTTTTTGAACTATCGAAAATTGTGATTTTGAAGTGCGATTTAAAAAAAATGCATTGGTTTCTTCACTAACACTAATTAAAGTTTCCTTTCCGGCCAATATACATATTTGTTTACGGTTGGTTTTTAAAGAAAATATGTGACAAAGTGGACTCTTTCAGTGGGGACTACATTTTGGTTTACCAATTACCACTCTGTCACGGACTTCTACGATAAAAATACGTTAAAAAATGCTAGTTAGAGAAACTAAAATATTAAATAATGCAAATTAATAAAATAATATGGACGTTCATTTTCGAACATTATAAAACCGTAAAATCATTACTCAAATGAGATGCCGTAGTAAGACGAAGGACAGGCTATTGTCGGTCGAAAAGAAGAACGACCCTTTTAACGAACACCGCGTACGATTGCACACTATTTGGTGGCTTTGGTGCCAACCCAGGGTTAGTTCACAAACTGGCAATGTAAGGCTTCAAGACACAGTATACAGGGTGTAATCGTTAAGTGTAGCCAGGCGATTATTCCGTAAATATAACGGATATCAGAAAACTTAAATTTAAACTAATATGGAATAAGGTAGAAGTACTAGTGCCCGACGCGGTACTAGTACTCGACGAATATAATTTAACTAGCGAATAATAAACTAAGATTGATCACGACATCATTTTTAAGTTACTAAATGTTAGTGACTTCAATATTTCTTATCACAATTTCAAGACAAATAACTTATTTATAAGTTATGAACATATTTGTTAAAACCAGCTGCCATCAATTGGTACAATGAGTTAAACCTTCAAGTCCCAATAAATGTCAGTCTGTCATTCATGACATTTGTACTGAAATGACATCTATTGGGACTGCCAGCATAACCGCCTGCCATTTACTCGTACATTCGGATTGATTACCTAATTCTTATATTATCAGGATTTTTTATAAGATCACCATATGAAACGAATTCCATATCAGTAACTTGAGTAAATACCTCGTCTCCCAAACCGTATGAAACTGTTTAATACATCTTAAATGAGCATAATATCGTGATTCAAATTTTCTGTTGACATGTCGGGCACTAGTACTTCTACCTTATACGTTACTCAATATGTAAAGTCACATCAATAACTTCTTGAAAATGAAACTAGAAATATCCTAAATATTAAGTTTAGACGTTACCTAAGTTTTGATTTTAGTATTGGAAGCATATAATATTGAGTTATGCGGTTAACTTTAAATTATGACACGTTTCTTGTGTTAAGCTTCTGTGTGTTTGTTCTCCTTTGAATAGCTTTTGTAAGTTTTGTATAGGTGTACCTACTGATAAAATTCAAATTGGTTTAGAAATATAAGTGATAAAAACTTGTGACATCATACTTTATATTTCGTAATATCCAATTGGATATTCGTATTTTCGTCTTCTGTAACAAATGAGGCTACATCTCGTCTTGCTCTCTCATCTGTGCCATTTTAATTGTTTCTGAAATCACTTGGCAAAAATCCTAATTTTTGCTTTCGACTTGAGGCGGCAGTACAAGTATTTATCTATATAAGTATGTTTATCCGTTGTCTAGTACCCATAGCCGGCTTTGCCTAGTTTGGGACTAGATCAATTAGTGTCAAAAAAAAATTAGGACAATTCACACCAATTAGGATTGTTCATTTTTTTTAACCCCCCATTTTTATTTTATTTTTCGAAAATATAGAGTAATTCAAGAAACTAATTTCAACATTTTAGCAATTCGTCGCTTCGTTTATTTTTTATAATTTTTTGAAAATATGAGATACGACTTCTCGTAAATTACATGTAGTGGCTGAATCTATGTATAGCACACACACCCAATATAAAAAAAAAAGTTTTAAATGTCAATCGATGGTTTGTAGACATCTGTCAATGTCATCATTGTCATTCTAAACGTGTTCATTTCTCATTCTAAAATTTCTGCAATAAATTTAAAACCCAAATACAATGCCACATGCTTGCATGTGCTAAGAAAAAGCCTCTTGTGTTGCTGACCCATGTTTCGAAGTAACAAGGAGTGTTATCTTAGTATGGGAAATTTTTGATGCATGTTACATAAATAACATAATTAAGCATGCGGAACAGTTTTGGGAAACCTACATATATAGTCACTAGCAACTCAAAGCAAAAAAGTGGGATTACATGTAAACGAAGACAAAACAAAAGTAATGACAAACAGCCTATACAGATCATGCTAGATTCTTCACCGGTAGAATATGTTGAAGACTACATTTATTTAGGTCACTTAATTTCCTTTAAATCAAGCACTGAAAAAGAAGTTGATAGACGAATAAAACTCGCATGGAGTAAGTATTGGTCCCTGAAGGAAATTTTCAAAAGTAAAATGCCTACTAAATTGAAAACTAAACCCATGAACACCTGCCTACTCCCATGTCTCACTTATGCATGCCAAACCTGGCCCCTAACCAAAAAAACGCTGTACAAACTGAAGGTATGTCAGAGAGGAATGGAGAGAAGCTATCTGGGATTGAAACTTCTGAGTAAAAAATAAGTCAATCAGAAAAATAACCAATGCCACAGATGTAGTCAAACAAGCGCTGCGACTCAAATGGAAATGGGCAGGGCATACACTAAGAGTTAAAGACGAAAGGTGGTCAAAGACAGCAACAGAATGGTACCCCATGGACAGCACATGAAGAAAAGGAAGACCACTCTCAAGATGGAGTGATGATATCAAAAAGACAGCGGGATGCTATTGGGGAAGAAAAGCTAAAAACAGGGAAACCTGGAAAGCTTTGGAGGAGGCTTTCACCGCTTTAGGCGGTCCTTATGCGGAAGAAGAAGAATATTTTAAGAATAGTGAATAGGAAAGTGAAATATTAGTGAAAAATAATAAAAACAAACAATATAAAACTTTATTTTTTAAAATAGTGCATAAAATATGGTCAAAAACTCTGTAATAAGGAAATAAAAGCTCATCTTATCTTATATATTTACAAAATTAATAAAAAGTGCTCTGAATTAAATAACATGTTTTATTTTCAACATTAGATATTCTCTTCCTGTAAAGTAGCTCCAACATTTCTTAGCTTCGCTGTAGGTTTAAATGTCGGTTGTTTTTTTCACAGATTTAAAGTTGCTGTTTGTCACATCTTGTTCAGGCTGCAATATGAACAATTAAATATGAAAAGTTATGTAAATAAGCTAAGAAAAAAATATATTAGGGAAATCTTAAATATGTGTGTAAATACTGTCACATGCTCTACTTACCCCTTTTGAGGGCACATACACACCGTTTTCTCGTTCCATCAATGGGGCCCCATTGACGGGACAAATCAATGGGAACATGAGGGAGGCTTGTTTCTCGTGGTCCCATTAATAACATTTCACTTCCTGTATATAATATAAATTGCACATATATGTTGTAAAGATAGGTAGGTTAGGTTCGTTAGGCATCCTTAGATGCCCGAAGGGCAAACACAGCAAAAAAACTGTCGAAATACCAGGATAACTATCATACACCTAACGAACATATCCTACCTAGTGTTGGAAGAAAAGTGGGAGCGCACATACATATACAGGATGTTTAAGTGCATTTCAATAGAACTTAATGGGACTACAAGAAACAAGTCTCCCTCGTGGTCCCATTGATGGGACAAATCAATGGGACGACGAGAAAACCGCGCACATACATAACACAGGCGTGTAATAGCTTTTAGCTTTTAGTCTAATGAGTCTAGTAGATATCCTTTCTGTTTTTATAAAATGTATATTTTTAAAACTGAATGAATTGAATATTGAATGCATGTGGTTTTTTTATACTTACTTCGAAGTGATCCTCGCAGCAGTATTGTGTATAACACTGATAATACTCCACGTTTGCTTCACGACACCACCTTTCACGCAAGTCTTCCCGGATGCGAACTATCGTTTTCGAGCTATTTTTGGAGTCGTTTTTACACGTTGGTTAATAACATTTCATGTAATTTTCCATGTCTTCCATTAAATTAATCACAAATAATGATATTTAAAGTCAGTTTATTTATAGTGGCTTGACAGTGACGGAAAATACCACAGGTTCGATAAGTGTTTATTTTTTAATGACCAAAGTCTTTTCTGATTCAGCCACGAGGGAGGTCCACAGAAGGTCAAACAAAGGTCACACGTATATATGCTGAAATATCTTTAATCATCCATTATTTTGATGAAGTAAATGTCGGAAACTGTTTGAATACCTCATATCTCGAAATGGTTTTCGAAATAGCACTTAAGAAAAAAAATGAACAATCCTAATTGATCTAGTTCCAAACTAGGCAAAGCCTGTACTATGGGTACTAGACAACGGATAAACATACTTATATAGATAAATACATACTTAAATAGATATTAAACATCAAAGACTCGAGAACAAACAATCGTATTCATCATACAAATATCTGCCCCGACCGGTGATCGAACCCGGGACCTCAAGCTTCATAGTCAGGTGCTCTAACCACTTAGGCTATTCGGTCGTCATTGTGACATTATACTTTACTTTTCGTAATATCCAATTGGATATTCGTATTTTCGTCTTCTGTAACAAATGAGGCTACATCTCGTCTTGCTCTCTCATCTGTGCCATTTTAATTGTTTCTGAAATCACTTTGCAAAAATCCTATTTTTTGCTTTCCTCTCGAGGCGGCAGTACAAACAAAGAAACGCCCTCCGTTATGGATAAAAGTAAACTAGTTCAAAATAAAAAAAGGGTTGCTACCTCATCAGAAATAAAAAACCTACTGTTCTACTGCTGCTCAGTCTGCCTGATTCTTCCATCACTATACTAAATATTAATATATCTTTACTGATACAAATATTGTTGCCACATATATAAGTCCCATACAATGTTTGTCCGAGTCAGACAATTATACAGGCTCCATTTGGCCAGGTCGACAGGCAAAGGCAGTAATTTTGTACCAGTAACCCCAGGTGATCATTAAAGGTACTACCAGAACCAACCATCCTGACCTTAAAAAGTCTCTTATCACCTGGCAATAAGGCAGACTATTGCTTGGCAAAGGACGTAGAAAAATGGTGGTGTTGTAAGTTAGCGTTGCGGACCCTGCTTCGCCCGCGGCCCGCTTTTTGTTGGGATAATTATTTTTTAATGGTTTCTTAGTAGCATTGGGATATAGAAGCGAAGTTAACGACGTTAGGGAATTGTCACGATTTAAGTTTTTGGAAACTGTTTTATAACTTGAGAAATCGTCAATGGTTGACATTCACAAAATGAGTGATTTATTTGAC
Source organism: Epinotia nisella (assembly GCA_932294315.1). Lineage (NCBI taxonomy): Eukaryota > Metazoa > Arthropoda > Insecta > Lepidoptera > Tortricidae > Epinotia > Epinotia nisella. The sequence goes on from OW028690.1 coordinate 18,767,519, forward strand.
TAGTTAGATTAAGCTACAGTGCAATAAATTATGTCAAGTGTTATTATGTGAATGAACTACTACTTCTAGTCGAATTGTCGTAATGTTCACATGTATTTATGGTATATATTTATTAAATATATCGTCATCAAGTACCTATAACTAACTTGTGAGCTTACTATGTGGAAAATTTTACCCTAATATTTGTTTTATTTTATTAATTTATACACATTAATTATACACAAGCACCCGCGTTGCAAAGAACACAAGCAAAGTTACGGAATAACCCTATGCTCCTTCTGAAAGTTAATTCTATACACATAGGAAATAGTCTTTACCCCTACACACAAACTTGTAAAGTATTGCCTCTTTATAATATTAACACAAAATACAGCAGAAAAACTAAAACGAATCCATAATTTTCGAAACGAAATCATCGAAGAATTCACATTTAAATCAAATCACCTACAAAACGAAGCCCCGAAACCAACGGCCAATTTCATTCGCCCTTCGGTAGCTAGCAGACCAAAAATTTACATTATAAAAACAAGAAACATACAACCATCTTTCTCTATCCCACGCGTTTCGGTGCGTGAGAAAAGGAGCTCCGATTTCGCCGTATTTGCATGCGTGCGAGCATGTATCTTAAGTAATAAGGTGTTTTATAAATGCCTTAACGGTTACTGGCACTACTGGCAGTTGCCGGCCATTTTATTTTGTTGCATCTGCTAGAACGCTGCCTTATGAATAAAATATTTCTATTAGTGCGTGCTCGGTGTACGAACAGTTGAAATGATTAAGGTGGTGTTTGTAATAATGGTTTAATACATATTTATCGCAGGGTGGTCCGTAATGATATTATTAGTAGAGATATGTCTACAATGATATTTGAATGCTATGTGACAATTTGCGCTCTTTTTATTTTTTTTTATTTAAGAAAAAAGAAATTACATTTTATAGTTTTTATATAAACTCGCCAAACTGTGACGTTTGATGGTGAGAAACATTCATGTTCTTTACTAGAATAACCTATTTAATTATATCTAACATTTTCTATTTGTACTTAACATTCTTATATGATATCTTTATGGTTTTACCCTGTGCTTGTGTACAATAAAGTGCTTACGTCATGCATTTAACTTAACAACAAACAACTAAGCATGCTCGTAGGTAAGTACTTATCCTTATAGTTTTATTTAGTCGACGGTGACTCATTGTCAAGGAGGAAGCCCTTTAACTTTGATTTTAACACCTTTTTGCTTACTTTGGGAACTTCTCTTAGGATATTAATTTTCTCCGCTTTTCTTTAATTTACTACCTCATTATATGTTTCTCTTAAAAAGTACATTAATTACAACTAAGTAAGCTGTATGACTGATTGATTATGGACTGTTAGTAAGGCGAAAGCGTTTGAAATGTGGTGTTGGAGACGAATGGAAGGCATAAGCTGGACTGAGAGAGTAACAAATGAGGATGTGTTAAGAAGTAAAAGAGAAGTGAGCGATATTGAACACCATCAGCACTAGAAGGGGGAAAATGATTGGTCATTTGACACGGCACGACAACTTCTTTAAAATCATAATGGAAGGAAAGATAGAAGGAAGGAGAGGCAGGGGAAGACCACGGCGCAGTTATATAGACCAAATAAAGGAGAAAGCTGGTGTCGTGTCGCATTAGCAAATCAAAGGGCTGGCGTAAGACAGAGAGAAATGGAAAATACTCCACCGACAAGAGGATAACTCTTAAATTTAAAGAGAAGTAAGACAAAAATGGATGGCACAGTTTAAATACGATTTGACAAAAACAGATATGCTTTTATTTAATTATGACACTGAAAGTGCACACACACCTTAATAAATAAGTTCTTATGGTAAAAAAACATCCGAAAAAACTAAATCATATCGTAAGAAAACAAAGCAATAAAACATAACAAAGCGGTTACTTCTTAGTGTTTGTAAAATTACAAAAAATAAATGCAAATTATGCGATCGAAACATTATGAGAACCGTTAATCAACTCGTAAAATAAATTCTAAACATCTCATACAATCTTTATGGGAGCTCTCCTACTATTAAGTAAGTATGTATTGCACTTTTAAAAATACCCAACACAAAACTGCAAGTTCGAATTCCAGTTATTTTACGATCGGCGTATATCCGTCATTAGCGTGGTCATTAAAACCGCTTAATTACTGACTTAAGAGCACTTCAATTAACCAGTATCAACTCAACACTCACATCATATCAAATGTACGTACTTGGGGGTCAGAGGAATGCTGGTCTGAGGTGAGGTGAGGTCTTACGTCGTGAATGCAGGGCCGTAAAAAGTATCGACGCTCTTAGCTCTCTTGATAAACGCCGTGAAATCGTTTTCTATTAAAATGGTAAAGTAACTTCCTATAATATGAATAAATGGTTATAATTACTAGGTATTAATTATTACTGAGAAAATACGTTAAACTTTCACCATAATCATGCTGTCCAGGCCCCGTAGCATGGTTGGCCTTGTCACGCGATAGGTGACAAGATAATGATGAGATGTGTCAGCCAGTGACGCACGCTCTATCCTATCACCTATCGCGTGACAAGGCCTACCATGCTACAGCTCCTGCACGCTATTCAGCAGAATAGCAATATATTGTTCTCATACCATGTTTCTTTCACTCTTCTTTTCTAGCAAAGCTGACTGTCTATGTGTGATATACGTAAAACCGACTGACTATTTAGACTTGGTAAAGGTCGCGCGAGTCCGCTGGATGCGGGTGGCGCAGGACCGGCCAATTTGGAACTCTCTGGGGGAGGCCTATGTCCAGCAGTGGACGCCTTTCGGCTGATATGATGATGATGATTTAGACTTACATCTACCAGGGGCGGTTCACTCTTTGATTTCGTCGCGCCGCACAAAAACATGCCGGCCGGCCGCCTTTAGGCGGTCTATCAGAGTGGTTGCCGCGCACTGTTACGGGACGCACGCGTTCGCGCTTTGCATTGCATCGTCATTCGCCTCGTAAAATAAATATGCTGCGTCGTCTATTTATATTGTTAAAAAGATTTTACTTTACATTATGTTTATATATGTACTAGAGGTGTGCGCCGATGGCAAAATCATCAGCGGCGGCGTCTGGTGGGATTTTGATCGGCGGCGGCGGCGTGATCGGCGTGAAATCGGCGTGGTACTTTTTTTTCGGTGTATGGTAAAATAACTATAAAGCGTAAATTCTCATTGTCAAATAAATTAGTTTTGACATTTTCTGAAATTTAATTGCACAAAAAAAAAATTAAGAATTTTGATTTTTCTTCTTCTTTGTCGGTTCCTCAAGAATGAGGGTCGTGACTACCAAGAGCGCAGTTCTTCAAAAACATTCTCCAAACCCTTCTACTTTTTATTGCGCCTTGGATATTGACGCGCGGGGCATCGCGGATTGCATCAATTTATCGTATGGGTGCTCTGTCTCTACTCCTCTTTCCTTCAACGCAGCCAACCATTATCATCTTCTCCAAGCTGGACTGGTCTTGGCGGGCTACGTGCCCAAATAATGTCATCATTCTCTGGAAGCATGCAGTTGAAAGTCGGATGTTGATTCAAAGCTCTTTGAGTATCGACACATAAGTGCGCCGTTGTATACATGAGATGACCAACATTCTACGCAAGTGCCACATTTCAAATGTGCTATCTATTTAATCTATTTTTGCTCTCAAGCGCGGCTTCCAAGTCCATGATTCAGCGGCATAAAGAAAAATGGCAAAGATAAGGGTGCGCATAAGTCTGGCTTTGGTGTTGCGGTAGATGTTCCTGTTACCTCCTATACTCCTCTGAGACGTGGAGATGTGGATCACCACATCGCACTCTGGATCGTTTCTACCTCAAATGCCTGTGATCCATCATGAAGATCAGATGGTCCGACAGAGTGCTAAACACCGAAGTCCTGCGACGAACCCGTGTTGGTGGCATTGAGGCCTATCTAATGCGTCGGCAGCTTCGGTGGTGCGGTCACGTGTCTCGTACGGCGGAGGTGAGAGTGGCGAAACGCATCTTCTACTCTGAAATGGAGGGCAAGCGGAAGCAAGGCGGACAACTCCTCCGGTACAAGGATGTCCAAAAGCGACATATGAAGAGATGTAACATTGAGCCCTCTCAATGGGAGTGTTTGGCAGCAGAGCGGTCAGAATGGCGCAGGATGTTCACTCCAAGTTCACGGGTTCGAGGATCAGCCCAAAGTTGACCTTGACTATAAACGCGACCAGTTAAAGGCCCACCCACCTGCTGCCATAGCATACAACTACCAGAACGGCGTACGTACGTCCCCACAATGTGCACTGAATTTCGCCGCAAGGATAGGCTACATAAGCCATCTTCGAGCGCACGAGTGCCAAAATGCTAGATAGGAGTCGGAGTGGTTGCCATGACCGAAAACGGTCGGACAGATCATCATCATCAGATGTTCCTGTTATTCCATATATTTTCCAAGCGCTTTACTGCTGTTTAAGCAATTTTCGATCTTCTGATGACCTCTTTTATACAGTCTCCGTAGTTGGAGATCTGTGAGCCTAAAGTAGACAAAGTTTTCTACTAAGTCCAGGTAATGTAGTTCCGTGCCCTCTGCATCAACCCAGCTATGAACATTAGCTTCGTTTTTCCCTGATTACGTGGAGGCCCTACTGTACACTGATCATTTCGACTTTCTATAGAAGTCTAGCTAGCTAGTTCAGTCTCATATGCAACTATGTATTAGGGCCATGTCATCAGTGACTTGCAAATTATAATTCACCAACTCGAACGCCGCCCTGTCAGCTCTGTCAGCGCAGTCCGCGCATTATGTGTTCGCTGAACAAGATGAATAGTTGCCGGGACAGTTGCAACCCTGCCTCGATTGGTCTTAAAGTATTTGGACTCTTACTTCTTAAATTGGGACTTATGGGTATGTTAAATTATTTGCTCTTCTGGATTAACTGCCTGATATTTACGATCTGATCTCTTGTGCCTCTACCCTTAACTAAACCCGCTTGCTCTATAGCGATTTGTCCGCTTCTGTAGTACTCTAGACGTTTGTTTAGATTATACAATAGAACTTTACCAGCAAGGAATATAAGGGAGATAAGTAGTTCAATAGTTGTCACATTTACGGGTAGAGCATTTCTTATGTAGTGGGACATCCATGGAATCTGCCCTTTGTGGTATACCCAGACCCGACCAGAGGTATTAGGGAACAGATTTCTTCATGGAATGAGTAAAAAAACTTTTGGTTACTGGAATATGCCCCAGTTGATTATGATTATAGATTGTTAGGTGAAATAAGATCACGCTCATGAATTAGAGGTCGTTTTTCTAATCCTTGAGTACATAAAAACTAAAGTCGCAAACCTTTTAACTCTATCTGGTCCAATTTTACAGGAGGCTTAAAAAAACCTATTTAATTTACATCTAGGTTACATCACAATAAAAGTAATGAAATAAGTAAATGATTTGAAAAATGGAATTAAGAGGTTTCTGACTTTAGCCTACGATATCTGCCATGGCGTGTGTATCTGTATGTTCGCAAGAATGTTATAATCATGCATGTATACTACGTAAACTGCAGAATTGCCGATTTATAATTTATTGCAAAGCGAATTAAAGCAAACTCTTTAATGTAGAAAATTAGAGAGTCGTCAGTGCTTTAAAGATTCTTTATTCGGCATTGGAATTAAAATTACTTTAATAATTTGCATCGAATAATTAACACTGTTCCGAAAAAAACGCAATTATGCCACGCCGATTCCACGCCGGTCAAATTCATCGGCGGCGGCGGCGTGGAAAAATCGTCGGCGGCGGCGGCGCGGCGGCGCGGCGCACACGTCTAATATGTACCTAGGTAACCCGTAGTTGTGTGTCTTCGTCTTTCATTTTGCAGAAACAGGCATTTTTGGTGTCATAACCTAAAGGCAAATTACCTACACAGCTTTTGTGTAGTTAGGTGATCCTAAGTAAATAAAGAATAATCGTAATATCGTTAGTAAAACACACTATTATACTAACGTACCTATAATTGAATAGGTCGAGCTGGCGGTAACCCTAGTTCTAAGGCTCCGCCTCCGAAAGAGTGCGTTGCATGCGATAGAAAGAAATGTCCACATTTGGACACGTTTGGCGTACCTAAACAGGGAATTTGTTAACAGAGAACCTTCTTCACTATTACTTATTCTGTGCATCTACATAAGGAGTTAAGGAGGTTACCAAAAACAAATATCATTTACGTCTTACCTGGCCATAAAGTAGCAATTACCACAATCCCACTTCCTGGCCAGGAGCCGTAAAATTTTGTACTCGCCACGGGCGGTAATAAAGAAAGCATCGGATTGCATATTTATCGCCCGAGCCCGAGACATTCTTTCTTTGTTTTACCGCCCTAGGTAATGTACTATTATCATTTCGCGCCAGAAGCTCGATGAGTATAATAATATAACTATTATAGTCGTTTATTTTTTAGGGTTCCGTACCTCAAATGAAAAAAAAACGGAACCCTTATAGTATCACTCGTGCGTCTGTCTGTCCGTCTGTCACAGCCGATTTGCTCCAAAACTACTGGACCGATTGAGTTAAAATTTGGTATACACATGTAAATTGGTGAAAGGGGTTGTTATAAGCATCTCAGATATATATTTTTTTATAATTTTAGCAAAAATAGATTTTAAGTAATTTAGGAAAAAAGACGAAAATTGACCATTCCCCCCTCCTTATCTCCGAAATTACTAGGCTTACAATTCTAAAAAAATATGGAATATAGTTCCTTGCCTAAAGATTACAGGAAAACCTATAAGAAGTTTGAGTAGTCAAGGGAAAATTCTCAATATTTTACGTAACACTCACCACGCGAGGTGAACTTGCACTTGGTTTTTTTTTTAAGTCCATCGCCCAACCGCCAAATATAAGGCTTCTACGGCCATGTACCTACAGCCAGTTCTTAATTGAATCCCCCGAGTATTTTATCGGACACAATATATGATTGTACACATTACTTTTTAATGGCTGAATAAAACGCCACAATCGGAGCTTTTCTGAGAACTCGCAAGAGGTACTGTATTGAAACATTAAAGTCGGTGTCGAAAGTTAAATGTGCCATTAAAAACTTCGAAACATTGGAGAGCTTTTTGGTTGTCATAATTCCATTTACCATAAACGGTAACTTGGGACGTAATCCTAATTTGCTATATTCATAATAAATGTCTCTTGATCAATTTTTCTTTATTTGTAATACTCCACAATCTGGATTCAGCATGGCAGTTGTATCAGATCTAATATATCCGCAGTAACAATGTATAGGTTTAGGTTTAAAGACATTTATTCTCATATAAGTTATTACATCACTTCCATGAGAACAATAGTTTAGGTACATTACTAATTATATTAAAATACATAAATTATTAATAGATAACAAGATCCGCTCGTCGGTGAAAAATTAACAGTTTGTAAATATGTAGGTACATTTGTTCACTAATATATGTGTCGCTTAACTTCAAACTCAGATAAATCCATTCGACACTCTCTGCAAATATCTACCCTATTACCTTTTCATAATACCAAAATCGCATGATCTGACAGATGGATTTACCCGAGTTTGAATTTAAGCGACTCATATTAGGTAGACTCATACTTGCCCGCTCAACTCATTCGTTAGATCCATGTATCCATTCATAATTCTTTTTTATCTCTGTTCCATCTACTATTTTGACTATGGGACTGTAAGAGAAGAATTAAAAAAATCAGACGATATTACTTGCTAATTTCCTAGTTCTAGGTCAACGGAAAGTACCCTATAAATTTTGATTCCCTTGAGAGTGTCGAAATATGTGTTTTTTGCGGCATAAACGCCCGTATCTGTTTTTTACGTTAACTTAGAAGTTTGATTTTTTCACAGCTTCAAGGGACTATAGACTTGAATATATGGTTTTAATTTCAACTCGATATCTCCACGCGATCCCGAGATAAAGGGTCTTGACAGACAGACAGACGGACAACAAAGTGATCCTATAAGGGTTCTGTTTTTTCCTTTTGAGGTACGGAACCTTAAAAAGAAACGGTTACCAAAGAGATGTCTCTTCATAGTTACAGCTCTGCCCTTCATAGTTCAAGCCGCAGGCGCACAGGAAGCCTAAGATTAAACAAGCCAGCACGCGTAAGATATCGATCTGTAATGTTGGCAGCGCTTTAAATGTTTGCGAAGCTAATTACCGCGCGCGCAATTATCGATCCACTCGTGCGCATTGTGCGACGCGATTTATGGGCCGATGGAGCCGGGATTACTGTCCAAGTGAAGTTGTAGATAAATGAAGCTATTCAAAGAAATTGTCCCAGGCAAATACTTCTCAAAATGTATTTAAAAATTATTTCTAGACTAAAATTTTAACAGTTCAGTAATAAAAAGCCAACTCAGCATATTTTGTGCCATAGCATTGGAGGAGTTGCGATCTGTGATCAGTTTATTTCAGGTATATTCTGAAATTGCGTAGAATATAATATATAATTACTAGCTTCTGCCCGCGACTTCGTCCGCGTGGAACTCGTTTATATCGTAGCTCCATACAAATTTTCGCCCCCCATTTCGCACCCTTTGGGGATGATTCCCGGGATAAAAAGTATTCTGTATGTTAATCCACGTGCAAAATTTCATCCAAATCGGTTCAGCCGTTTAAGCGTGATTGAGTAACAAACATCCAAACATCTAAACATCCAAACTCCAAACGTCCAAACATCTAAACATCCAAACTTTCGCATTTATAAAGTAGGATTGATTCCGAAAAATGATGCTTAGCTTGGTAGCGTGTAGCATTAATGGTAAAAATCCATGGACACATTTTATAATATTTTTTTGTACCCAATTCAACATATAAGATTCATCTCATTACCAATATATCAGTTGGTACGCAGTGTGGTAACGTGCCCATCTTCAAACTATTTGCAGGCCTGCGTACGTAAGTACCACGGCTCTACTTCCACTTGGCTACTGCCGGAATGGATGGGTGCATTACTATAATATTGCTGGCCATGTATACGCTGATAAGCCTTATGTAACCTATCATCTGACCCGTTACTTCGTTACTGGCAGATAGTACAATTAACCAGTAAATCACGAACTAGATGAAAACCCGCCATCAACGATTCATGGTCGGAAGGACGCGTGTTTCGTCGCTATGTTAAGACATTTTGGAATGTAGGGTAGTCGAAACAGTTTCAAGAGAATATGGACGTAATAGAGGAGGTCTTAAGGGATGTTAAGGCTTTTTGGAATGTTGCGATGGGAGCAAATAAACCGTAATAAGGCAGCGAGAGATTGCGCCGTAATGACAGGTCTGCGAGTGAGGGGTGGCAGGTTCGAATTGGAAGACAACAATAACCCGACTGGAATTATACACTCTTATTCACTTTTATTATGATCACTGAATTGACATAAGTAGTTGTGTTAAAATGACACTGTCAATGCCAAAAAATCGGACACACGTCAGAACAGAACTGATCAGTCAGATTGCAATAGAAATGGTAACTTTGCTGTAATAACATTTGACACTTGAATTGAAAGTCAACGACAGACTACTACGTATCTCTGTACGCATGTCAAAAGAAAATACATAGGGTGGTTTAAAGGAACTTAAATAATGCATTTTAAATAAACGTAAACATTGCGTAATGATGTTCGTATAGTGGCAACCCTGCCGTAGTGGGCTGCAATCCTGTTGCTTTGTTATTTTCTCTACTTTGTCGACGTAATCTTGAGCAGATTTGTTCTAGAAAGCGGCTTTTTAAATCATACATCAGAGTTGAATAACCGTAACAAAACAAATTAAAAAAAATCCTTCTCTAGTTAAAAAGGTTTGTTGTTATCTCGTCAACGCCAATCCTTTAATCCAAACATTTATACCATACTTATAATAATTACAGAAGACTATAAAAATTCTAAAATGTCGGCAACGGCGACCAGACATGTCAAATCCTCAAACTCCGCCAATATTCTCATGTGCAAACAATGGTGGAAAGTTTGCTGGATGCACGGAGACCAAGAAAAATACTACAGACAGCTCTACGGAAGGAGAAAAATAAACAACATCAACAGAAACTTCATAAACTTTGACTCGACCGACGTGAAAAGACCAGGAGCGCAAATCACAGAGCTCACTGATGATTTTTTCGAGGACACCACACAAGAACCAGCTCCAGACGAAACAGAAAACGTCACCGACAACAACCAAATAGAATACAACTTCGAAGCAGAATCCGAGCCGATATACGGAGTAAAAACGTGGCAGAAAGACCAAAGACGACAACCTATACAACACAATTATGAAGTAGATTTAGATAGCATTATAAGTACAAATCTTAATTCTAGCAGCATTAAGAGCATGCTAGAAAACGGTCTACCTCAAACGCAAATTCTAGATTCAAATGAGCAGGTTATCAAAAACGGCAATGTTGTTGGGAAATCTTCTAAAGTTGTTTCGAAAACTAGAAGAGGGGCGATAGTAACTGAAGCTACGGAGGTGTCTACTGATGGAAAGACGACGGCGAACTTGAGGTTTGAGCGGTCAACGGTGAAGAGTGGTCCAAATAAGGTGAAGGAGGTGTTACAGCCTTTGAAGGAGGATGCAGTGTTGGATGATTGCGAGAGGAGGAAGTGCGTGGGAGACAGGCTCACCACCAGGACTACAACGCTCGTGACGGTGTCGCAGACCAGTGTCACCAGCTGCAATGAGTGAGTACTCTTTATATCACTTCTTATTTTAATCAAAGCACTTCTAAAGAAATTTCTATTTTACCGGTCATGCCATATTCGATATCAACTAGTTAAACGATTGCGTCTATCTCTCTGTGAATGTCAAACATACTGATGAGGATAAAGAGAGTTAAAATTTCCTTCCTACAAAGACAAATTGCTGTGCTTTTAAAGAAACACGCAACATGTTCATTGAATGTTGATATTTAAACATTTTTTTAACAAAAACAGTCAAAGATTATTTATTTATTTATTTATTTATTTAATTGCTTACATGTGTTTTACAGGGTGTTAAATACGGTGAACAGTAGGTATCAACATGCACCCATTTTGGGTATTGCAATATACTAATCATAATTAAGTTATGATTCAATACATTTATAGGTACACATGGGTACAGATTACAATTAAGACTTTATAGTTATTTAACAAATTAAGCAAACAAAAAAAAAACAAATTAAGTAAGGTAACATTTTATACAATTCAATTTATTATTATTATTTATATGACTAGCATTTAATTCCATTTTTAGCATTATATTATTCATTATTTTATATTATCACACATATATTCATTTAAAGAATAATAGCATTTTCTTAACAGTAATGATTTTAATTCTTTGTGAAACAAGTTATAACTGTCAAGAGACTTAATACAGGTTGGCAGTTTGTTATATACTTTGACAGCAATAAATCCTGGGCTATTTTGCAGCATTTTGATTTTAGCAGCGGGTTGGAGGAGCTGGTATTTATATCTGGGGTTTCTGTTTTCCTGAAACTTGTGTTTATTATTTCGGACATAGATAGCTAATGCCATGATATATTGGCAAGGGAGGGTCAGAATGCCGTATTCTCCGAAGAAAGGTCTGCAACTAGTTGGGCTTTGGATACCTGCTATGATTCGCAAGCATTTTTTCTGCATGATGAACAGATGGTGGGCATCCGTGCTGCCACCCCATAACACGATGCCGTAGCTGAGCCGTGAGTGCGCGAACGCGTGGTAGGCCGATAGTGCAGTCTTTTTGTCTGTTTGTCTGCGCAGGTTGAATAACGCGTACGTATAGCTAGAAATTTTAGATTTAGTCAACTGTATGTGTTCCTTCCAGTTTACGTTACTGTCAAGAGATAAGATTAAGACATTTATTAATCACCCAAAGAAGTTTAAAATCTCATTCTTCACCGTCGTTTGTTTGAACAGCAATTGAAATCGTCATTCACGGCACACAATCTCAAACGCTCCAAACGACGTGCAAAGTCAACAAAGAAATTTCTTTGAGCCATACAGAAAAGGCACTTCCACCAGTTTTACTGCTGCCGTTAACGTCTTCGGTAATACCGCACGTCCATTGTCTGAAGTTTGCTGTAGAAACGGTGCCGACCACATGCCTTAATTGTCTTACCCTCTTCTCTGCCAATATCGGTATCTGCAATGGTCGATTCTACGGTTTACAAAATAAGGTTCCATTTAAAATGATCAGGAGCATCATTTGCGATGTTGCGGAAGTTGGTCGGTATGAGTATGAGTTTACGAGGAATTTCGCAAGGCTTGTGGTCAGTAAAATGCGGTTAAGGAAGGCTCAAAATACATAGCTCGGAGTCTGAAAGAAACTTGGTGTTCGAAAGTTGATAAGAGTATGTGAAATTTTACATAGTTATGGTTTTACAACGTAGGTAATTTCAGCGTGTAAATGTCAATCCTCAAAAATATATCTGTTTTATTTTCATTCGTCGTCTCTCGCCATTCAAAATTCGATGTGGTGTTATGATGAATTTCCAAGTTATTACAAAATTGACCTGTACGTATATGTAATTTCTTTATTGGCTTTCCAAAGAGTACCTGATTATATGAAAAATAAAATGTTTAATTTAATTTTTCTCAAAAAATTACTCTTTGATGTTAATGCAAATAACAAAAAGTATAAATACAACAAATGATAATATTTTGTTTTTAATTCCTTTAATACATGTTTCATATAATTACAGTGTTACACATAAAGCCACTATTTCAAATCTGGGAGGTTTAGATAGTTTAGATAGTTGGCGAGATCGCTTGGTTCATCCCGCGTTCCTAAAGTTAGTTATAATATAACAATTGATATTATTGGCTACAATTTTATTCCTATTAAAATGCATTAAACTGGATATAAATTGTAAACATGGGTTCATGTTCATTGTGAGATTGTGACTAATCTAGCCAAAATTAATCTTGCCAATATGTCCAAGTGGAAGATAAGTATGTCAGTATATGTATGTCTCGCTTGTCAGCTCGTCTCTTGACACATGTTCTTTTGCGAACCAACTGTCGTGTCGCATTAAGAGTAATTTATTTAAATTGACTATCTTATGTTTAATTATATTGATTATCTTTATCTTCGTTGTGAAATATCGCTAAAGGTCCATATTATAATATTATTTCGATTTCAATGGGCATGCCGAAAATGTCTGTAATATGTCGACACTTCGCAAATTTTGGACATTATAACAAAATTAGATTAACATATGGAAATAAGTAATTATAATTTACATTTTAATGGTGACATAATGCTTAATATGGAGCAAAATCTAATGATTATGTAAAATGTATTAGTTTTGGCAATATTATACTTAACATACCACATTTAATAATGTGAGACCAATGACGCAATATAAAAACCGGACAAGTGCAAGTTCAACTCGCGTGGTGAGGGTTCCTTATATAATCTAAATTTCATAAGCGTTTTTGAATGCTCAAACTTCTTATAGGTTTTCCTGTAATTTTTAGGCAAGGGACTATTTTCCATATTTTTTTCAGAATTTTAATCCTAGTAGTTTCGGAGTTAAGGGGGGGAATGGTCAATTTTCGTCTTTTTTCCTAAATTACTTCAAATCTATTTTTGCTAAAATTCTAAAAAAATATATCTGACATGCTTACAACAACCTCTTTCATTTGATATGTCACACAATACAGTTTGCGAAACTTTTTTTTTAAATTTCCAGTTTACCCCCCAAAAGTGGCCCCCTTGTTCAGAATTCATTAATTTACTTTACGCGTCCATCTTTGGGTCACCAATTTACATATGTGTACCAAATTTCAACTTAATCGGTCCAGTAGTTTCGGAGCAAATTGGCTGTGACAGACAGACAGGCAGACAACCGAGTGATCCTATAAGGGTTCCGTTTTTTTCATTTTGAGGTATCGGAACCCTAAAAAGAGGTAGATATGTTGTCTATACGAAATTCCGTATTTAAAAATGGCTACCAAATTTGACAGCTAACGTTTCCATTGACGACGCGAAACTGAGGCAAGTTGTGTGAAATGGCACAATTTTAGTGTGCCATTTTTGGAGCGCTTAATAACCTATCTACCTCTCTTTTATCATCATTGTGTGAGACGTACAATCTTGCAACGGCATTCAATTATGTAGTTTTCTAGCTATTTCCAAACAGGAGGCTGTTTTAAGGTTACGTTTGTATGGGGAATATCTTTGTATGTAACTTAAACCACTTGTAAATCAGAATTGAACGGAGTAGGAGCCATACCTCCCGCTTTTAAAACGAGACCCCATCAAAATCTGTTTCGCATCGGATCAGTGAAAGTTCCTATTTGTATTTTTAAGTGATGCTCGTTTATAGAAAATGAATGTGCGAAAGCGAAAGAAATTCGTACCCTATTATAAAACAATTCCAACATTAAAATTCCCAAATAAAATCGTTTTAAGTAAATCGATAAAGCCGCTAGCTTCCGCGCGCCCGAGTACAAACGGTAGCCGATACCAGATACCCGATACCATCTTGTCGTTCGGCCGCCATGTTCACTACTTTTTCTTTTTTTTAAGTCAAGGCTGCGTGTTCGCAGCCAGTGTTAAATTGCGCGGACTTTATCCGATATTCGATTACATCTTTCTGTTATTCCGAGGGATGTTTCAATGCGTCCGATCGATTATCTTAATCGATGGTTTTTGAAATGGTTTCGTATAATCGATTCGTTTAGCTGCCAGTTTTTACGCTAGTTAATTGTTGGTTGTAAATCTAGCAATGTCTATGAGATGGAATCTTGATTGGAATATATTGGATTTTATTATCTTTGAAATATATAGGTAAGAACCTATTTAAATTCTTTGGACTGGTGATAGTGATAAAATATTAAATACATTTTAAAGCCCAATGTTACAAAAGTATCACTCATCATGCAAAATATTTAAGATAACTTTCAGTCGTCAATTTAATTAATTTACATGTCTATCATACTACGTAAGATTTCTAAAGGGATTATAGAAGCCATTT